>JARHVA010000272.1:5270000-5765000 GCA_037957365.1 Torreya grandis
TTAGGATTTCTCATGGTGAAATATATATGTTTTTTTATTGGTAAATTAGGGTTAGAGGGTCCCTTTCCTAGAACATAACACTAAAAATACAAAAAAAATAGATGCAACTAGCAAGAACACTAACTAGACTAAACAAAACATAGATCCCACACCCAAGACAAAAGGACCACTGCTCCCAAACTAAGCTTAGAAAGCCATCCCACTATGGCACAAGCATAGACTAAACAAGAATAGAGGATAGAATACATGATTACACTTGGCACAAGCAAAAATTTGAAGCATTTGAAGTTTGAAGCATCTCAAAGAGCAATTATAGAATGAGGTCCTAATTCTTTTTATAACATCCAACTTGAGCCTACAAAACTATTCCACCCTTGATCAAAAAGGCTAGATCCCTTATCATCATTAATAAAAACCAACTAATGTCTCTGATCAGATAATGAAGAGACACAAAAAATTGTGAAAGGAAGAGAAACACATACTACCCAAATAAGACATAAAATGGAACTCTACCAAAGCCCTTATGAAACATAGAAAAATAAAGATGGGCCCCTAAACCTAAGCCCAGGCAATAAAGAACCTACCAAATCCCCCAAATTATATGAACTCCAAACCTTAATAGCATCTTGTCACCATAATTTGACCCTCATCCATAGTCATTAAATAACCTAAACCTGACCATATCTCTATCTGTGAGTTAATGAATTTACTATCCCTTTGTCGAGTGCCATAATTGGCAAGAAAATTTACCACTATATTAATTTAACTATAAATATGGATGATGTGCCATTATTCAATATTTAAAAACCAACATAGAATATTTTGGATTTTAAACTTTAAAATCCAAGCATCTACCTTACCCTTTAAAATCACTTAAAATGATAATATGTGAATCCCCTTCCAATGTAACTTTTTTAAAACTACACTCGATAGCCATTTTGATGTCAAAAAGTAAAGCTTGAATTTTTAATAGATTAACAACAAGAAGATAAGACCTATATTTAAATAACATACCTTTCTCATCCCATAATACACACCCTACCCTTGATAAACCTAGGTTTCCTTTAGAGGCACCACCAAAGTTTAGTTTGTAAAATATGACAGGTGGAGGTTTTCATTTGGCCAATTTCCTTCTAAGGAGTTTCTCCACCTTAGAAAGACCCTTTTGAATGATATAACCTAGTTGGGTAAGACTAATAAAAGGCCAATCTTGGAGTAATTTCACATCTCTACTCAAGAAATTTGACATATTCTTACTGTTATAACTCACATTTAAAAAAAAGGCTATTTCCAATCTATACAAAAACACTTCAATATAAGATACTTCCTCTCTAAATATTCTTAGATTTATTTCCCACCATAAATTCTAAATAAAAATGATGAAACCTTAATTCCAAATAGAACATAAAGATTTCCCTCCCACCTAACCTGGGCCAAGAAATCAAAACTTTATCAATAGTATCATCAGGAGCCTAGTCAAAATTTAGTTTACTACAAAGCCAATACCAGCAACAGATGGAAAATGGGCAATGAAGTAGAAGATGTCCCATATATTCTCCCTCATAAAGATAAATATCACATCTTATGGGACCAAAAACACCCCATTTCCTTATCCTCATTTGAGTTAGAATTTTTCTTTTCATCACCAACTAGTAAAATGCTCCTACTTTAGGTAAGCAGTCTTTTCTGTAACAACCACTCCAAGAGGGAACACATATTACCCCTCTTATAATAAGAATTTTGTACCCTTATTTGATAGATTAATTACCTAATTTAGACCTCATTTACGTGATCTTGTCCTCTTTAGGAAGATATGAGGCCACTCTTCTGTCAAGATCAACTTTGAACAAAGATGTGGAGGCTTCTAGAATATTTAATGTGTTGACATCATACCAGAAGAAGGATGGGGATCCATCAAAGGATTTATTACCAAAGTCCTTGACCTTATCTACCCACTTTAGCAAAATATCTTCCTTCAATAGACTAAAATCAAGATTGTGATCTAATACCTCATACCTGTTTCAAGAATCTTTCTAGAATTTGGTAGTGTTACCATTACCAATTTTCCTTGAAACCAAATCAACAAACACTGACTGGTAGTGGGACAAAAAAATTCCACATATGAGAGCCAATGGGTGGAACATGATTTGAAATAAAATAAACAAGACTGTTATTCCCTAAATACTTATTTAAAATAACTTGACTAAGAATCCCTTCTAGCTTAGAAAACAACTTCCAAATAAGTTTAGCCCTCAAAGCTAAATTTTGAATGGCTAAGTCCAAGATACCTACCTCTCTAAGATATTTAGGAAGAATCACTGATTCCCATTTTATTAAATTATTTTTTTAATCTATATTCATTCCTTGCCATAATAATGATATTAAAATTTTCTCAATTTTGTTTGACACAAATTTAGGAATCTTCATAATCGATATGATATAAATAGGAATAACATAAAGAGCTAATTTTAAAATAAGAATTCTACCAAAAAAGGTTAACCATTTACCTTTCTATCTTTTAAGTTTTTTTGCCCCAAAGATTGAATTAGGGGATCCCATAACTTAGCTATACCAGGACCCACAAAAAGTGGAATGCCCAGATATTTCTAAGGAAGTACACCTATAACAAAACCAAGAATACCACAAATTATTATTTGCATTTGAATAGGGGTATTAAAGAAGAAAATCATAAATTTAAGGAGGCTGATAACTTGCCTTGTGGCCTCTAAGTAGAGCCTCAAAATATTATTCATGGTTGTAGCCTCTATAATGCTAGAAACTCCAATTAAGAGGGTGTCATCAACAAACTATTGATGAGTAAGTGGAGTCTCTCCATCCACCACCAAAAGACCCTACATTTTCCTAACTAAAAAAAATCTGATTTCAAAGATCAACTGAGAGATTCAACCACCAAAATTAAAATAAATAAGGACAAGGGATCACCTTGTCTAATATCTCTATTGCTAAAAAAAACCCCTCCACCGATCCATTAACCAAAATAGAGAAATTGGGTGATGAAATGCAACTAAAAATCCATTGATGAAATCGATAACTAAAACCCATTTTGAGCAAAGATTTAATCAAAAATATCTAATCAATCTGATCATAAGGCTTGCTAAAATCTAGATTGATTAACATTCCTAGACATTTATTCAATGATAGTGAATGCATGAGCTCATGAGTGATCATCATTCCTTTTAAAATTTCTCTCCCCAGAATGAATCCACTTTTTTCTTTAGAAATCAATATTTCAAGCATAGGTTTCAACATGTTATATCCTTATAAATAATTTTATAAGAGGTATTGCAAAGAGATACCAGTTGAAAATCATCAAAGGTTTTAATTTGCACTTCAAAAAAAAAAGACACATGAATGTGTTTTTAATTCACCAAGGAATCTCTTTGCTTTTTGGGATTCCTCAACCATAGCCACATATCCTTACCAATAAAATCCCAAAAATCCTAAAAAAAGATAACTTGAAAACCATTAGGACCTAGTGTTTTTCTCTTTCCATAGAAAAAACTATCAAACAAATTTCTTCAAAGGTGAAAGGGGCCATCATTTTTTAATTCATCTCATTGTTAACCAATGAGGGTAAGAGGTTGAGGAGATATGATTGGAAAGTTAGAGATGGAGAAGTTTCACCACCCAATTCATTAGAAAAGAAAGAAACCACTTCTACTCTAATTTTCTTCTAATCCTTGAGCTCCTTCCCATCCTTATGCACTATTCTTGAGATATAATTCACACTCCTCGCTTTAACTAAAACACAAAATAATTTAGTATTCTTATCCCCTTTTTAATCCAACTCTCCCTATATCTTTGCTTTCAATATGCTTCTTCCATTAAAAGAAGACCTTTCAACTCCTTCAACAACTCTTTTTCTTTCAAGAATTCCGCTTGACCTATCCTTGAAAGGAAAATGGATTCATTTAAAACTTTTAGCTCAACTTCCACTCTAAGTTTCTCCACAAAGATATTTTTAAAATGTGAATGGTTCCTATCTAACAACTTACTTTTAAGGAGATTCAACTTCTTGGAGAGAATAAACATTTTTGATCTATGAACAGTAAAAAAATTCCACCAACCTATAATCAAGATTGATAGTCCTAGGTCTCGCAGCCACATCAATTCAAATTTTAAGGGGGATTTTTTAGGCATCATATTTACTTTTATATCTATGGAGATGGGCAAGTGATCTGACCCAGAAAGAGGAAGGACAAAACTCTCCACCAAAAAGTTTCCTTGTAGCCACTCATTAAAAAATAATTTATCAAGCCTCTCAATAATACTATTGAAACCCATTCTCCTATTGGTCCAAGTGAATCATCCTTGCTTTGGCTCCTCATCAAATAATGCAACATTTATAGAAAAGGATTGAAAATCCCTAAATTATTAAGGATACCCCCTTTTTTGTCTTTATCTGATATAATAGCATTAAGGTCACCAAATAACACTACCAAATCCCCAACAAAGGAGAAAAAATCCATGGCAAAAACATCCTAGAGATCTCATTTCCCTAAAAGGTTATTTATCTTGTACAAATTACATAATAGAAAACTCAAATTATAGTTTGAAACCTTAAATTTACATCAAATTCTATTAGCTAACCCTCTGATAATAGATAAATCTACTTTATTCACCTTTGATAATACTCCTAAACCCCTAGACGCACCTATAGAATCCATAAAGAACACTTTTTATCCAAACCATTTATTAGACCAGCACTGGGTGATCTCAACTCTAGCCATCTTAGTTTCTTAAATCAAGAAAATATCTATCTCTTGTTATAAAATACATCTTTTCAACAAATGCTACTTATTAGGGGCATTAATGCCCATAACATTTTAGGATAATATTTTCATGATTTCTCAAAGGGGTTCTCCCCTTCCCTACATACAAATGGAAAATAAAAATTTAATTAATTTTATAAACCTATAGCCACTTCTATTTTAGCCTTATCCTATTTGGATTTACTACCTTGTATACCAATAAGACCATAGTTGGCTATGTTCAACATACACAAAGTTGGAGCCACTAAATTTGAATGAGCATGAAGCTTTAAAAGAGGACATTCCATATCAATTTCAACTTCCTCTGAGTCCTCCTCTTCCCCTTCATTCATCATCCTAGAAATTAAACCCTCATTCTCTTCCACCCATTGATTAATATTATCCATTGATTTGCCATGACCCTCTTGGATACCTTCTTGAAGTATGGAGAGAAGATTCTTAGAATCAACAACTAGCTTTATGGTATCTTCCACTATAGTTCTAGGTGTCAAAGCATTTTTGTGAACTCTTACTATCTAAGGTCTTGTGATAGACTCCTTATTCCTATCTAAAATAGGCACCTTAGGACTTCATCATGAGGTTGATGTTGGCTTAGAAGTTTCTTTGCATTCCCTATGGAAGTGACCTAGTTTATTGCATTTGAAACATTTGACAAAAAAATACTCAAAATCTACAGTGTGTGACCAAATCTTGGTGATATATTTAATTATTATCTCACTTGGTAAAACTTTTGAAAGGTTAATAGAAATTCATTCTCTAGTGTAGGTAGCTAAAGTTCCTTCCAAAGTACATAGATCAATCTGAATCACCTTCCCCACACTACTGTAGATTTTAGAAAGAATGTTGGGATTCCAGTATTCCACCAGAAGGGCATAGAGTCAAATATAAATTAGAGACTCTTCCATCACTAGTTTGGATGGATCAAAATTGGAATACCAAGGTTGAAAAAAATTCCCAAATCTAACAAAAACTAATATTTCCTCTAAAGAGTATCCTCTTTTTTCATAACACTTCAAAAAAAAATCAAAAAGAAACTTTCAATAGGAATCAAACCCTCAAACCTCTTCCCCATTAGAGTTCGCACCATCGGGTGATATCTGCAGGTGAAAACCATCTTCCCACAAATTTTGTAAAAATGGCTCTTTATTGAAACAACAAAACTTAGGCCTCTAAACCATCCTCCATCCCAATCTCAACCACATGATTTTCCCACTTTCCTCTACTCACCTTTCTCTGATGACACGTCCTCATCCCATTGCCTCTTTTTTTTAAACCCTAAACCTCTAGATATTTCACATTCTTGCTTATGAACAACTCCCCTCAACTCCATTATCATAGTTTTCATTCCAGTGAAATCTATATGTTGAATATGTGTATTTTTTTTTTAAATATTGAAATATTCCATTAAAACCTAGGGGGTTTGTTACATGGATTTTTTCAAATAGGCAAGTATAAAAAATGGCTATACAATTATGGGCTCTTCTCAAAACATAGTGCAAGTGAAAAAATTGAAGGGCAAGTTAAATGCAACCAGAATATAATTTAAGATTTACATGATAATCAAGGTATATGAATTTTTTAGCTTCTTTGTGAATTTATTGTATTTATTTAGTTAAGTTTATGACACTTGGGTTTGTTTTAGTTATTATCCTCTTAAGTAGACCTGATTTTATATTTTAATTAGTATGTTTAGGTCTACTTAATTGTAATTTGTTATTCTTATTTCTTATAATAAGTAGAATCAAATAAATAATTAGAATAATTAAATCCCCTATCACCTATCCAATGGTGGTTTATAACACCTATAATATAAAAAAAAATTAAAAATACTCATTTAGGAAGTAGGGTGATTCAAGTAATCTATACCAGGGCTATGGATGCTTAGAGGTAGTGAAACAAGACTTAGAGTAAAACCAACTATATATTTGTCAGAGTTATGGATGTCTTGATAGAAGTGGATAGATTTTCAACATCTTATGAAATATCTGATTAAATGTTAAAAATATATCAAAATATGCCTATTTTTTCGTAAAAACTCTTACACTAAAGGGAAAAAATCTTTACAAAATCAATCACATGATCTTGAAATATGAGAAAGATTAGTATGTTACATGATAATGTTTAATCCTTTTCTAGTTGTCTATTTTTTCCATTTTATTTCATACAATTTCTTTTTGGTTCATGATAGTCTCCATAAATTACAAGTTCTTAAATACTTAAGAGTACTTCCCCATTGTCACCATTTTTTGTAGGAAAACACACTTGAACTTTCTTAAATCTTGGGACCATAGATTTTAGCTTAGTAATGAATTCATATGTTATTTTTATTTTATTTTACAAGTTTGATAAGAATTTTGGATTGATTTTAAAATGGGAGTAATGGTTTTTTTTTAATCACTACTATATAAGTGTTTTGGAATTTCTACATGAATGTTATGCAAAAGACTTAAGATTTTTGTGAAGTAATTTTGCTTGAGAGCTTTTATGGATAAGTTTTGTGCAAGAATTTTTGTTAATAAATTTTGTGTGAGATCTTTTTTAGAGAAAAACATGAGAAATTTTGTAAAATAAATTTTGCATGAGAACTATGATAACTTATGCACATAATGTTTTGTGTGTGTGTTCTGGAAGCATGTATTTACACTAAGGTTTTGGATGTAAACAAATCACTCAAATATTTTCAAAATACATGTGATTCAGTTATCCAAGGGTGAGCAAGAAATAAAGATAATTTTTAAAAAAGAGGTAAATAAAAAAATGTAATTTAAACATTTTATAAAAAAGCTCATGCAAGTTAGAAATTCTCATGCAAGTTAAAAAATCTCATGCAACTCATAAAAGTTAGGCAAAGGTTAAAAAACACATGAAATGTTTTTTTTTTTTCTAGAAAAGCATATATATGTAGATTTTAGATATTGGATTTGTGTGGTTGTGTCCCACTTTGGTCTTGTTATAAAAAAAAACCTTTTATGTTGGTTTTAGAGAAATGTTTTTGGATGAAAAACTTTTATTTTATTTCATTTTCATCTCATGAATACTAAATAATAAAAAAATTCTAATGTTCAAGAACTAAGTATTTGTCATAAGATTTTCTAAAAGAGGTTGGGTTTTTCTTATGATGTTCTAACATGGTTCCCAAATCATATGAATATTTGGTTGTGTTATTCATTCAATGAATGTGCAATGCAAATTATTCTATTTGTGAATAAATTTGAAGATTTGCATAATTTCATAAATCCTTCACATTAGGGTTTGGCACCACACTTAACAAAGATTGGATCTATTTATTATCTTTAAAAATTGGGTTTTTTTTTAATTATTATTACTTGTTAATGGTTTAGCTGGGTTGTATTATTGACATTCAAACTCCTTTTATGTCTTACCCTTATATCTTTTTTTTAGTTTGATTTTAAATGAAATTTGATTTAAAAAATTTATATATGAGATTCATTTTCTTAAATTTTGTAAATCATATTTTATTTTTTTATAAAAGTTAATTTATTATAGATCATATTTTATTTGTGTAGAATAGTTGTTGTAAGATTGATCTAGACCCATTTGTAAGGGTGAAACATAGATTTTCATCCCATACAAGATATTAAAGCCATAAGTTCACCAAGTTATTTTTAATTTCAATACTCTTTTGAGATCCACATGAATATCATGCTTTAGGATCATTAATTATCAAGCCCTAAATAGAGAGGGTGTAAACCCATAACTTTTTTTAGTGCATGTCAAAACCTAAATCAACACATTAATTACATGAAAGTGCATAAAGCTTGTCCTAAATGTACATGGTTATGTAATTAAACTCTAAAATATAAATATTACTATCAAGGATCGTATATCATATTAAAAACTTCTATAGATCCTAATTTACTTGAATAAGGAATAAAATTCAAATCATTAATGTTTGACATGTAAAATAGAAAATAAATTTCAATAATACCATTACTCACTTGAACTACATAAAACTCCATGAAATTTTCATCCTTATTAACAATAGATATGAAATAGAAGAGACTATACATCATGGACTATAAACTAATGTGAAACCCTCTATCTGTGGGTACATCCTTACTAAATAACTAAATAAAACTAACTATAACTCTCTCTCTCTCTCTCTCTCTCTCTCTCTCTCTCTATATATATATATATATATATATATATATATATATATATATATATATATATATATATATAGTTTTTGAGATGTTAAATAGCCTTCAATTATAGAAAAAATGCAATTGTCACACAAAATTGTAAAAAAAAAAACAATTTGAGTAAAATGTGCATTTCTCAGACCTAATTAAAAAAGTTAATAAATGGATTGTAAATCATAAATATTTTTCAAAACTAAATATAATATATAATTTTTTTTTTAGTATTTCCTCCTAAATCAAAATGTTTACATCTATTTGTATAAAATAACAACATTTTCAAGCATGGGATGCATGTAATTATTTATATTAATAAAGCTTCAATCATGAGGCAATAAAGTACTCAAAACATCTACAATCAAAATTTCATGTCATTTTACAAAGATATTTAATTGCTTATTTCCTACAACCACAAACATTTTATTTTGTTAAAATTTTCAAATATGGGATTGAATCTAAAGAAAAACACATATTATACACTCTATGAACTTACCAATTTTAAATGTTATGTTATGATATGATGATGAACATATGTATTAGAAATGGAATGAACATTCCTCCCATGATAATTGTTATGATCTACACTTATAATATTTGGAAATAATGTAGAATATAATGTAAATTAACACATCATAAAAGATATAAGTGGACCAAGAGTCAAAATATGAAATATATAAATAAATATAATACCCTTAAGGTAGGAAAACACCATACAATACTCCTTTAGGAAGGAATAACTCCACAATGTCTCTTCAAGGAGACAACCTCCAATATCCTCTTATAATAGAAGAATCAATGCTTACTTGATTTCTTTAAAATTATAATAATCTCCTTTATATATACCTTTATCTAACTAACAATGGATGGGTAACCTCCTAATCCCAATGTAGGTTGATCATTACCTAATACACTAATTCCATAAGTTACTCAATTATCCTAATATATTGGACCTATATAACTAACTAAGGGGGATGTGTGTCACATATAGGCATCTCTACCAACCCATATACATTAATATATCATACCCTAGGTGCATATCATTCCTTCCCTCCTTGACATGTTTCATCACTAAAACATAAGAAGAAACCAAATAATGAGTGTGATTCAAATCATTACACACTTGTCTCCAACCTCAATCATCTAGCCATCCATATGTGATCTTGGTAGGTGATAACTCTCCAAGCTTGTTTCCAAATTCCATTATGCTCCTTTGATTCTGTTCATGATCATAATTATACTACTTTTGTGTCCATGCACAATTATTCCTCTTTTGATTCCATGTACCATAGTCTACTGTGCTACTCTGATTCCACCCATGACCATAGTAGGTATTCTTCCATGCATTGTCATAGTGATTTCCTCATTCATTCCATGTTCCATAGGCTACCGTGTTGCTCTAATTCTATACCTGATTATAGTAGTCCTTATTTGGCTGCCATACATATCCATAATTATTGAAACTTTGATTTATTATATAGCCAAAGTCCCTGTTATTATGACACTCCATCATATGGCTCCATGATTATTTCCTCTCATGATGATGTGGGTGTTTATATAACTCAATTTTTTTTTAATAGTTTAACCTTATCAACCTTTTATTATATCTCTTCCACCTTTTCCTTATTTGTCTCTTGAGTAGATGAAGTGTGCATTTCTGATTTTAGTGTGTCTTTGTTTATATCATCTGAATCTTCCTCATGCTCTTCATCACCTTTTTCAATCTCATCCTCATAATCTACCTTGACTGTTATTGGTGCCTTTTCCACTATGATATCCTATAAAGTGACATTTTTCCTATACCAAAAATTCATGAACTTATTTTGAACATTAATATTTATTGTTCCTAAAGTCTCTAACCATGGATATCCAAGAACCATATCTACATCATCCATATCCAAAAGCATAAAAATTTGAATGCAAAACATATTTTCTATAATGAGCTTCAAATCTTTAAAAATTAGAATATTCTTACCATCTACTTGAACCTCTTGGATATTATTTTTTTGAACATGTAGATGCTTGGCCATATTCATGTTGATGAAGTTATACTTGTTGGTAGGGTTTATGGACACAATAACCTTATTCTTTTGAATGAATCCATGAAATTGAAAAATTGACTCAGATGTCTTTGGAGCCAAATTATTTGGACCCTTATCATCCAATTCTTCTTCTTATTCTTATAGATCATTTACCTTTCCTTCTACACCATCTTTACTCTCCTCATTATTATTATGCTTGATTTCTTCATCATCATCATTTGCATGTTCTTTCTCATTGTCATCATTTTTTTTCCACTAATTTTTCTTCTTCATCATCTTCATTCTCTTCTTCATTACAATCATTATTTTCTTCCTCTTATTCATCCTCTTTTTATTTTATATCCCATAGATATAGGAAGACCTATTCCATTTCTTCCCATGAAGAATACCTTTGTGTAAATCTCAACTAATTAAACCAATGTTGTGCAGACCTAGACAAAAAAAGATATAAACATGTTTGCCAAAAAATTGTTTGAGTATTATTATCCTTAAAAATGATCCACCATTCTCTAGCATAAATATCATCTTCCCCTAAAAATAATTGTAACTTCATGATCCAAAAAAAAAATAGGGTTAATTAAATACCCTAAAATGTCAATAAATCATTCAAAACTGATCAAAGTAGTTCTCAATTTTGACTGTATCTTTTCCTTGTGATAGTGAAAATTTATTAAAAATGTTGTTAAAAAAATCCACAAATTTTGGCTTGTAGAGTGAATATATGAAAAATCATAAAATCATAATAACTACCTAAAAACAATTCAAAAAATTCTAAAATTTTGTTTGTATTTATCTTGTATGTTCATATAGCATCATTAAATTGTTGAAGAAAAATTACTTATATTTAGGAAGATATAATGAAATGAGTACAAACCTTAAAATATCAATAAATCCCTCAAAACTGATCATAAAGGCTCTATTTTTTTATTGATACTTAAAATATTCTCCATATCTAGTAAAAAAATTGTGTAAAAATTCATAATTGATTGAAATATATTGATGATTCTAAAAAACTAGGGTTTCACTCCACACAAATTACCACTTGTTATGATCCACACTTATAATATTAAAAAATAATGTATAATATAATTTAGATCAACACATCACAAAAGATATAGGTGAACCAAAATTTCAAAATATGCAATATATGCAAAAATATAATGCCCTTAAAGTAGGGTAACACCATAAAATACTCCTTTAAGAAGTAATAAATCCACAACCTCTAATATCCTCTTACAATAGAAGACTCAATGCTTACTTGCTTCCTTTAAAATGATAATCATCTCCTTTATATAGACCTTTATTTTACTAAAAATGGATGGGTAACCTTCTAATCCCAATGTAGGCTGACCATTACCCAACACACTAATTTCATAAGTTACTCAATTATCCTAATATATTAGACCCATATAATTAACTAAGGATATACCATATCCCTAGGTACATATCAATAATTCCCTATGGGAATATGCATGGGATGCAATAATTTTATATATATATATATATATATATATATATATATATATATATATATATATATATATATATATATATATATATATATATATATATATATATATATATATATATATATATATATATATATATATATATATATATATATGTTGTAATCTCTAGGTCCTATGGAACTAATCATGGGAATGGTAGGTGTTGGCCTTGGAATTGAAACTATGTTACTAGAAATGAGTAAAATTTTATTAAAAAATGTAGCATATAAGAAATGTGTGTGTATATACATAAGTCAAATTTATTAATATAAATAAATTTCTATAAAAATATTTTGGGTGTCCCCTAATATAGGTCACCTAACCACTAGTGCAATTTAAACTTATCCATTTAACCATTTGTTTTAACTATTTAGTGTACAATGACAATACCACTATGAATAATGGGTTAATACTAAGTCATAAGTGAGATATATAAAAATAAAGTCTTAAATAGTAATTAGATATAACCAGTGCCAAAATATAGACCAACAATATAATTAAAATAATTAAAATAAAGGAAAGAGTAAGGAGAGAGATAGAATCACGAAACAAACACACCTAAATACTATAATTTGATTATAAGATTAAAAATAGGTTTTTTTACTGACAAAGTGTTGCTTATAATATTTGGTTGTAGTTTGATAAAGGGAAATAAATTACCTAGCACCAAGAGTGTCTGGGTCAAAAAACATTGACCTCTGATTATGTATTTGTACTACCAATTATGTCATTTTATAAATTTAAACTTTCTAAGTATCTCCATAGGAAGATTATTAGTAAAGTTTAGGATTTGCTTCATAGAATTCATGGGTAAAATGGTTTGAATTTTCTTCTTTGTTATTGATCTAATTTTCCACATTTTTTCAAGAGGAATATAAATGCAAAACTTTGTGTCTTAGGTAACTTCTTAAGGAGTTGCAACTACATATCCCACATGCTTGGAATGATAGACATTATATTTTTAGTGTTTTGTGACTATATCCAACCCCAAGATGAGAGATAGGGATTCACCTTCTTTCCATGTATAATCAAGTGAAATTACATGAACATTCACTTAGATCTTTTCCTGGTATAAATATGTAGTTAATTGAAACCCTCAAAAATACTTAAAGAGAATAAATATAGATTTATTAGTGTTCCTAAGACTCTTATAATGATTGATTGATTGATAATTTTTATTTAAATACCTTTAGGAGGTTTTTACTATATATAATTATCTGATTTAAATTAGGGACCTATTGGCACATAATCTGACACAAGAAAAGAGGGGAGGTTGAAACAACAGGCCCACATAAAAAGGATAAGTAATAATATGGGAACAGGGCCCACAAAGACCAAAGGGACACAATTAATGGTCAAATAATTATGTCTAAGATAAAATTAGTGAACTATCAATTGTGTCTTAGATAGATAAACATCAAAGGAATAGGAGAGGAGGGGATACTAAAAGATATTAACATATAAAGAAAAGAGAAAACTAAATGAATAAGAGAGGACACGGCCACATAGAAAATAAATAAAGAGAGAGAACACACAAAATTAATCATGAAGTATCTAATTCTAACAAATGATCCATATGAAAAAAACCAAAATAAAAACATTACTATAATAAGCCTTGTATAAAAATTAGGTGTCCACATAATGCCCCACTTTGATGTGTGTGGGTGTGATGCATGTGTGGGTCAAATTAAAACAAAATAAAAACATGTACATGTATTTTGGATAGAATGATGTAATCTAAATTCATGTATTTTGGTATACCCATGCTCTATCATCAAAAAATTAAATCTACCTAAAATAAAATATGCATGTCAATAGGTAGTGAATGTCATCTAAAATTGATGATGTGGTGTAGGCATAGGTGGATGCACTAAGACAAGGGCATGTTGGTCACCTGGGAGTTTTTCCTTGTGACATATAATAATTAACCACATTATCCATGCATTGGGAATTTGATACCTATACATTTTGGATACTTATAAGGGAGATGAATATCACCTTAGAAGATTCATGTCACATATCACACATTCTTATCAAATGAGGTGAAGTGTGAGTAGTAGATTTTTCATGGGATGAAATATGATCTACTACAAGATACTACATGGGATGATAACAAAATCAACCTTGATCTAGTGATAACATAGTATTGACTGATATAGTGTGATGTGATGATTTATATTTTTGAAATTTATTATGAATTTTTATAATTGTGTTCATAGTAGTTGACACTAGTGATTGTACTATATCATATGAGATGCAGTGGATTAGGAGGGGTACCTAGGGCCCTACTTGGAGATGGGATAACATTAACACTATTAGTTCAAAAAAAACATTACATGAAACTCATGTGTGGATAGTGGCACATATAACATACTATGAGGCCAAATAGGACATAAAGAGGGGTGTAGAGCTCCTAGTAGGGTTAGGTCAAGATCATTATATGCAACCAATAAAAATAGAGATTTGGTTTGAGTTAGAGCTAGATATTTATAATATGATAGGGATGATATTTCTCCACATCATTATAGGAGGTGTATCAATTTATGAGTTATGTATAAGTCATGTGACCTAATTTTGGACTATTCAAATGACAAAGTTGGGAAATTGACACACACACACATATATACACATTTTATTCTATTTTTTTCATGTATTCATGTGTATATGTATGTGTATTTATTTGATATCTATTTTTTTTGTATTTATCATCTATTTTTTGTAAAAATACATATGTAATGTGAATAGAGTAGAAAAATAAAATGTAGCATGTAAATTAAAATATATGACAAGAAAACCTCAAATTTACATCAAAAAATTTATGTGTATAAGCTCATAGTAAGTAGGAATAAGCATTAACTAATAATATGTGTAAGAGTAGATTTGTCAAAGTATGCAACACATATACGTAAAGTCACCCTACTCTTGGCAAAGGGAGGAAAATTTTATAATAATTCCTCATATACTAAATCAGCATCTCTAGACGTATAAATATTTATTTTATAACAAATTCACTAGATATGGAGAATTATTGATTAGTTCCTTAGTTTATTTATTTTCTCTAATAATGTAATCAATGATATATTTCTATTCAAGAATGCATTTAGGTTATTTTTGAGATGTAATATTATCGATCTTGGTATTTTATAAAGTCTTATTTTCATTTGTTCTTCTTGGAACTATAAAATTTCCACCTTGAAATTGAAAGATATATGATCATGGGTACTATCAAGTGTCGTATTCATAATTTTCAAACATGTAACACTTAATATACCATGGTATTTCATTAAGGTTAAAAATACATAAAATCTTGTAGGACATTTTTGGTGACCAACACATACATGAAATTTAACACACCCCAATGTTATATGTTCAAAAAAATATGTATTATTTATATGTTCATTATCATTCCCAATTATCTTAAGGAAATGAAGGCTACACATGTAAAATGATATTTATCATCTATCATAATCCCTTTCATTAATTTTAATTCCATTGAAATACTAATGATCAAATGTTCCACATGAACAAGATAAATATTAATAAGATCATTGGGAACTATGATTGGATGATTATTAGTTTTAGGTGATGGAACAATACAAGGAATACGATGCTCAACATGATAAAATGTACTTATATCAAGTGATTGTGAATTAATAATATGAAGTTCAATGTAAAACTTCTTAACATTATATTTAATTTTAGTTTTTAAATCATAAAACCTATCCATTGAATGAACTTGGACCTAATGGTAATCACAAATTAATATAGAGTTGAATGTGGGATACATGAGTCATGTCACAACATCTAATAGAAGGTAAAGTGATCATGTTATTATCAAGTAATTATTATCATAAAAAATTTCACTCTTGAGGATGTTTTTAAAGCCTCCTCCCTTAATTTATAGTATGGATACACCTCTAGGCTATGGGTGACCTAATCAATGAGGTGAATATCTAGATATGGATAGCTCCCTTGATGTTATCACCATTAAACTACTACTATACCTATTATTTTTTGGGAAAAGGGAGAAAGAACTAAAAGTAAACTAAAATATGGAGGTGATGCATCAAATTAACACCCTCCACTTGACTATATTACACTAAGAACATGAATTAGGCTTGAATCTAATCAAACTACTCAACAAGGACATTCAAGCATGAGTATTTCAACATGGAGGTCATAGACAATGGGTTGAATAGAAGGTCTATTAAAGAGGCCTAAGGAAGACAATAATGACTAAAATACACTTATAAACTATAAAATTCTAACCAAACTCACCATGTGACCTACAAGAATACAATACATTTGTAAAGACGTAAGATAGGACAAATGAGAGAGAGTGAACGCACTACTACTAGAATTCATCAAGAATCACACAAGTACATTGATTGCAAGAATTTGAAAAGGTAATGAATAGATTTATTCAACATTAAAATACATATTAAAAGTGTTTAGTTGAGAATTTATTTTCCATACTCAACCAAAGTATCCATTTAATGCCAAAATCAGGCATATATATAGAAGAATGTAAGGAGAGAGGATAGGCATAAAAGGAGAAATGAAAAGTGTCCTCTCTTGATGAGGAAAGTTAAAAAAAATAAAGTATTCAAGTAGGTATATATAATAACTCATTAAATATGTGTCACATTGATGTGATCATGATATTCTATAAAGTGGCATAGAAAGGACTCTTCAACTCCTTGGATGACTCATCACTCTTCATTTGAAACTATCCTTATAATTGGAATTGGGGAGTGACAAGTTGAATTTTATTGATCACATAAGTATTATTGATATACCAATTCATCTCTTTGACACCTTTTTCATGCTCTTATATCTTTAATTGACACTTTTTATTCACCCCTTGGTCCTGATAGAGATTCTTCTTCATTGGCCATATAGGATTGCAAGTCAATTAGGTATGATATATTTGATATTATCCATTAAAATAGAAATAAGACCTCTATGAGAACTTGATACAAGGTTGAGGAACATATATTAGATCCTAAAAATTGTGTTATGGTATGTCTCATAATTTCAAAGTGATCTAACCATGATGCTTTATCTCTCTTAGATGATAATATCACCCTCTCACAAATACCTTTATACTGCCTTTATAATTTAGACCTATAAGAACAATTTTAGAGGAAAGAGAGTGGATTTTTGGGTTTGATAAGGTATAGGACCTTCAAAACTTACTCCCTAATGATTTTGAATCCATGGGCATGGGCTTTTGGCTAAACACATCTTTTTATCCCACATTTGGGAAGTGGGGGATTTCATGATAATTTATATACCACAAAGTTCATGGTTCAACATGCCAATTAATTATCATTATGATATGTTTAGGTGGGAATGTTGGTTTCATGTGGATTTTGGGGCATGAAACATGGCATGTGGGTTTAGAATGTGACATTTATGGCATGGAATGTGGAAAGTATGTGGTGATTTCATGGATGGAACATTTGGTCATGTGGAAGTGATAAGTTATATGGTTTATTTGGGAAATTTAATAATTAATTACAATATAGTCAAAATTGTACCATATAGATAAATATTTAAATGGTGGTAAGCCATGTCGTAGCTTAAGGACCCACCATATGGAGCAGTCTCCCCTCACCACTTGTCGACCACTCGCCAATTGTTGACATCCAATTGGATGAATGATCCAAACCTAATTTTTTTATTTCCCTTCTTGATCTTTGATGCATGATATCTTATGCATACAATCTTGAAATTGACCCATTCAAATTACACTAGAAATATCTCGACGAGTTCTTTTCCATGACATCGATTAATCCACAATTTAGTGACTTCCTTTTTAGAGCAAAATATAGATCCTCCTAGATCAATTCTCCTTACTAGGAGATGTTGGACCTCCAAGAGATTATTAATTATTAAAGAGGTGAGGGTATTTCTCCCTTACTCATCTGGATTTCATCCATTTGGCCTTGTTTAGGTGCATACCTTTGAGATCAACATGAAGATACTCAACATCTCCCCTTTATGAAGTCTGAACCTTCCTGTCAAGTATTGTATCTTTCTATAATTCTGTTAGACACTCAGGAGAAAACTAATCAACAAAAGGAATGGATACACTCTCATAATGATGTAAAATCATTGAGGTCTCATACAATTTTAGATTTTATACATTCACAAGTAAATAAATCTTCATATAAGATGGAAAATTTAATCAAAAAGCATTTTTACCAATCTTTTATGTAATCTGGAAAGGACCATACTGGATTGGTTTCAATTTTTTACCTTCACCTATTAGCCTTTCCTTACTGATGTGAAGCCATACCAAATCACCTAAAACAAATTGGTGATCAACACGATGTTTGTCATGTCTTGATTTGTATTTTTCTTGACTTTTCTCCAACTGATCTTGGATAGTCTGGTGTACCTACTATATCATTTCAATAAAATTCTTGGCTTTAACAACATCATTACATTTATTAGCAACTAAATCATATCCATAACAAACTTCAAAAGGATATTTCATAATAGAAGAATAAAGTGCACAATTGTAAACATGTTGAATATATCATAAATGCTCATCCCACAACTTGGGATGTTTACTATAGTATCCCCTAAGCAAGTGTGCCACTGTGTGGTTTATAACTTTTATCTGACCATTAGTCTATGGATGAAATGTAGTGCTCTTATTCAACTTAGTGTCCATAAATTCCCATAGTGTTGACCAAAATTGCCAAAAAAATCAAGAATCTTGAACCCATACATGTTGAAAGAACAAGCGTGCCATACCTTCCCTTGTAATCTACTTAGTGCAAGGAATCAAAACGCACATCTTGCTAAATCTATCCACTACCACATACAAGTAATCATGTTTCCTTTGTGACATAGGCAAACCCCCTACAAAGTCCATGCAAATACTTTCCTAAGGATGGGTAGGAACATGTAAGGAAGTGTAAAGTCCTAGTTTCCTATTACTAGGTTTTCTTATGACACAAAAAACACACCCCCTGATATATTTTTCAACATTTTCCTACATACGTGGCCAATAAAAATACATTCTCAAATGTGTAACTATTTTACCTACTCCAAAATGACCAAAAATAAGATAAACATGTGCTTCCCTAATCATGTGCATCCTTTCATTTTGAGGAATGTAAATTTTACCCAAATGATACCAAAGTCCATTATGCACATGATAGTATAAATATTATACCTATTTACTACTCATCAAGTTTTTATACACATCCTTAAATTCAGCATCATGATCATACTATTCTTTATAACTTTCATGATTCAAATA
The DNA here is from genome assembly GCA_037957365.1 of Torreya grandis. Lineage (NCBI taxonomy): Eukaryota > Viridiplantae > Streptophyta > Pinopsida > Cupressales > Taxaceae > Torreya > Torreya grandis. Next base: position 5,289,780 of record JARHVA010000272.1, read on the forward strand.
ACTATGCTTTAAAAGAATAGATGAAACTATCATAAGAGGTCTAGAAAGCATGCCAACAACTTTATTCTGAATAGCTTTCTTATACCTGATCACAAGATGAAATTTCTATAGGAAACTCATCCAATGAAAATGCCTAGACTATTGTAGCTTGGCCTATGACTAGAGATACTTGAGAGGATGATGATCTGTATGTATCACTATCTCCTTGCCCATCAAGTAATGTTTCCACTTCTTAACACTCTGAACTAATGCATACAATTCTTTATCATAAATTAGATAGTTTCTTAATGCACTTGTGAAGGTCTCAGAATGATAGCAGACTAGCTTCTTTCCTTGCATCAGAACAACTCCCATAACATAATCACTTACATCTATTTTGATCTCAAATGGATACTATAAATTAAGAAGTGCCAAGAGAGGAGCAGTACTAATCTTTATCTTCAAAGTGTTGACCACCCTTTGCTTCTTGCCTCCCCATTGAAATACCTATTTTGTACTAGTCAAAGAATATAAGGGTGATACAATAAGTGAGAAATTAGCAATAAATTTCCTCCAATATTGTACTTCACCAAGAAAACTTCTAAATTGAGTTACATTATTGGGTTTAGTCCATTTAACTACAACCTCCACTTTTTTAGGATCAATTTTTAATTCACCATGTTCTACAATATAACCCAAGTAAACCAAAGAGGTCTTGCCAAATTCACATTATATAATTTCAAATAAAGTTTTTCCCTTCTCAATGCATCCATGAATTTCCTAATATGAATCACATGATCTTCCCAAGACTGACTGAATATAAAAATATCATCTAAGTAGACTATAACAAAATAATCAAAGAATGGCCTCAAAACATCATTCATCAAATGCATGAATGTAGATGGTGTATTACACAACCCAAAAGGAATCACAAGCCATTCAAACAATCCCTATTTTGTCTTGAAAGTAGTTTTCCAAATATCACCATCATTAATCCTAACCTGATGATAACCACTTTTTAAGTCTAACTTAGTGAAATAAACAACATTTCTTAACTAATCTAGTAAATCATCAATACGAGGAAGAGGGTAATGATTCTTAATAGTAATTTTGTTCAAAGCATGGAAATCAACACATATTCTCCATGTGCCATCTTTCTTTAGCACCAAAATGATAGGTGAACCAATAGGAGATGTACTAAGATGAATAACAACCTTTTCCAAAATTTCCATTACCTATTTTTTGATTTCCTCATTTTCCACCACTGATAACCTATACATGCCAATGTTAGGGAGAGGATAATCCCATAAAAAATGAATTTCATGTTGAACTCCCCATTTAGGGGGTAACCCTTTGGGTCCTTAAAAACATCATCATAACTAGAATTGATTTCAACCAATTCTTTCTTATGTCTAGGATCACAATTTTCCATAGCTTGGGAATATTCTTTTAATCAACATGAGACAAAATTTCTTGCTTAAATTGACTAGTCTTTTCATTTGCCCTACTATAACCAAGGAACGACTTATCTTAACATGATGTGCTTTGACTATCTATTTAATGCCATCCTTAGCAAGAAAGTACTTATTCTCCTCCCTATATAAGATTTATTTTCTATCATAAAGATAAGGGATTCCTAAAACAATCCTGTATATGTCTAGAGGGACTACATCCAGATCAACCTCATCCATGAATTTGGATGTGATGGAAAATTTCAATCTACAAGTTTTGGTTATTTGAATTTTTTCATCATCACATACCCAACCAAGTGGATAGGGTTTTGGATGGGGCTTTGTTTTTAGGCCTAACTTTTTAACAATCTGTTCAAAAATCAAATTTGCCTGTGATCCATTATCAAATAGAATGTCAATATTAGTATGTTTTTTCAACAACCCTTTCATGGAAGAACTCATTTCTTTTCTTATCATCATTCATAGATTTTTGTTTTTAAGAGGAAGAAACAATAGATGACTTACTGTTAGAAATAGAAAGAGAAAAACAATTCTACATACACATAGCTATGATGTTAGTTTCATCCCTAGAGTTTGAACCCAGATCCTGAACCATAGTATTAGTTTTCTTTTCCTTCTTCTTAAACCTATTAAAAGGACCTAACTTAGGATGTAATTTCCAACACTTAGATTCATCATGATTTTTATTACAATGATTTCAAAATGGATTATGCTCTTCTTTATGAACAATAACCATGGATTTTTGTTTACCCTTTCCAAAACTTTGCCTTTTAGAATTCTTAACGTTAGATTACTTACTTTTAACTTTAGGAATTTTTTTTTTTTAATTTTTTTTTCATGTAGCCTCTAAATGAATGGATTTAACATATTCATCATCTAAACTAGTGGTATTGAGAACCAAAATAATATGTTTTAAGTAACTATGCAACCCACCTATGTACTTAAGCAGTGTTTCCTATGTATAAAGAGGAATATTCAAAGCCTTTTTCCTAAATTCTTGTGTATAATATTGAACACTTTGGCCTTTATTTTATCTAAAATATTGATAATTCATTATGTATTTTTGCATATAGCCTAAAGGATAAATTTTATTTCTAAGTGCATCAGAAAATTCACTCTAAGTGGAAATTGAGTTATCTATAGTAATCTTGCTTTCCTTCAACTTACTCTCCCACCAGATGAGAGTTGTGCCTCCCATTTAAAGAGTATCCAGGTGAATTTTAGCATCATCATCTATAATATTTTGGACCTTCAAATATAATTTAATTTACTTTATCTAGTTATCCAACTTTTATACATTAATCTCACCATTAAACATTGACAATTCAAAATTAATATCTAGCTTTAGTGAAGGAAGAGATTCAACAGCTTTTTTGTCTTTACCATCATTCGAAGAGGAGGAAGGTTTTTTATAATTTTTACCATCTTCATCATACTCTATTTTTATTCATCATTCATGGTAAATCTCATCAACCATATCTTTCATTTCTAAGAAGGCCATTCAAAAAGCTTGATCAAATTCAAATGTTTCTTCTAACATTTCTAGAGTACATCTTATCCCAATCTCTAGATTATACTTAGTTAATTATCCTTAACCCCACCTAGATCTCAACCTTGTAAACATATAATATCAATCCACATGGTTAAATACTAAATTTTTCTCTTATACCAAAAATCTAATCCATGATCAAAATAAAACAAGTGTCATAATAATGAAACACCCACTTGCAATAGATTAGAACCTTAATTTAGTGATTTAATTAAAATAAATATTTTAAATGATTACATAATTTAATTATCCATAATATACAAAAAATTAAGAGTGCAATAATAATAAATGAGATAAATTGGTAGAAATACCACACATGATTTGATAATGGAGTTCAACACAATGGCCTATGTCTCTAGATCTACTCTAATGGGGATCAATACTTATTATAATTATTGTAAAATATATTAAACTATTAAGAAGTCTTCAAAATAATGTTAATGGGTTTAATATATTGAATAGATACTCTCAAAATAAAACTATATTATTTGAGGCCTTTAAAAAAAGTATCTAAGTCCCTCCACCACTCTCATACATGTCTTGTCTCCATAGATTAACACTGAAAACCATGCTTCAAATAATACCCTGAGCACTTTATATAGTGCTTGAACCCATGGGTGTAATAGTCAAGATCTTATCATTTTATCCCATATGCCATAGTGAAAATCCATGGGCATGGGCTTTTGGCTAAACACATATCTTTTTATCCCACATTTGGAAAGTGGGAGACTTCATGATAATTTATATACCATGAAGTTCATGGTTCAACATGCAAAGTAATTGGCATTACCATGTATTTATGTGAGCATGCTGGTTTCATGTGGATTTTAGGGCATGAAACATGGCATTTGGGTTTAGAACATGACATTTGTGGCATGGAACGTGGAAAGTATGTGGTGATTTTGTGGATGGAATATTCAGTCATGTGGAAGTGATAAGTTAGATGGTTTTTTTGGAACATTCAATAATTAATTACAATATAGTCAATATTGGACCATAGAGATAAATATTTAAATGGTGGAAATCCATGTAGTGGCTTGAGGACCTACCATGTGGACCATTCTCCCCTCACCACTTATTGAACACTCACCAATTGTTGTCATCCAACTAGATGAATGCTCCACACCCAATTTTTTTATTACCCTACTTGATCTTTGATGCATGATATCTTGCACACACAGGCTCAAAATTGACCCATTCAAATTTCATTGGAAAGATCTCGATGAACTCTTCACCATGACATAGATCAATCCAAAATTTACTGACTTCTTTTTTAGAGTGAAATATAGATCCTCCTAGATAATTGAGAAAGAACATATCAACACATGAAATTGAGATAAGTAAAAATAACATATATAAATTAATTCTAAAATGAAGAGAAAGTAACTAAAAATACCATATAAATACCTTCACTTACCTTTATACTAAATGATTGCATGCAAACATTCTAGTTTTGACCATGGAGGGTGCAGTACCTACATTTGATAAAAACCCTTGGGACATATACTAACAATAGAATCAATGTGTCCATACATAGGATGGTTAAAGTAGAAATGAATTTTTTAGAAAAAATTTAAAATTATGATTGTTAAGGCAAGTTTAGAACCAAAATATTAAAAATGTAAATGACAAAATGATGACAAATGAAGGATAAATGATTATAGAATTCACTAAGTCACACTGGAAAGCATGTAAAATGTGAATGGTAAAAAGGAATATTGAACATACTAAATCATGTTGGGAAGCATGTAAAACATGAAAAACAAATGAAATATAAATATAAGAAAACTCTAACAAAGATATGTAATAAAGTGAAATGTGACCCCATGTAAGATAAGCATGTTAAATCAAACATAAAGAAAATCATGAATGATTGAAAATGAAATTTAAATCAAGATGTAAATACAGGTATGTCAAATGAAGATGAAGAAATACAAAATAAATGAAATAAATATGTTATTCAATATGTAAAACAAACATGAAGAAGTCATACATAAAGAGAAAAATATAAAAATGCCAAATGTCATATGTAAAATAAGTGAAGCCTACAAAAATCAAATAAGAACATGATTGATAGATAAAAATCAAAATCTCTAAAGGATGAAAACTCAAACTCAGTGCTTGTTTTGAGATGAAATGTAAGAAAAAACAACCACCTAATGACATGACTGTTATGATAATGAGATGGTGTGATAATAGAATGGTTTAAGAGTGTATGTGAGGAAGGCTTGATCCTATCCAAGGTTTTATAATGCAACTGAAAAACTATAAACCAAGAGGCATAATAAGTTATATTTAATCAAGGATTTGATCAACTAAAATAAATATCCAAAAAGGGGAATATAAGTAAAATATGATGTAAATAAGGAATGTAAGCTTCCATACAGGTGATGTGAACATCCTTAGCAAGAATGAGACATACTAGGCAAGTGAAAAAAGCTAAAAACTATCAACACCAAGGACTTATAATACTTTGAATAATGAAAACAAATCTTGGGATAACAAGTGAAGTACATATATCAACCCATGAAGTATATATGAATTAAAATTAAAATGGACCTACCTTCCCATAACATGTTCCCCATTCCTTAGGACCCCTTATAGAGCTGTCAATCTACTGTGATGATTGGGTACTTGTGTGAGAAAGTAGGTGGAAATAGAAAGTATGTGATATAGTGAGACCTCCTACCCCAATCTATTGGCCTACCACATCCTAATGAACCTCATCTCTATCATGAGACCAACTATGAAGTTTGAGTTTCAACTAAGATAAGAAATGTGCCAAAGATAGATCATGTATTTTGGTGTGATCTGACTTTTGATATTATTTTTTCCTTTTAATCATTGATTTTTATTTGAATTTTATTATTTGGATTTTAGCATGTTTTTTATTTTTATATTCCTCCTCCTCCATATGGATTAAGAGAACCAAACATGAGTTAAATAGGTGACAAACACAAGAGAGATTAAACTTGGTCACTAGAGAAAAAGACCTAAAGACCAAGGTGTCTAAAGACTCCTAAACTTGCTCACAAGTAAGTGTGCAATCTCAAAATTGATCGATGTGGGCCTCAGGTAAAAGTAAATAATGGAAATATGGGGATAATAAGAGATATATCTATGTAATAAGTGATACAATGATGAATATGCTCATAGATGATCACAAGGAGGTAAAATAGTACTATGAAAGGGATGGGGTTATGCATATGATATTCATGTCACTAGAGAATCCATATTAACCTATAATGTATCTTATCACAAACACCAATGAAAGTAGTATTCATCCTAAAAAATGATTTAAAGATGTTTAAATGTGGTAGTTTGTGAGGAGAGCCTGGTCCTATGCATGGTCTTACATTACAACACACAAGGTGAACACCAATGAGGTGAATGTTAAATAATTGGGGGAAAAATAATAATAAAGATACTAAGGCAAAGAAAAAAGATAAAAATGAAAGAGATATATAAGAACCAAAATGAATACAAATTCTAAATGTAATGTGTAAAAAAAATTAAGAATGTAAATTAAAAAAATGATGTGAGTAATGTGTGTTTGTGAGAAAGACCTAGTCCTATCCAAGGTATTACAATGTAAATCACAAACTATAAAGTGAAATAAAACCAAATAATCCAAAATAAACAATGGTAAAAGTAAAATTAAACTAAAATAAGTAAAGTACACAAAAATAAAGAAACATGAGACAAAAAATAATAAGTAAGATCTATGTTAATGTCTATATCAAAGATGAGCATGTGAAATACAAGTCTATTTGTGTCAAAATAATTCTTAAAGATTAATTTATTTATTATTATGAATTATAAAATAAGAGTGGGCATCATAATATTCCCCAATGGGTAAGTGGATGTAGGTATGGGCATCACAATATGCTCTAAGTTATAGAGAGACATGTGTATGGGCATCGTAAGATACCCCAACATGTGAGATGGAGTGAGGTGATATTGAAATATTAAAATTATTTTCATTAGGTTGGTAGGTGCATTTGGAGATAGGTAAATGTGTTGGTTTTTTAGATTTTAAGGATGTTGAATTTGACATATGATGTGTAGGAGAGGTAGGAAGAGGTAAAGGAGGACTATGTATGATATGCTTTGGAGTAGGCATTTGACCTAGGTATTCCTTTGGTTCATGTGACCTAAGAGGTTGAGATTAAATGGATGAAATGATATGTTTAAATTTGTTCAAGTTAGATATCCTTTCCTTATTAGTTTCAGAAGAAGGATCAACTATGGTTTGAACAATATTAGTGGATGAGGTGTAAGTATGGGATGATTTTTATTATTCATTAGGTAGTTGATGTTGATGTGATTGTGATTATTTAGATTTAATTCATGAGTCTTGAAGATAGTCTTGATATAATTGTTTTGTTAGAGTATTAATATTAAAATGTGGACCAAGCAAGGAAGTAATAAAAAATTGATGAAGATTATGACAAGAATCATGAGAATGACCTATAACATCATGCCACCAATAAAAATTATCAAGATTATACCATTTCAGAGGAAGTTTGGAAGGATCAAAGTTCATGGGTTTAGAGGGTGGAAATTTATTATTAAGTTGTTCTAGACTCAAGGGAGGGTGGGTTGGGTTAAAATTGGTTGAATTAGATGCTTCATTTTGAGTTTGAGAAGGCTTGGATGAATATTTGTTATGAGAAAATGATTGGAAAGGTTATTTATTAGTTGTTTGAGGTGTTTCAAATTGAGTCATAAAAAAGTCTTTCCTTTTTTGCTTGGTCTAAGCCTTCTTCTAAAGTTTTAGGGGAAAAGATTCAAACTTTGAATTAAAGGGGAGATTTAAGAGGAGTAACAAATAGTTATGAAAGAGTATCATCATTCATGTTATGGTCCACTTTGTGAGCTAGATAGTTCCATCATTTGATGAAAGTGTGATTAGATTCATTAGGAAGTTGTTTGGCATTGATGAAATGGCTAAGGTAATTTTGAGGAAGGTCATCATGTTGGAATTCCTTCACTAGAGAATTGACTAAATCCTCTAGTTGTGATATGGAATGCCTAAGAAGTTGGTTGTACCATTAAAGTGCATCATAAATAAAGGCTTAGGCTAAAATATTGGTAGTATAAGATGTGTTAGTTTGGACCCATTCCTTATATAGATTACCAAAATACTTAATAAATATAGTAGGGTCCTTAGTCCCATCATATATGATAGTTGGAGAAATGTTTTCAATATCTATGGATGCGATGAATGGAGCTAAAATTTTATTTTGAAGATGTTGAAGAGTTCTATTATGCAAAGTAGGTTGAGGTATTATATTCCCATTGGAATCTATAAGAGGAAGGGGAAATATTATGATTTGGTTGAGACATGATGACTTGAGGTGATCAAATAGTCATGTGTAATAAATTTTGTTGTATTTTTATCATTTGGGAATGATTAATTATCTGAATGATGTTTATTTGTTGAATTATTTGTGAAATAATTTGAGTTGTGTCAATTTGTGTATTAATATTTGAAGGTGGGGTATTAATGTTGTTATGAGGGGGATTATTAGTTTTGGTGGAAGGAGGCATATTGGGTGTAGGATTCCCAACATTGGTATTGGGAAGAAGATTCACAACATTAGTGTTAGTTTTATTAAGTGTGGTAGAAGAATGATAAATCTTGGTAAAGCCATTGTTTTTGTTGAGTGTGTAAATGGTATTATCATCAAGGTTTTTAAATAATCAAGAATCATCTAGATCATTGGTTGGATTAATTTCAACTATGTTGGTTTGGTAAGTGATAATGCTAGGTTATCTTGTTATGGGTGTAACAAAAGGATTATCACCATTGGTAGTAATAGGAGGACTAAAATGAAGGACCTCAACTGTATTACATTATATAGTGATTAGTTTTGGATTAGGAAAAGATGAAGGAAGAAATTGAATAGTTTCATTTGAAATAATAAAATAAGTAAGGTTATGATTTAAATCCTTAATTATTAAATTTCTTAACTAAGTAGAGGTTGAAAAAATTACATCATTATGAAATAAGAATAGATAACCACACATAAAATAGTATTGTACAAGGTGTATAGAGTCAACAAAGTTGACTGTGTATTATTTATAAAGAAGGATACAAAATGAAGATAGATTTGGATAAACAAAGAATAGGGTTAGACCACATGTACTAATTTGATTGGGTTGACTTCATACTTCTTTGAAGTAGGGCTATAGATGAAGACAAAGTCAAATTATTAGGAACAAGGTTATCTTAGAGGTATTAAGTCGACTAGGTCGACTTAGTACTGTAGAAAGAAAATTTTGATTGAATAATAAGAATATAGAGTCAAAAAAGTTAACTTTGTATTGGAGGTAGAAAAGGTGAATCAGTTAGTGACATATTGTGTCGACACAGGTGACAATGTTCTAAAAATAGGTGTAGACACCTAAATAGTGTCTAACCCTTGGTCACCTTCCTCCTTGGTCCATTCTTAACCCATTCCTAAAACATGCAATTACTAATTTAAAATAATAAACTTATTTTGAATTAACCTCCCTCCTTGGACACATCACCCAGGACACCTCGCCTTGGACTAATTCCCATCCTATGACTCACCCAAGACCTATTCTTACTTCTCTCTAACCGCCTAACCAACTCTCATGCATATTTAGCCCAACCTTTGACATTCTCCAATGGATAGTGCACTTGGCGGATGAAAAAGGGACTTGGTGGCTCTTTTTCCCATACTACACCCACCGACGTCGGTCAAATGTCAGCCGATGCCAGCGGAATTGCCGACGTCGGTTATACTTAAACCATTTTTCTGACTCTTTGAGGATCCCAATCACAAATCAGCTAATCTCTGAAGCTAATCACGACTCTCAAATCTTCTTTCAACAAAACAAAGTTCTTGTGCTTTTGCTTTTCAGTGTTCTGGGCTTCTTGGTGTTCTTGCAGGGATCAGCATTCTTGGTAACACTTTCTAGGCACTAAGGTCTTGCATCAGACATTCTGCACAGGGATTGCACGATATCTCCATCACCAGTGACAACTAAAACACAGCTTCTGCACCTTTGTCAATTCATATCACAGCTAAGTATTTGTATTGTTTTCATTCTAATATAATTTCAAATATATTAGTATTCTGTCTACTGTCTATTCCAAGCATCCTTGACCCAACCTTCCCTATTCTTCTCAGAGAGGCTGAAAATCCTTCTCTCACCCCTTATTCCCTTTTCTTTGCCTCTGACACTCCCTTAGTCTCTCTTTAGGCAACACCCTCTGTCCAATCAACTCAGCATAAGTTATTAGAGATCTACAGACCATCTTAAGACCCATCTAATCAACTTGACTAAATTGCTTTACAGAAAGGTTGAAAGGCCTTTTTCCTATTTCTCACCCCTTTTCCTGACAAGATTCTCAGTCCCTTAGATCCTAAACAGTCTTTCTGAATCCCTGATAGACCCTCAGACCCTCAGATGAGACCAAATCCATTCTACAGACCAGAAACTAGACCTGTAACCCATCCCTGGCCATTTGCCCTGACCGACCTCGTCCACTTCCCCTATCGACGTCGGCAGTCTAACCGTCGTCGGTGACCTCCCTGATCGACGCCGGCAATATCACTAACGTCAGCGACTATGTTAAGCAGATTACAACTTATCAGGTACACATTTGTTTTTAGTTCTTTCTTTTCACATCTTTCATTATTTCTCTTTTCTGTCTCTGTCATATTCTGTCTTAAACAGTGGATTGTCATCCTCTAAGAAGCCTTAGCGCTTCTAGGATCAAGCTTTTGCTTGGCAATCCACCCTCTTATCAACTAACGTTCTTCATGTTTTAGTGTCTATCTCTTTCAGGTGTCATTCCTCCACAGCAAAAGAGGAGTTCTCATAATGCCTGGATTATGGTGCGCAGACTACATCCAGGTACATACATGCCTGGACCATTCCTTTTAGTTTCTCATTTTCTCTCCTTTGAATGTGAAAGCGAAATTGCATAGAAACATTCTAGCACGCCCAGTGGGACACTTAGGGCCTTCCTTGGGTTCCTTTCTTTCTTTGTTCATTTAGGTGCATTAGGTTTCTCCCTCTTCACCTCTTTCTTCTTTTCTAAAAAACATCATAAGCAGGAATAAAAAGAACTTTTTCTTTCTTTTCTTGCATTTCTAGACTAGTCAAAAAATCATTTCCTTCAACCCTTTCTCAAACTTGTTTTCATTCCAACTTAACATTTTGATTTGGGGCTTTAAAATATACTGCATTCCATTTCCTACTTTCTTGCATTTCTTAGTCCACACTTAGTAATTAGTAAACCACATATTGAATAAATCGTAGATCACTTGATGTTACACAACCAGACCACGTGCACTAAATTAAACATCAAACTCACTTGAGACAAGGCCCGACTGGGATTTCATCACCCAGCAGATACCTTACCCATCCCGGTGATCCTACTTGGATTTCACCACCAAGGGGAAAGCCCACTCTGTTCTCTGGCAGAGTCTAATCTATAGGGAAAGTATATTTTGGCTAAGCGAGACCAGCTAACCACTAGAATCGTGAAGTGAGGGGAGCTTGCTCCTTAGCACCAGGCCATGTACGGAACCTAACACAGACTTTTGAGCACCTAAACATACCTGAAACCATCTTTAGATTACCTGTTCTAGGACCCTTCTAACAGCCAACCTCCTCAAACATCACATTAAGGCATAAGCCACACGATCCTAATAAAATTATTTATAGGGATTTAATGCTAGGATCTGCCTGTCCTCATCTTATTTTCTATTTTATCTATTTTTTTGAGCTGGTAAGGACATCTTCTTCATTTCCAAAAACTTTTTTTTTGAGTTTCTGGAAAACATAGTAACCGATATCGGTTCTTTAACCGACGTCGGCAACTTTTCAGTACCGGCATCAGTCATCTGACCGACATCGGTAGTCTTCTTCACTGACATCAGTTTTTATATCGACATCGGTCACTGTCCAATTTCTTTTTTTCAAAAATAGCAAGCTTAAAATCCAACTTTCTTGCTATCTAAACATTCATTCTGGTTTTCTGAAACTGAAAAAACACAGTTTTCTTAAACCTAACCCTTTCTTGCCTTGAATGGTTTTGACACGTAGTCAAACCAAGGCCCTTCTTGACCATGCTAGTCAACAAGTGCTTCCACTTTCACCATCCATAACTAGTCCTATAATGGAGTTCCACTCGGAGACTGAAAGAACTCCTACTCGCCCAACCCTGCCTCAGACTCCTATTATCCCAGAAGGGGACCAACATTTTGCACGATTCTTGGACCTTAACGTCAAAGCCTTACAGCACTATCTCACGCATAACCAAATGCAAGACTCCCTAGGCAACCCAATCTATGGGATGCCAACTTCCTTAGTCGAGACAAGAATCACATCAACAGTACCTACAATTCAGCCACTAGACAATCAAGTCAACACCTCCACCAATAACCCAACCATGTCTTACCTTCAAAATATAACCTCTCCTTATAAACCTACCTCCATGGGGGTTCTGGTACTCCCTCAACCTCAAAATACTCAACCAAACCCCACACCTTTCCAAAACCTACTAGTCTCTATCCCCCTACTCTTGCACCTATCAACACAAGAGTAACCATTTACCCGTCAACAAGCGTGGCTACTCCTCAACCATCCTTGACAGCCCCTATCCAACTTGTGCCTACCAACCCCATAACACAAGTGCCCTTGGCTCCAACTTTCACTCCAATAACCAGCTACCCATATGTTGTGTCTATGCAACCAACCACGTCATACGCCCCTCCCAACATCTTTCAAGCACCTTATAATCTAGGGGGTGCTCCACCCACCAATCCGTCAGCAGATATCATCAAAATGCTGATGGATAAGATGTCTAGCTTAGAGACCTCCATTTCCAGCTCACGCAATACTCTCTCATACGAGCAAATTTGCAATGAGCCCATTCATCCTTCCGTTCTGATTAGACCATACCCCAACCAGTGGGAGCTTCCCAAATTTTCTCGCTTTCAAAGCAAGGAAGACCCACAGCAGCACTTACGGGTATTCAGACATGCCTATTACCTTATTGCCCATGATGATGCATTACTCTTGCGTACATTTCCTATGTCCCTTTCTGGCACTGCGCTTGAATGGTATAGCTCTATTGCCAGCCATTCCCTCTTCACCTTTACATAGCTAGCCCAGCTCTTTCTTGATCACTTCTCCATTAACATCACCAAGAAGGTCTCGATCATGGACCTCTATACTATCCACCAATTCAAAGATGAATCTATAGCTGACTTCGTTGCTCACTAGAGAGGCCTCATCAATCAACTCTCCTTTTCCTTACCTCAACCTGAACTTATTGAACTATTCTCTCGAGCCTGTGCCAAACATATTTCTTCCACCTTACAGGTTCAGACCTTCCGCACCTTCAACGAAGCCTTCACAATGGCCCGTAAACTTGAATTACGTGCCATCGAGGAGAATAAAGTCAAGTTGCAGAGCAAGAATCCCAACTCTAAGACCAATGACTCTTCTTATTCTAAACCTTCATCATCCAATCCTAAGTCTAAAGCTTCAACTAACGCTGTAGTCATTAGACCTTCGTCCTCTTCAACCAATCAACCTGAGCCATCCACATCTCAGAGCACCACTCGTCAATTCCAACAGAGATATGTATAACGACAGTATACTCCTCTTGGAGAATCTTATGCATCTATACTAGAAAAACTTGTTAAACAGGGGATTTTCAACCTCCCCCAGATTCGACCACCGCCACAATTTGATCCCTCATGCACCATCCCTGCGTGGTATAGGGAAAATGACTTTTGCAATTACCACCGTGTCAAAGGTCATGACATGGGAAACTATAAAACCTTTAAAAACATAATCCAAGACATGCTTAAAAAGGGTGACCTCGTTCTAGATAATCCTAATGCACCTCTTAATCAGGGCATCGACATCTTCAAGCAACCATTCCCCAATCATCCACCGACCCAAAATAATGTCCAGACCTTGATTGACAACACTCATGAACACGACATTCAAACGGTCAATACGGTCTTGCCCTTCATCCCTGACCAACTTCAAGAGGTTAGCCCATCTATCAGTCCATCACGTGTGGATGAACCTCTTTCCCCGATTAATTCTCTGTCAACTTCTCTCATCTTGGAGGATGCCTCAACCTTATCGGCACCACCGGTCTCACCATGCTCCTTTCTTCTGCCTATGGAGGACCTGACCTTACCTACTCCTCAACCGCAAGTAGAGGGCACCATAATCCCTGCCCTTTACCTGCTTGAGGAGTCACATTCTTCAGTTCCTTCTCCACCAAGAGAAGAACTTGACTCTCCATCGTCTTCGATCAATGACAATCCAGTTATAACTCCCACACACCTTGGGTCTGAAACTACTGCCACACCTAACACATCTTCTCAAGAATCCAAACCTTGTCCAATATCTTCTCAACCATTTTCTCGACTAGTAGAGAAAATCAAACTTCTCCCTTCAAGGAAAGTGGAGCATCAAGGATTGTGGGAGCATCTTAAAGTTCTTTAACATTCCTGTGCCCTCTCGTCTCATGCTGCCAATCCTCCCAAGGCAGAATCTCCAAAGACTCCCAACAAAGACCAGACTCCAGCTTCTAAACCTACATCTACCCAATCTAAACTGATCAAGTCACTCGACATTTTCCCTGTCTCTACCCTCACTCACCCGCAAGTGAAGGTGGACTTAGACTAGACCTCGACCAAAAGTAGTCTTCCAACCAAGTCAAAGAAGACTGCCAAACTACAGAAGCGAACCCCTCCTCCACCGTCAACTTTGCCCTCCATTTTAGGCCCTCACCCTTCTACCCTAATCGACGTGCTTCCTACTCTGACCCTTAACCAAAACAAATTACCTCCATTACTTCCTTTGCCAACCACAAGTCAACCCCCTCTCAAAAATTTGGCACCTCTCACGAAGAAAGTGCCGTCTTCACATGTGGCCACACCATCAAACCAAAAGGTGATACGGAAACCTTCTTCAACATCTCCCAAGCAAAAGTCACCAGTGCGTCATGCATCAACAGGCATGGACCCCTTAGTAGGTTCATATGCTTTGATATTACGCCAACTTTTGCAGACTTCTAGAATTATCCTTCCTTCTATCAAACCATTCCAACCTCTCGGGTCAAAACCTTCTTGGTTCGATGATACAAAGATTTGTTTATACCATTGTATGCCAGGACATGATACCGAGACTTGTTGTGCCTTCAAGGCAATTGTTCACCGCTATATGGAGAAAGACACTCTTCTCCTTGAGGACACTCTTGACCGACCCTCGACACCTTCCCATCCAACCTCTTCAACCACATCAACATCTCACCAGCAGGCCATGACCCCTTCTTCACCTCCTATCTTTGAAATCAATGTTATCCATATAACCACTAGGTCACAAAAAGACAAGGCAAAAGAAAAAGTTGTTATTCCTTGGACCTATCCTTTTGTCCAGGCACCTCAACCACCAAAACCCAAGATTTCCATCTTAGGTGCATCCCAACCCACTTCTTCAGAGGCAATCAAAGACTCTATGATAAAACAACTTCACCAAACGCCTGTGAAGATGACCTTATCCAAAGCTCCCCCCACCATCATCAGGCTCTAATCAAAGCCTTACAGGCAGTGGAAGTCCAACCTGAAGACCATCAACCACTAGCTACCCTAGTCCATTCTTTATCCCCCGTCACCTCTATCACTTTCAGTGATTCTGAAACTCCTACTTCTTCCTTAGAAGATCAGGACGCTACTCTTTTCATCACATCCTATGTTGATTGAACCCATATTAAATGAGTTATGATCAATGGGGGTGCCAGCATTAATATCATTTCCACCCACGCCTTTGATCAATTGGCTCTTCCCAAGAATTGCGTATCAAAAACTGATGCAATCCTTAGATCCTTTAATGACACCACCGCTAACACTATTGGCACTGTTGTCCTCCATATCCACATTGGTCCACATACAATCTTGGAACTCTTCTACATCATTGAGGGAGAATTCCAATATAACATGATATTAGGATGACCCTGGATTCACACCATGGCTTATGTCCCTTCAACACTTCACCGTTGTGTCAAATTTGAACACGACAAACAAGTCCATGTCATTCCTGCCGACCCATCCCCTTTTAAGACTTGTAACACAACCTATTTCCCAAATGACATTCTTATCCCTCTCAAGGCATCAACCCAAACATCGTCTCCATCCGTGGAAGCATCAACTAGTACACAGACAGCGGTTGCCACCACATCACCTTCTCAATTAACAACCAAGGACCCAATGGACGATATCTTCCAAAGACTTTCACTGGGGGAATATTGCCTACTTACTCTAGACATGTTCTAGACTCCTCAAGAGTATGGATAGCTTCATCAAAACCCAAGCTATGACTGGCGGATCAGAATGGTCATTCCTTATGGTCCTCCTAGTCTTCGAACCAATCTCATCTATGGGGGGCTGGATCAAGCTCCTACTGAATCAAATCCTTCCTCCTCACCTCAAATATTCACATCCAATTTCTCCTTTCTTGGCAACCCCACCTTTGCACATACCTACCTTTATAGCTGTGCATGGAAGGGTTTTGGCTTTGGGCACTACGAACAAGGCTCCCATCAGCCTATCGAACCACCCAATGACGATAATGCAAAGAAACAGTATGGACTAGGTTTCCAAGAACCCACTGAGGCTTCCGCAAACCTTTGCCCCAAACCAACCATCGACCAATCTCTTCTAGACTAGCCTATTCTTCCATCCTCACCTACGGAGTTGGTGGTTTCCATCCCTCCTAGTTTTTTTTTGCATAAACACCATCCGCTTGGAACCCCTAACCTATCAGCTCAACGGGGTTCCCAAGTCTCTCCCTCTTGTTTATCCTAGCATGATAGACGATGAATCGACAACCATCAACACAATCCATTGCATAGACAATGATGCCATTCTTACCTATATGGGTGCCGATGATTCTTTCATTCAACGTTCTATCCCCTATGAAACACAGGTTATGTTAAATGAATCAACCATTGACATTAACCTTTCATCTTTTGATGTTCCTCATGTCTTAAAGATTGGTCAGTCTTTAGACACCTAGGAGCAGATCAACTATACCACATTTCTCTCAGACAATTGCAAAGCCTTTGCCTGGACCTACGCTGACATGCCTGGCATCGACCCTAACATTGCCACTCATAACATTGTCACAAACCCAAAGGCTAAGCCTGTTAGGCAAAAGCTTTGCAAAATGCATCCTCGTGTTACACTTCTTGTCAAAGAAGAGCTTCAGTGCCTTCTTTCTGTCTCCTTCATCCAACCCATTGATTATCCGCAGTGGGTCTCTAACATCGTTCCTGTCACCAAGGTGACTGGGGGGATACGGATCTACACGGACTATCGCAACCTTAACCTAGCTTGTCCCAAGGATGACTTTCCTCTTCCAAACATTGACCAACTTGTTGATCTTACGGCTGGCCATGAAATGTTATCACTCATGGATGGATTTTTAGGATATAACCAAATCCTGATTGCACTAGAAGATCAGCACAAAACCACCTTCATTACACCATGGGGAACTTTTTGCTATCGGGTCATGCCTTTTGGTCTGAAAAATGCAGGTGCCACATATCAGCGTGCTATGACTTACATCTTTGACGATCTCCTCCATAAAATCATGGAGGACTATGTAGATGACCTGCTTGGAAAGTCTAAGCTTCATCGCGACCATTTGACTATCCTCAAAATCATCTTCTCTCACCTTCTTTAGTACCAGGTCCATCTTAACCCCAAGAAATGCGTCTTTGGGGTCCTCACCAGAAAGCTCCTGGAATTCATTATCTCTCTTCATGGCATCGAGATAGATCCTGCCAAAATCTATGCTATCCTCGAAATGCCACCTCCAACTAATCTCAAGCAACTTCGCAGTCTACAAGGAAAGCTCCAATCCATCCGCCGCTTCATTTCACAGCTTTCTGACCATTGCCAACCCTTTCATCACCTCCTCAAGAAGGACGTCTCCTTTAAATGGGATAAAGATTGCCAAGAGGCTTTTAAAGCCCTCAAACGCTATTTCGTCTCTCCACCAATCCTTATTCCAACAAAAGATGACCAACCCTTCTACCTCTACATCTCAGCAACCAATCATTTGTTAGGTGCCATGATCACGCATCAAGATGAGCAACACTGTGAGCAAGCAGTTTACTACATAAGCTAAACACTTGTCAACTATGAAACTCGGTATACTCATACCGAGAAACTCTGTTTGGCATTAGTCTTTGCCACTACCAAGCTTCGTCACTATCTTCTCAATCACAAAACCTTTGTCGTCACCCACACTGATCCTCTTAAATACATGCATTCTAAGCCATATTAAAACCAGCGTATGGCTCGTTGGCTCATGCTTCTTGCTGAATTTGACTTAGAATTTGTCCAACAAAAATCTATAAAAGCGCAAACAATCACTGACCAACTAGCGGATGCCCCTCTTCCCGACAATTAACCTTCTCAGTGCGAGTTTCTCGATGAACCTATCGCCACTCTCTCGACTGATGACACATTCTACCAAATGACGATGTTCTTCGATGGCTCTAAATGTCAACTCGGTGGGGGTGCGGGGGTCATCCTCATTCCACATGAAGGTGAACCCATGCCCCTGTCTTTCAAACTTGACTTTGAATGTACCAATAATATAGCCGAATATGAAGCCTTAATTTTGGGACTTCAAACTGCCCTTTCTTTAAACATCAAGTCCATTAACATCTTCGGTGACTCATAACTTGTCGTCAATCAAATCAATGGTTTATATCTTTGTAAAAATGAAATTTTACAAAGATACAAGCACCATGTTGACACTCTTCTAGCATCTTTCAAACATCATTTATTGCAGACTGTTCCTCGATCTACGAATAAGTTTGCTAACACCATGGCTTCCCTCGCCTCGCATATTCCTTCTTTTTCATCATCCTCGTCAAGAATTTATGTCATGGTACATCGTGTGCCATTGCCTTCATACATTTCCACTGACATCAATCTCATCCACACCATTTACTCTAGTTCACAAGATGTATGGTATAAACAACTTGAGGACTACTTGGCTTATTCTATCATTCCTCCCAACCTCTCTAGTAATGCGCAGTGGGATTTCATCAAGCGCACTGCTCGCTATACCATGATAGGGGGCCTTCTCTTAAAAGAGGTTTTGACGGTCTTCTTCTTCGCTATTTAAACTCCATTGAAGCCTCTCATGCTGTTAAACAAGACCATGATGGGATTTGTGGTGGACACTTCAGTGGTAACTCGGTTGCCAAGCGCATCGTTCGCCTGGGTTATTATTGGCCACTCTTCATCAAGACTATAGTGATTATGTTTGGTGTTGCATCAAGTGTCAGCAGCATGCTAACTTACTTCATCTCCCTAGTCATGCCTTACAAGTCGCTTAGGATTTCTGGCCTTTTTCACAATGGGGCTTAGATCTCATCGGCGAGATTAACCCTCATTCGTCTCTTCATCATCAATCCATCATCACTGCCACCGAGTATTTCACTAAATGGGTGGAAGCTATTCCTCTCATCTCCACAAAAGCCGACAAGATTATCGTCCTCATCAACACCCACATCATCTGTCGTTTCGGTGTACCTCACAAAATCATCACCGACAATGGCAAGTCCTTTGAAAACAAGACCGTCCAAAAACTTTGTGACTCATTTGGCATCAAACTCAACTTTTCTTCGTCGTACTACCCACAAGAAAATGGGCAGGCTGAGGCTTCTAACAAAATCTTAACTAAAATTCTCATGAAGGTGGTCAACAACACTGGAAGGGATTGGCACGTTCAAATACTCTTCACTTTGTGGGCCTACCGCACTAGCATCTAAACCTCTACAGGTGCTACCCCTTTCTCTCTAGTGTACAGAACAGAGGTTGTCTTACCTCTCGAAGTATAGATCTCGTCTCTTTGCATTTCACTCCATGACATTCTTTCTAATGATGACTTTTGTCAAGATCGATTATCTCAACTTGAGTTACTCGATGAGCGTCGTCTCGCTGCCCTCAATCATCTCCATGTCTATCAAAATCGCATCAAACGCGCCTATAATAAAAATCTGAGAGAACGAGATTTCAATATTGGAGACCTCGTCCTCAAAGAGAACCAACATGTGACCAATATGGAATGGAGTAAATGAGGCAAATTTGTTCCTAATTGGCTCAGACCTTATATCATCACGCACAAGTATGGATCAGGGACTTATCGTCTGTCTTCTCTTGAAGGCCGACCAGAACCTGAGCCCCTTAATGCTTTGCATCTATGACCATTCTACTGTTAGTCGAGTACTCATCCACTTGACATTTAACTTGAGCTCGTCCCTTGAGCAATCCTTGTCCTTTTAATCCTCAATCCATTCCACCCTTTTTCCCTTAACAAAATCCTCTACAACCCTTTTATGACGTATGGATGCTTCATCCTAATAAAAGGGAGCCCTTGACCTTCTATAAGTCTTGTCCATGACTCAACATTCTGTCAAAACTAAATCAAGATGTCAAAATATCCAAGTTCACAAAACCAAATCAAAAAGCAGACTGCTCCCTTGAAGGACAGCTGTAATATCATTGTTGTAGCTAATAGACTGCTCCCTCGAAGGACAACTATTCAAAAGCCCTTAAATCTATAAAGTAAAGTATAGACCACTCCCTCGAAGGATGGCTATGACTAAATCTTGCTACAAACATCACTTTCTTAGAAGCTTCCCGCATCGATCAGCTTCACAAATGACCACCAAACAAATGACATCTTTATGTGGACTTCCCGCATTGATCAGTCCGCTCAAAAAAAAAAAAAAAAAAAAAACGGGTCATGGACTTGACTTGTAGTTGTCTCAAGGTCTCCTATAAAAAGGGGCAAAGTTATCCATACTCTAAAACGGATTACCCTTTTCCTCCTATCATATCACCTACTCAAGGGACTTCGAGCTCACTTTAATGTCAAAAGTGATTCGATTACCGCTCTAACATAACTCATGGTCAACGATGCAACACATAAATGGGGCTCTTGGTTCTAACAACCCCTGTCTATGTTGTCATTTTGGTCCTTGTCAATAAAAGGGCACTTATGCCTTTTACTTTCTACCTACACTTTGGTCACATTCAACCACATTCATGTGTCAAAACAATTCAATCCAATTCTTTTCAAACCACTCACATAGCCTAATCATTCTGGTTTCCATAAACATCAATACACATGGAAACTATCAACCACACAATTTATGTCAAGCATAAACTATTACTTGCTGAAACATAAATTGACCTGCAATTCATTTTTAGCAAACATCCATCACGAATATGGATAGTTGCTAGGGATGAAAAACCCCGACCAATGTTACAGCTTACACCATTTGGAAAAGGCTGTAGCATCATCTCCTCCTTGTCATTTCAAGCATGTACCCTCAGACATATGGGAAATGCTATATCCTTATCATGACCAAAATCAACCACTTTGATCTTTTTTCCTCCCTTCTTGGGAGAACTACATTGGCCTGAGGCCCTAACGACAAGGGCTATGTAGGTAGCACTCAGTTGACATGGGGTCTTCTGGGGTTAGCTCGGCCATTCCTTCATTGCATTCCTTCATCCCATTCCTTCATCACATTTTTTCCATCACATTCTTTTGTCACCTGCCAATCACATCACAAATAATCACATATTTTCATAATCATTAACATTAATCATTTTTATCCATATCATTAATCATTAATCTTAATCATACATCCATCATCATATAAACACCATAATCCTAAACATATATCAAGTCAAAATAACATACAAACACATCCATGATCAAATATCTCATCATATATATATATATATATATATATATATATATATATATATATATATATATCAATAGTTTTTACAATGACACAATTTGTGTCTCTGTCTCCCTCTCTCAACAAAATCTATATACATCTCGCATCATCGGCTCACAGGCCGATATATACATAATCTCAAAATCTGCCCTCATGGCTATGGCTGTGGTGGCGGTGGCGGTGGCTAGGAAGATGCTGTATCCTCTCCCCCCTATGATCGATGCCATCTGCGAGACCCAAAAGCCATCACTCGAGACATAGACTGCTATCGACTCTGCTCTGCCCTCATCTCTGAGTATCGTTGTATCTGAGGAAAACCCCTGATGGCTCTCTCATAATACGCGATCTCGTCTAGCACATCATTGTATCTAACTAGAGATACAGTCTGTGGTGGACCCATCTATCCTGCTGCCATGCCCTATACTAACCCCTGTGGCTGTGGCTGACCTAGCTGCACCAATGTTGACTGTCTTGGCCCCTATGAAAATGCTGGTTGTTGTGATGGCTACTACATCAAACCCTGTCCTCTCAAAACCTATCCTACCACTACTTGTGCCTAGGCTACGACAAGCTGTCCCTATAGTAGTGTGACCTGACCCGTCAACACTATCACTCAACTCGTCATCTCTGTCAGCTTCCCTGTAACCCTTGCTAGCTGTCCCTACAAAACTGTGACCTGGGCCTGTGCCGCGTCCCTCTCCTGCCATGCAGTGTCCCTCTCCTCGCAGGCTGTATCCCACTCCTTGGTAATGGCATGTGGATCTGGCTGCGGCCCTACCTGTAAACCTGTGTACTGCCCTACCCACCACGTCATGTAAGCCTCTGTACAACCTGGGTCAGCCACCCCAGGTCCTACCGACAACTCCTAAAAATCTAGGCCTTTTGTCTCCTCTGGTAGTGGGAGTGGCACCTCAATGTCATCCCATTTATATAGTGGGAATGTGGGAGGTACATCCTATAGCAGCCCGTACTGGCACCGCACTCTCTCTACTGGAACTCTCTCGAGCTCACCGACTCGCTTGCCCCTGACCCATCTCAGGCTCTACACACCAACCAGCTGCTCTCCCTGGTCTCTGAACGCTGGATAAACCAAGTATGGTCTCCAGATGATGTCTATAGGAATCAGGGCCTCCAGTACCCCTCTGTAGTGGTCAATGTCTCTGACCACTCTGTCTACCCACGTCTGTGCCATCACCTTATGCCACCGCCTGAATCTGACCCTAAAGCCAGCCAAAATCACCACTGGAAGGCCAAGAGGACGGGTAACCACTATATGCTCATAGGCCCAATAATGTAGCAGGTGGCCCATGCACAAGCTGTATCACCACCGCTGACTGATACCCCACAGCTCTCTATATACTTGGGCCAAAAACAATGGTGCCCAAGCGAACACTATCTACTGCTCTATCATCTCAAACAAAACTCTGGTCATAGTGACTAGAAACTTGCCGCCCTCTGCATCTGGCAACGCGTACATCGTGATGCCTATAATCATCAACACTGCTAGCCAATGTGCATCCTCATCTTCAGCGTACAAAGGCTCATACGCAAAACTCACTGAGTGGTAGCTCGTCTCAGTGATGTGCTCTCCAAACAATGTAACCATATGAATATCGTGTGCCTCTCTCGAGCATGCATAAAGGTCTGCTCCATGTACTGGCAGCCACAAAATCTGGTACACATCCTCGACTGTGACTGTCATCTCTCTCGTGGGCAGGTGAAAGGTGTTGGTGGAATGATCCCACCACTCGATCAGTGCCACCATCAAACTCACATCCCATGCCACTCTGCAGTAGCATCGCAGCCCACCGAGTCCAATTGTGCTCATCTGCGCCCACTCATCGACTGTCACCCCTCCGTGCATCCACATCAACAATGTCGGGAGGCAATCCCGCAACATCAAAGTCAGCCTCACCTGCATCCACCCAAGTCAATCTCATGTTAAAAGTTTTCCCTATTTTAATATCTATGCCTGACCTAACACTCGAGAAGCCCTTGGCATAACTTCGACCCCTCGACTTAAACATTTTTCATTCCTCTTTTGACCAGGCAGCCAACTGACATCAGTTAACATGTCAACGATGGCACTCACCTCACCAACGCCAATCACTTAGTGACCGATGTCGGTAGATTAGTGATAGACGCCGGTCACTGATCGATCGATGCCGGTGGACCTGTCGATGTCGGTGACTGGTTCGGCCCTAGGGCCGAATGGGGCGAGCCCTAAAATTTAGGGCTTCCCCATTTTTCCCCCTACACCCCCCAAAAACCCTCTCAAAACCCCCTAACCTATCCTAGATCCCTTTTCCACCCTCATAGCTACCCTCCCCCCTCATTTTCTACCCATATCAACAAAAACTTCAAACCACACATAAAAACAAAAATCTAACCAACTAGGGCTTAGAGACCCTCCTACCTCATTTCAATGTCACCGGCGTGGTGGCACGATGGGTGCCGTTGGTGGTGGACCTCCCACGGGTCCTCTACTGCCCTCTGCCATCACTTTTGTGTTAAAGTCCTGCTGGCCCACAGCTGACTCTTTAACCTCCAATCCAACTCCAATCCACTCCCTCTCTCCACCAATCTCACTCTGCCACCTCACACCGCTAATTCGCTCACTACCAGTCACTTTCACTCCTAAAATCCAGAGCACTTTTTTTCTCTCAGTCAAATAATCACAAATGACTTTTGGTGGGCCGCCAATCTAGTTTTGTCAGATTTGGCAGGCCGCCGATGTCTGCATTGGTGTGCCCTAATCCACTGACGTTGGCTGATCTCTACCGACATCGGCCATTTTTTGATACCGACATCGGTTTTTGTCACCGACATCGGCATCAGACCAACCTCCTTTTTTTTCCATTGCTCCTAAATCATGCCCCTAATCAGTCAGTCCTCTAGACCATGTCATTTTGGCCCCCTGGGGCACACTTGACATCACTTTTGCATCCATCCATCGACCACCAGACCTTGGAGATCATGACCATCTCCTCTAATCACAACTACTTCCAAAGCAATTTTGCCTTGGTTGTTTTTGCATGTATACAACCTCATGATTGGTTATCAAAATTGTGCGCAAACTTTTGACCTTCACAAGTATAGGATCACAAGCCAGTTGATCCACACTACTTGTGACATTTTCATGTTTTTGGGAGCACTTCCTGAACCTGGGATACCTGGAACATGATGACCATTGGAGCTTTAGCTTGGATTGAATAACCCAATCAGCAGATGACTAAATACTGGGGCCCGATTATTTCAATTTTGGCACTCCTTGACCCTCGACCTACGACAATTTGACCTGACCATCTTGTGAAGTGGTGTACGCACAATCATGACTTTTGCAGCGTTCTCACTCTATATTCACCCTTTTCATCCACTCTCTGTCAAATCAGTACCCAATTTCAGGTTCCTTTCCCTCGACTCCTGCTTAGAGGGGGAATACCTCATCCATAATCAGGGCAACCAAACCTCACCTATTTTTGTCTTGTAGTACACTTGAACAACCAACAAGATGAAATCAACCTTATCCCATACTTGGGGCAACCGACTCCTATTTTTGTCTTGCAATTCATTTAGAGCAACCAACAAGACAAAAAGGGGCAAATGTAGACACCTAAATAGTGTCTAACCCTTGGTCACCTTCCTCCTTGGTCCATTCCTAACCCATTCCTAAAACATGCAATTACTAATTTAAAATAATAAACTTATTTTAAATTAACCCCCCTCCTTGGACACATCACCCAAGACACCTCACCTTGGACTAATTCCCATCCTATGACTCACCCAAGACCTATTCTTACTTCTCTCTAACCGCCTAACCAACTCTCGTGCGTATTTAGCCCAACCTTTGACATTCTCCAATGGATAGTGCACTTGGCGGATGAAAAAGGGGCTTGGTGGCTCTTTTTCCCATTCTGCACCCACCGACGTCGGTCAAATGTCGGCCGACACCGACAGAATCACTGATGTCGGTTATACTTAAACCATTTTTCTGACTCTTTGAGGATCCCAATCACAAATCGGCTAATCTCTAAAGCTAATCACGACTCTCGAATCTTCTTCCAACGAAACAAAGTTCTCGTGCTTTTGCTTTTCAGTGTTCTGGGCTTCTTGGTGTTCTTGCAGGGATCAGCATTCTTGGCAGCACTTTCTAGGCACTAAGGTCTTGCATCAGACATTCTGCACAGGGATTGCATGATATCTCCATCACCAATGACAACCAAAACACACCTTCTGCACCTTTGCCAATTCATATCACAGCTAAGTATTTGTACTATTTTCATTCTAATATCATTTCAAATATATTAGTATTCTATCTACTGTCTATTCCAAGCATCCTTGACCCAACCTTCCCTGTTCTTCCCGGAGAGGCTGAAAAGCCTTCTCTCACCCCTTATTCCCTTTTCTTTGCCTCTGACACTCCCTTAGTCTCTCTTTAGGCAACACCCTCTGTCCAATCAACTCAGCATAAGTTATCAGAGACCTACAGACCATCTTGAGACCCATCTAATCAACCTGACTAAATTGCTTTACGGAAAGGCTGAAAGGCCTTTTTCTTATTTCTCACCCCTTTTCCTGACAAGATTCTCAGTCCCTTAGATCCTAAACAGTCCTTCTGAATCCCTCATAGACCCTCAGACCCTCAGATAAGACCAAATCCATTCTGTAGACTAGAAACTAGACCTGTAACCCATCCCTGGCCATTTGCCCTGACTGACCTCGTCCACTTCCCCTATCGACGTCGGCAGTCTAACCGTCGTCAGCGATCTCCCTGACCGATGCCGGCAATATCACCAATGTCAGCAACTGTGTTAAGCAGATTACAACTTATCAGGTATGCATTTGTTTTTAGTTCTTTCTTTTCACATCTTTCATTATTTCTCTTTTTTGTCTCTATCATATTATGTCTTAAACAGTGGATTGTCATCCTCCAAGAAGCCTTAGCACTTCTAGGACCAAGCTTTTGCTTCACAATCCACCCTCTTATCAACTAACGTTCTTCGTGTTTTAGTGTCTATCTCTTTCAGGTGTCATTCCTCCACAACAAAAGAGGAGTTCTCACAACGTCTGGATTACAGTGTGCAGACTACATCCAGGTACATACACGCCTTGACCATTCCTTTTAGTTTCTCATTTTCTCTCCTTTGAATGTGAAAGCGAAATTGCATATAAACAATAGGAAAGATTATTTCTAAGCTTATGAAAGAAAATATATAAGTAATCAAATCAATGTGGTTAGTCCGATTGGATCACACAACACAATATTGTACCAAAGTTGGCTAGTGAAATTTTTGTAACACAAAATACAATTGTCAGAGAGCAAGCAACAATTTGAAATTAAAAGCTAGCTAAGTGGTCATTCCTAAGTATTGTTAAGTTATAATTGTTGACCATTTTGA
The DNA here is from genome assembly GCA_037957365.1 of Torreya grandis. NCBI lineage: Eukaryota > Viridiplantae > Streptophyta > Pinopsida > Cupressales > Taxaceae > Torreya > Torreya grandis. Next base: position 5,317,029 of record JARHVA010000272.1, read on the forward strand.
CCACAAGTCAAAATGGATCAACCCCCTATAGTTGAAAAATTATATAAGGGTCTAGTATAATTTCATAGGGCATGTTATAGTTTATTATATGTCATTTAATGTTATTTTAACCTTGGTCATGGTCCGATTAGTCTTTGTGTCATTTGATGTCATCTAGGGGTCATTTTAGAGAATTAAATGTAAGTGGTATAGTTTTACAAGAAAGATAAGTGTTATAAACTCCTCTTCAACATCAAATGTGATATTACCTATCAGAAATGTTAGTTTTTAACTAAAAACTTGTAAGTGATAATTGAAAACCAAGAAAACAAGTGTAAAAGGAATTTCAAAGATTTTATGGCCTATGAGAGAGAATGGTACATGGGAGAATATTTTGGGATGGATATTCAACTTCCATAGACTAATTTACATGTTCTCCATGCTGTGAAAGTGCAAAAATTGATCTAAACCCATTCTGTTCTTCTATTGTTCCATCATACACATGAAAATAGTCAATAGGTTTTTGGTTGGTATAGCCAATAGGAATACTTATAGATAAAATTAATTTAGTGGGTGATATTAAACTTATTAAAATTCAATTTAATGTTTATATTTTAAATAATGGTGGCCTATACTCTATCAACCATCTCTAACAAGTTGACTATGTTTTTCTACCTATGGTTTCCCACACCTTATAAGTTTTGCTTTTATTTCAGCTAGTTCATACAAATAAGATGGTGAATTTGATTATAGAGGATATTATATCTCTCCTCTCATGATTCCCATGCTTATTTTCATGTTTGGAAATGATTTGATGGCTCAAATAGCTCATATTGCAAGAAGGTGTTACTAGTGAAGTTACAGTCAAATTTCACCATTTTTAGAAGGTTTATTTCTATAAATGGATTCATTAAATGTGACACGATGTTTAATTCATATTAAATTTCATGAAAATATCCTTCTTCCCAAATTTAATTTTTAGGATTAGCATCATAAGGGTCGCATTTAAAGTGTGAGACACAGTCAACTCCCAGTTCATTTCACTTACAATCATGGCATATAAGTGTCCTGAGAACATTAATGGAAGTATGATGAAAGTTTTAAGTCTATTGGATATCCTCTTGGAACATGAGATATAAATTTTAACCTCAAAATAAAACATAAGGGACTATGGAAGTCATATACAACATATACACATAGTCATTCATGGATGTGCACCTACATGTGCTCTCAAGAGGAAATCACATTAAAATGGGATATTTTAACTTGTTTCAATCCTTCGAAAGTTGTAAACCATCCTTTGAAAACTTATAGAGAACATAAAACCAGTTATGAGGTCATATCATGTGTACTTTGATCAAATCTTACATTCATTATCTAGTTTGTAGCTTGAAGCATGCCTACAAGTGCTTCACAAATGCCACTCACGTTGAAGGAGAGTTTTTAAATTGAATGAGTTTATCCATGGTGAAAATATTTCATTTTAAGGTAGATAAAGGGCCTAAAACTCACTAAATATCATATTCAATGCACACTATCCATATTTATTCTCACTGCCTACACATTGGAAATGTCCACCTATATGTGGCACTAATAGAGAGTTGAAACTATTGATCAAAGGTGTGAAAAAATGTTTGGAATAATTGTTGAGGTTTATAGAGTTGAATAATACTATTATAGGCTTGTTTTAAGCCTTGTTTTGGAAATAAAAGTGAGGAACCATGTTCAAAGATGAAGGGTTTGTGTTTAGGGACATTTTCCCTAAAACACAAAAATAAAGCACTCACCCCTTTTATTGATGCCAAATGATGATGTCATATAAGATTTTTTATCTATCTAAGTGATTATATATTGTATCCTTATCATAGGAGTAAAACATTTTAAAAATATGGTGGTGTATAAATAGTGGAAGGTAGTGTTTTGGAACATCTAAATCATGAATTTGCTCACTAAAGTTTGGCAATGCTTTCTACAGGTTTAGAACTTCAAATGTCCTTCACATCCAAAGTTGAAAAATTAAAGTATGTTTACATGTTTTGTGACCTTTTTGAGTTTATGAGGAAAATTTTTCCTCAAATATGAATCAACAAAGGATGAAGAGCTATGTTTTGGACCCTATCAACACATACAAGTGTTCTTGGCCTGAGATAGTGCACCTATAGTTGACTATGGAGTCTTACAAGTCCATAGTATGAGCTCAAGAATGGAAACCTACAAACATAAAAAAAATATAAGTTAAACAATAATTAATAGGACCTAAAATTATCTCAAGGGTATATGACATAGTTTCCAAGGAAGATTATCACCTACAAGACCCTTACACAGTCAACTATAGCTGATTGTAGTAGATAGTGAGAAAGTGCGTGGTGTTATGAGTGATGGTATTACATAAGCATGATGTAAATAGGTAATAATATATGAAAAAAAAAATAATCCATAATAATTTATTGGATTAATGTTTTCAAGGTTCAACTATGCAAATGAACCTACAAGTGCCTCTTTCAAGCATGAAAAATAGTCGGTATTTGCACTCAGTCAAAAGCAAAGTTATGGGTTGAGGGTGGAAGGAATGTTGTCAAAGGGTTATGATAATTTTTAATACATTAATAATTATTAAAAACATCTCAAGATACCATATAACATGAAAATAGGGGAAGGAGAGGTTATTTTCAAGCTAACACATAGTTCACTTTCAAGACCCTATAGACAGTGAGCTTACCTAAGGGTTTGTGTTAGGTTTTGAATGAGTTAAGGGGTATAATGATATTATAAAGGGATTAAAATTTATATAGATAATCTATAACACTTTATATAACTCCTCATGTGCTTTATTTTGATGATTGATTAGGGGAAGTACCTTCTATTTTGTCTTAGATGGAGGGTACTCCCCTAGCATGCAAACCTATAGATTTTAGAGAGTGAAGATAAGAGGGTGAGTTAGGAGTTGGGTTAAACTCACAAGAAGGTGTGTAAAGTTAAATTAAATCTATAAAAACATGATAAATAATTCAAAAATGACTGAAACATGCCAAAATGGTCTAGACTTTCAAGGATGTAGATAGACCTATTAGGCCTGGTTTAGGCCTAAAACCCAAATGGGAGTTCAATACTACTTATAGCCTTAGGTAATAATTTTAACATTTTATAAAACTTTAATATATTATTATCAGATGTGTTTTATTTATTTATATGTAAATGAGATCACAATAAATCTAGTTATTAACTCAAACCGCATTAGGTTTGCAAGGAATGAAGAGAAGAGCTCGAGTAGGCAGTTTGAAATGCTCACATATTATTGGATAATTTTCATGGTAGATCAAAGATATTGGAAAAGTTTAATATGGTCTTGATCAATTATTTTATGAAATTGGTTCATTTGTTCAATGTCATAACTCCATAAAAAAGGTTAACGGTGAAAAGAACCTAAAACCCTCTAAAACCCTGATTCATGACCTAATGGAGAAAATGAAGCAAGAGAGATATCCAAATGGATTTTAATGGATTGGGAAATAGTTTTATGTTGTATATTACTATACATGGATCTTCCCCATCAACTTGAGGTGTTCCCTACTTATACGATCATGGGGGAAATGAGATTTTCTTGACTATTTTTGGTATTGTGTAAGTATGACATAGTTTCAAGAGGTGAAATAAAATTTAGAAAAAGTGTTTGGAATTGATATAACATATAATTTCAATTTATTACAACATAAAATGTCATAATTTCTTATTCAAGTACTCTCACTTTAGCCAGTCAAAATTGCCATAGTGAACAAGCTAGTGAGAGGGTGAAATTTATAAGTGAGAGGAATTTTAAGTTATACCTAAGGAATATAAGGATATGTTAGGTATTAAAATGTGTAATGAACTCATTTTTATATATTTTCATGGAAAAATTTAGCCAAATTTGAGGTGAAGTGTGAGGGGTGAGTGAAAGAGGAGTTATTTAGATTATAAGTAGTTATAGTTAATCTCCAAAAGAATATTGATGATTAGGGATGCAACCAATTCATGGTAGAGAATTTTTAAAAATAATTTCCCTTAGTTAAATCATCACTTATGTCCATACTTAGTTTTGGGATGTTCTAAAAGGGCCAAATGCTGAAAGCAATTTTTTGAGAAATCAAGAGGAGTCCTACACCACATTTTAGGAGTTTCATGCATTTGAGGGCCATTTGTTCTATCATACCTTTCATGGTATATATAAAAATTCATTATCCTTCATGTTTAACTCCTTTTCATAGAATAACACATGTCCTAATGACTCTTGGACATCATTCTCTTCTCTCTCTCAAATTCTATAAGTAGTAGCCATTTTGGTTCTTGTAAGCTAATACCACACCATGTATGGTGAATCCTTGCTGGAATAATATTGTATTTATCCTTTTAACATTAAATATAATTATATTTTTGATTTCATGAACATTTTTATAAGTGTGCAAGTTAGTGATAATTTTCTATCATTGCTTTCCTTATCCTTTCATGTTTATGTAAGAGTTCCTATTATAATAGGTCATATAGAGTGTATTCAAGTGTGTTAGGATACTTTAAAATGTAAAACTATTATTTGAGTGTTTAATTTTACTTATGTTTCATTTACCTTGTGTTGCTTCATTCATATCACCTCTATATTGAAACATTGATGTTAAAACCTTCTAGGACTTACAAGCTAGTTTGTATGCCATGTTTCATTGTGATAAAAGTATGATGGTAGTGTGGAAATAATATTGGTGTATCAACCCCATATAATATCTTAAATTCATGCAACTTCTAACTCTTTTCCCCATAAGCAACTAGTTAATAGGTGATAAGAATTTAGATACATTTAGGAAGCTAGCCCTTAAACCTAGAGGTCTACTTATACCTATAGGTACACACACATACCTATAAGTATTCCTATGTTTACCAAATATGGAAGAGGATTGAACACCCTCTTATAGGGTAAAAATTTAGAGACAATAGTTTTAGCATGCCTAGTGGGACCCATTATCTTTAAGACAACTTGTCAAGGTGAGTGTTGGTCTTGATAACATCAACTATAAATTGGTGTGCTACTCAACATTTGGTGACTCCATTCGAGGTATAATCTAGTTCAAGGCCATTTTTTTTTCATATTTATGATCTCATGCTTCATGTTTCTTACTAGGTCATCATATATAAGAGTTCTCAATCCCATTGATCCACTTATTCATCCTAAACTTCCTCTTGAAGTTTAATACCCTTATCCTAATCAACCCTTTGAAGACCAAGAAGATTTTTCTAGCCAAGGTAGTGAAAAGGTAGAATAAATTGAAGATCTTGAAGAAAACATGGATAAGCCTCATGCATTTCTTTCCTTAATACTAAAAATCCAATCCATATTCAAACATATGATGTCATTCCTCCTAATGCCACAACGAGTGTGCTTATATTCAATCATGAGAGTCATGTTACACCTAGTGAACATATCAGGGATATCTCTAACTTTTTTAGTTTCCAAAATGTCACTCAAGAGAACATTGACATTAGACTTCTTACCATGTCCCTTAGAGGGAAAACCCTTGATTGGTATAAGAATTTTCCTGGTGGATGCATCACATCATGGGATTATTTTAGAGTATTGTTGACCTCATGGTTTGAAGATGAAAGTGACCATACTTCTTGTATCCATTGTCTCAATGTGATCAAAAGAGGCTCCAAAGAAACAATTCATGACTTTAATGAGAGGTTTCAAAATACTTGGTATAGATTATCTCCTTCCATGAGACCACCTACTAGTTTTGTGTTCCATACCTATTTAAGATCCATTGATACTAATTTTGATATCATGCTTCAATCCATGGGTGGTTTCACTCTTCCCAAAGCATATGAACTTGCCATTAAAGATAAAAATGGTCTCTTTCAAGATGGAAGGTTGCATCCTAAGGTGTATATACATTTTATTCCCAATACTTCTACTAATAGTCTAATTGTGGCCCATGTTCCCAATGGTAATATCAATCCTAGAGATACTCCTAAGAAGGAAGATAATGTCATAGATAAATATGTATAAATTCAAATTCTAAGATCTCAGCCTAGGCAAGATAACATGAAATAAGGTACCTATAAAAATCCTTATCCACATAAATAGCAATATGGCCAAACAATCTAGGGGAGGAAGAGGTCAAGGGTAGCCTAACTTCAATAACCCTGCTAATGTCTACAATCCCAACTCCACCACCAATGCAAGAAAGATGGTACCAATGCATATCAACTTGGTACAAGGAGAAAATTGGAAAAAAGGATAACTTATGGATGATAATGAAGTTGGAGAGAAAGATCTAGTTTTTTAATGAGGAGTCACTCATCTCATATAAGTTAAAGATGAAGTCATGATGCAATTAAATGAAAGTTGGTAACCTTATGGAGAGAGCTTCACCAAATTCTTATTGGAAGAGAATTTTATACTCAATAAGTGATCTTATATTGTATACAATATAAGTTACAAGAGGAAGGCTCTAGGAGGTGACAATATCATACTTATGAGTTCATCTAATCTCCCTCCAAGGCAATAAAGCATGCTTGTAAGCATGACAGCTCCAAACATACCTACACCTCCTCCAAGTCAAAATGTGGTAAGATCTACTCAAGATATCTAAATTCCTAAAGTTTAAATAAATAATTTTCCTCTAAGAACTAAACATAAGGTAATTAATACTTCCCTAAACATAGTGTATTCTTTGAAAAGTGCCAAAGCATCAATCTCTTTGTGTGATGTCCTTCACATGCCTAGCCAAAAGGAGCTATTGAAAAAGTAGTTATCCACTATTCCTATTAGTAATTCACCTTTAATTCAAATTCATTATCATGTTTTTATTGAAAATGTCTCTAACACCATTGTTGAACCATCTACTAGGGCTGATAAACCTCTACAATTCTACCTCACTTGTAGAGTGGGTGACAAATTCATCTATAATTGCATAGTTAATAGTGGAGCTTCTACTTTAGTCATGCCTAAAGTTGTATCTAATAATTTAGGCTTAAAATATGAACATAATATCAAAGGATTGATCCAAATATATGGTAAACCTATTAAGAAAGTAGGGTTGATAAAAAAATTTAATGTCTTCTTTCATGATTGTCCTAGTTTTCCCATTCTCTACTACATAGTTATTGTTGACCTCCCAGCTCACTTTGTAATATACCTTTCAAGAGAATTTACAGCCAATATAGGTGGATATATCTCAATTTATTGGTCCTTATTGGCCTTTAGGACAAGGTATGGGACCAAAGTGGCCATAAGAACTTAGCCTCTTTCAAGATTTAATATTGATCCCTACATTGAAACAAGCTCTAACTTTAATTGTGTCATGAATAAGAAATAAGAGGCTATTGTGGATGATGGTACTTATAAACTTGAGGTAATTTATAATTTTTTCTTGGATGAGTATGGTGTAGATGCATATGAGCATGATCCTTATGTGTACTTTGAACAAACTAACCTTGGTACTTATATCATGCATGAAGTGCCATTTGAAGGAGCTGAGGTAAGTGTCAAGCATTCTCATGCTACTAAAGGTAACTAAATGATTCATGAGTATGATGATGATAGGTTGAGTAATATAATTAAACACCATAATGGGAGGAATGATGTCTTTAACCCTACTATTGATAAATCTGCCCTTGATGATGGCACTCATGAGGTAGATGAGAATGACTTATGGAAAAGGTTTGATGCCATATGTCAAAAGTTTGATTAGCTTGGTAATGATACTTCCCCTCATAAAAATTCTATATTTGATGTAGGTGCTGATGATTCTAAAAAACATGATGTTTATTGTCTCACCAAGAATGGAGAACATTATCATGTTGTGAATGGAGAGGAACTATGGAAAAGGTTCAATGCCATATGCAAATAATTTGATAAGATTGGTAAGTCTCATTTTTCTCCAAGTGATTCTCTATTTGATGTCAAGGTTGCTAATGGGACTAAAAAATATGTTGTTGAGTGTTTCATCTAACATAAGGATGAAGGTCATTCTATTGATTAAGAGCTTGTAACTATGAAAGAACTTGATCAATCTCATGCCCAAGTAATTATGAACATGGAGAATGAGGTAAAGGTAGAAGCTATTGTGCCTAAATAATAGTGAAGAGTTATAACTAATGTTGAGATACATTCAGAGGCATTGGGATATAAAGGAGAAGAGATTGATACTCCCAACCATCAAGCACATACTATCCTAGAAGAGCACAAAGATTAGATAGCTACCATACACTCCAATCTACATTTTTTTAGAGATAATACAATGGATATGATAGAGATCATACTAGTTTCATCTCCAATCAAGGTTCTTAGAGAGAAATAAATATCACTCATGAAGGTTTCAAATAATCCACTTATAAGCATAAGAAGATCTAAAGGTGATATGATTCTTGATCATATTGGTGATGAATATGATCCTCATGTTAGGTTGAATTCATGGAGTGAAAAATATGTAAGGGGGACTATATTTGACCCTAGTTTAGGTATGATCAAATGTTTCACTTTAATGATAAGGTTATTAAAATAGTAAAATAAGTGTGTGTCTTTCTTTTAGTTGTGTTCCAAAAGTGTTTTAATGAAAACATGTGTGTTTATTTTTTTTGTGTCTTTCCTTTATGTTTGGTATGGTGTAAAAGTAAAATTATGTGTCAAATATATGTATATGTGACTTCATGTCCCAATGGATAGGATTAGGCTATTGGTCATGGCATAGCAAGCATACCACCCTTGGGAAATTGATAATAATGTTGACCATTTTGACCACAAGTCAAAATGGGTCAACCCCCTCTAGTTAAAAATTTATATATGGGTATAGTATAATGTCATAGGGTGTGTTGTAGTTTATTATATGTCATTTAATGTTATTTTAACCTCGATAATGGTCTAATTAGTATTTGTGTCATTTGATGTCATCTAAGGGTCATTTTAGAGAATTAAATGTAAGTGGTATGGTTTTCAAAGAAAGATAAGTTTTATAAACTCATCCTAAACATCCAATGTTTCTATCCATATTAGAAATGCCATTTTCTAACTAAAAACTTGTAGGTGATAACTGAAAACTAGGAAAACAAGTGCAAAAGGAGTTTCAAAGGTTATATGACCTATGAGAAAGAATGGAATGTGGGATAATATTTTGGGATGGATATTAAAAGTATCTAGACTAATTTACATGCTTTAAATTATTTTTAAGTTCCAAAATTGAGCTAAAACCATTTTTCTCTTTCATCACTCCACCATACACATGAAACTGGTCAATAAGTTTTTGGTTATTATGGCCAAGATGAATAATTCAAAATCAAATTATTTTATGGGGTGATATTAAACTTAATTATATTAAATTTCATTTTTGGATTTCAAATAATTGTGTCCTATAATTTATTAACCATCTATAACAAGTTGACTATGTTTTTCTACTTATAGTTTCCCACACCCTGCATGTTTTACTTTTGTTTTAGCTAGTCTGTATAATTTAGTTGGTGAATTTTCTTTCATATTATTTTTAATATATCCTCTCATATTTAAAATTCTTATTTTCATGAATGGAAATGATTTGATGGCTCAAATAGCTTAGATTGTAAGAAGGTGTTACTAGTGATGTTGCAGTCAGATTTCACCATTTGTAAAAGGACTCTTTATCTACAATGGATTAAATTAAATGTGAAATTATGTTTCATTAATCTTAAATTTCATGAAAATATAAGTATTCCGAATTTTAATCTCTAACATTAGCATCATAGGGGTTACTATAACAAGTTGACTATGTTTTTCTACTTATAGTTTCCCACACCCTGCATGTTTTACTTTTGTTTTAGCTAGTCTGTATAATTTAGTTGGTGAATTTTCTTTCATATTATTTTTAATATATCCTATAATATTTAAAATTCTTATTTTCATGAATGGAAATGATTTGATGGCTCAAATAGCTTAGATTGTAAGAAGGTGTTACTAGTGATGTTGCAGTCAGATTTCACCATTTGTAAAAGGACTCTTTATCTACAATGGATTAAATTAAATGTGAAATTATGTTTCATTAATCTTAAATTTCATGAAAATATAAGTATTCTGAATTTTAATCTCTAACATTAGCATCATAGGGGTTACAATCAAAGTGTGAGACACAGTCAACTCCCAGTTCATTCTCAATTATAGTCATGGCATATAAGGGTCCTGAGAACATTCATGGAAGTATTATGGAATTTTTTAAAGCTATTTTATATCTTATTTTAACATGAGATATCAATTTGACTATCCAAATAACACATAAGGGATGATGGTAGTCATATGCAACATATACACACAGTCAATCATAGATGTGCACCTACAGGTGCTTTTAAGAGGACATCACATTGAAATGGCATGTTTAAAATTGTTTCAAGCCTTATAAATTTTTAAAACCTAATTTGAACACTTATAAAGAACATGAAACTAGTTATGAGGTCATATCATGTGTACATTGATCAAATATTGCATTCATTATCTAGTCTATAGCTAGAAGCATGCCTATAGGTGATTCACAAATGCCACTCACTTTGAAGGAGAGTTTTTGAATTGAATAAGGTTATACATGGTGAAAATAATTAATTTTAAGTTTTATAATGGGCCTAAAACTCACTAAAGTTCAGATTAAATGCACATTATCCATATTTATTCTCATTGCCTGCACGTTGGAAATGTCCACCTATAGGTGGCACTGATAGAGAGTTGAAAATGTTGATCAAAGGTGTGTAGACATGTTTGAAATCCTTCTTAAGGTTTTTAGATTTTAATAAGACTATGGAATTCATGTTTTAATCCTTGAGTTGGAAAGAAAAGTGAGGAACCATGTTTAAAGATGAAGGGTCTATGTTTAGGGACATTTTCCCTAAAATATAAAAACATAACACTCACCCTTTTTGTTGATCCAAATGATGATGTAATATAACGTTTTGATCTATCCAAGTGATTATATCTTATATTCTTATCATAATATTAAAACATTTAAAAATTAGGGTGGTTTATGACTAGTGTAAGATAGTGTTTGGGAACATCTATATCATGAGTTTGCTCAATAAAGTTTGGCAGTTCTCTCTACAGGTTTAGAACTTCAAATGTCCTTCACATCCAAATTTGTAGAATTGAAGTGTGTTTACATGTTTTTTGACCTGTTTGAGTTGTAGAGGAAATTTATTCCTCAAATATTCATAAAAAAAGTATGAATAGTAATGTTTTAGACCCTATTAACACCTATAGGTGTTCTTGGCCTGAGATAGTGGACCTATATTTGACTATGGAGTCTTACAAGTCTATAGTATGAGCTCAATAATGGAAACATAAAAACATAGAAACACATAAAAGTTTACCAATACTTATTAATACCTTAGATGATCTCAAGGGTATATGACATAATTTTTAAGGAAGATTCTCACCTACGGGATCACTGCATAATCAATTATAGCTGACTGTAGTGGACAGTGAGCAAGTGTGTGGTGTTATGAGTGTTTTTATTACATAAGAAAGATGTAAATAGGTCCCAATAGATGAAAAAAACTTTAAAACCCTAATAAGGTCGTGTATCAATGTGTTTAATGTTCAACTATGCAAATACACGTATAGGTGCCTCTTTTAAGCATGAAACATAGTCAACATTTGTAAGCAGTTAAAAGCAAAGATATGGGTTGAGGGTACAAATAAGGTTGGATAAGGGTTGTGATAATTATTAATACCTTCATCATGATTAAAAAAATCTTAGGGTACCTCATAAAATGTAAATAGGGGAAGGAGAGGTTCCTTTCAAGGTAACACATAGCTCACTTTCATGACCCTACAGACAGTGAGGTTACCTACGGGTTTGTCTTAGGTTTTGAAGGAGTTAAGGAGTCTAATGATATGATAAAGGGATGAAAATTTATACATATAATATATACCACTTGATATAACTCCTCATATTTTTACTATTGATGAGGCAATATGGGATTTACCCTATGTTTTGTCTTAGATAGAGGGTACTAGCATGCAAACTAATAGATTTTGGAGAGTGGAGATAAGAGGATGAGTTAGGGGTTGTTTTAACCTCACAAGAAGGTGTGGAAATTTTAATTACATATATACCAACATGAAAAACCATTCATAGGTGAATGAAACATGCCATAATGGTTTATACCTTCAAGGATGCAGATAGCCCTATTAGGCCTAGTTTAGGCCTAAAACCCAAATAGAGTGTTAGTAATACTTATAGCCTTAGATGATAATTTTAATATATGATTATTAGATGTGTTTTAGTTATTTTTATTCAAAGTAAATCACAATAAATCCATTTCTTGGCTCAAACCTCATTAGGTCTGTAGGGAATGAAGATAAGAGCTAAGTAGGTAATTTGAAATGTTCACATCTTCTTGGATAATTTTCATTGGAATTAAAATATATTGGAAAATTTTAAGAGTGTATTATAAATTATTTTGTGAAATTGGTTCATCTGTTCAATGTCATAACTCTATGAACAAAATTTAAGGGTGAAAAGAGCCTAAAACCCTCTAAACCCCTGATTCATGACTTGAACAAGAAAATGAAGAAAGAGAGATATAAAAATGGAAATTAATAGCTTTTGAAATGTTTATAGGTTATATAGGACTCTCCATGGCTCCTCCCCATCAACTTTAGGTGTTCCCTACTTATATAAATAGGGGTAAATGAGGTTTTATTAACTATTTTTGGTATTTTGTAGGTATGTCAATGTTTCAAGAGGTGAAATAAAATATAATATAAGTATTATGACTTGAGATAACCTATAATTTCAATTTATTATATCATAAAATATCATAAATGCTTCTTCAAGTACTCTCACTTCAGCTAGTCAAAACTACCATAGTGAACAAGCTAGTGAGAGGGTGAAATTTCTAAGTGAGAGATATTTTATGGTTTACCTAAGGAATATAAGGATATCTTAGGTATTTAAATGTGTAATTTTATCCTTTTTATATATTTTCATGTAAAAATGAAGACAAATTTGAGGTTAAGTGTGAGGGGTGAGTGAAAGAGGAGTTATTTGGACTGTAGGCAGTTATAACTAATCTCCAAAAGAATCCTAATGATTAGGGTTGAAAATAATTCATGGTAGATCATGTATACAACCAATTACCCTCAATTAAATCATCAATTATGTCCCTATTTATTTGTGGTATGTTCTAAAAGGGCCAAATGATGAAGGTAATTTTTTGAGCAAGCAAGAGGAGTCCTACGCCATATTTTAGGAGGTTCATGCATTTAAGGGCCATTTGTCCTATTAGACCTTACATGGTCTATATAAAAATTAATTATCATACATTTTTAACTCCATTTCTCAGCATAAAACATGTCTTAATGACTCTTAGACATCATTCTCATCTCCTCTCTCTCAAATTCTATAAGTAGTAGCCATTTTGGCTCTTGTAAGCTAATACCACACCATGTATGGTGAAGCCCTGATAAAATACATTGTATTTAACCTTTTAAAATTTAATATAAGTATGGTTTTGAGTTAATGAACATTAATCTAAGTGTGCAAGTGATGTATGGTGAAGTTAGTGATAGTTTTATATCCTTACTTTCCTTAGCCTTTCATGTTTATGCAAGAGTTCCTATTCTAATAGGTCATATAGAGTGTATTCAAGTGTGTTAGGCTCATTTAAGGTGTAAAAATATTATTTTAGTGTTAAAACTTCCCTATTTTTCATTTACCTTGTGTTACTTCATTCATATCACCTTTATATTAAAACATTGATGTTAGAACCTTCTAAGACTTACAAGCTAGTTTGTATGCCATGTTTCATTATGATAAAAGTATGATGGTATTTTGTAAATAATATTAATGTATCACCCCCATATAATATATTAAATTCACGAAAATTCTAAATATTTTCCCCATAAACAACTATTTAATAGGTGATAAGTATTTCAAGATACATTTAGGGAGCTAGTCGTTCAACTTAGAGGTCTAGTTCTACCTATAGGTACACACACATACCTAGAAGTATTCCCATGTTTCCCAAATATGGAAGAGGCTTGAACACCTTGTTATAATGTGAAATTTTAGACAATATTTCTATCATTCTTGATGGGACCTATTGTCTTCAATATAACTTGTTAAGGTGAATGTTGATCTTTATAACACCAACTATAAATTGGTGTGCTACTCAGGATTTGGCAACTCAATTTGAAGTATAATCTAGTTCAAGGCCATTGTTTTGTCATATTTATTCTCTAATTCTTCATGGTTCTTACTAGGTCATCATCTAGAAGATTTTTCAATCCCATTGATCCACTTATTCAGCCTAAACTTCCTCTTAAAGTTCACTACCCTCATCCTAATTAGCCTTTTGAATACCAAGAATATTTTGCTATCCAAGGTAATGAAGAGGTGGAAGAAATTGAATATCTTGAATAAATCATGGATAATATTCATTCCTTTCCTATATTTAATAGTAAAAATCCAATTCATATTCAATAATATGATGTCATTCCTCCTAATGCCATAAAGAGGGTGCCTACTTTCAATGGTGAGAGTCATGTTACACCTAATGAAAATATTAAGGATATCTCTAAATTTTTAGTTTCCATAATGTCACTCAAGAGAACATTTCCATTATAATCCTTGCCATGTACCTTAGAGGGAAAACCCTTGATTGGTATAGGAATTTGCTTGATGGATGCATCACATCATGGGATGATTTTGGATTAGTGTTGACCTCAAAGTTTGAGGATGAAAGTGACCATACATTTCTTATCAATTAAATCAAAGTGATCAAAATATTCCCCAAGGAAATAATTCATGACTTCAATGAGATGTTTAAAAAGACTTGGTATAGATTACCTCCTCCCATGAGACCACCTATTAGTTTTGTGGTTCCTACATATTTGAGAGCCAATAGTACTAATATTTCTATCATGCTTCAATCCATGGGTGGTTTCACTCTTCCTAAATCATATTAACTTGACATTAAATCTGAAAATGGTCTCATTCAAGCTATAAGGTTACCTCCTAAGGTTTATATGACTTTTATTCCCAATACTTATACTAATACTCCAATTGTGGCCCAAGTTCCCAATGCTAATACCAAACCTAGAGATGCTCCTAAGAAGGAAGATAATGTCATGGATAAATATGTATAAACTCAAATTATAAGAGCTCAACATATGAAAGATAACATGAAACTATGTGACTATCAAAATACTTATCCTTATCAACAACAATATGGCCAAAAATTTGGGACAAGAAGAGGTCAAAGGTATCCTAACTTCAATAGGCCTACCAATGTCTACAATCCCAACTCCACCACTAATGCAAGAAAGATGGTACCAATAAATATCAACTTAGTACAAGGAGAATATTGGAAACAAGGAAAATTTATGGATGCTAATGAAGGTGGAGTTAAATCTCTAGTTTCTCAAGGAGGATTCACTCCTCTCCTATCAACTAAAGATGAAGTTATGATGCAAGCAAATGAAAGTTGGCAACCTCATGGAGAGAGATTCACCAACTTATTAATGTAAGAAACTTTTTTACTCAATCAAGGATCCTCCATTGTAGAAAATATAATTGATAAGAGGAAGGCTCAAGGAGGTGATGATATCATGCTTACAAGTTCATCTAATCTCCCTTGAATGCAGCAAAGCATGGCAACTCCAAACATACCTACACCTCCTTCAAGTCAAAATGTGGTAAGATCTACTCAAGGTGTCTTAATTCATTAAGTTTAAAGAAATATTTTGCCTTAAATGACTCAAGATAAGTTCATTAATACTTCCCTAAACATAGTGTATTCTTTGAAAAGTACCAAAACATTAATCTCTTTATGGGATGTCCTTCACATGCTTGGCCAAAAAGAGATATTGCAAAAGTAGTTGTCCACTATTCCTACTAGTCCTTCACCTTTAAGTCAAATTCATTATCATGTTTTTCTTGAAAATGTCACTAAAATCATTTTTGAACCATCTACTAGGGCTGATAAACCTCCATCATTCTACCTCACTTGCATAGTGGGTGACGGATTGGTCCACAATTGTATACTTGATAGCAGAGCTTCTACTTCAGTCATGCCCAAAGTTGTAGCTGATAATCTAGGATTAAAATTTGAACATCATAGAAAATTATTGATCCAATTATATGTTAAACCTACTAAGATAGTATGGCTGATCAAAAAATTTAAGGTCTTCTTTCATGATTGTCCTAGTTTTCCCATTCTTTAGGGCATAGTTGTTGTTAACCTCCCAACTCAGTCTACAATCTACCTTTCAAGACACTTTACAGCCAAGATAAGAGGCTATCTCTCAGTTTATTGGTCCTTCTTGGAATTTATTACAAGGTATGGGACAAAAGTGACCATAATAACTTAGCCTCTTTCAAGATTTCATATTGAGCCTTACATTGAAACAAGCTCTAACTTGAATTGTGTGATCAATGAGAAAGAAGAGGTTAATGTGGATGATGTTACTTCTAAACTTGAGGGAATTTCTAATTTGTTCTTGTATTATTATGTTGTAGATGCATATGAGCATGATATTTATACGTACTTTGAGAAAACTAACCTTGGCACTTATATCATGCATGAAGAGCCATTTAAAGGAATTGAGGTAAGTGTCAAACATTCTCATGCTACTAAAGGTAACTAAATGGTTCATGAGTATGATGATGATAGGTTGAGGAATCTTATTGAACACCATAATGGGAGGAATGATGTTTTTAAACCTAATATTAATGAATCTACCCTTAGTGATGGCACTTATGAGGTAGATGAGAATGACTTATGGAAAAGGTTTGATGCCATATGTCAAAAGTTTGATCAGCTTGGTAATGATACTTCCCCTCATAGTAAGTCTATATTTGATGTATGTTTTAATGATTCTAAAAAACATGATGTTGATTATCTCACTAAGAATGGAGAACAGTGTCATTTTGTGAATGGAGAGGAAGTATGGAAAAGGTTCAATGCCATATGCAAAGAATTTGATAAGATTGGTAAATATCATTTTTATCCAAGAGATTCTCTATCTGATGTCAAGGTTGATATTGGGACTAAAAATTATGTTGTTGAGTGTTTCATCAAACATAAGGATAAAGAGCCTACAACCATGAAATAAATTGATGAATCTCATGCCCAAGTAATTATGAACATGGAGAATGAGATCAAGGTAGAAGTTATTATGCATCAAGAATAGTTAAGAGTTATATCTAATGTTTAGATACATTTAAAATAATGTGTATATAAAGTATAAAATATTGATACTCCCAAACATCAAGCACATGCTAGCATAAAATTTCATAAAGATGAGACAACTACCATACACTCCAATCTATAATATTTTGGAGAAAATCTAATGGATATGATATAGATCAAAGTATTTTTATCTCCATTCAAGGTTCTTAGATAAAAATAAATATCACTCATGAAGGTTTCAAAAAATCCACTTGAAAGCATAAAAATATCAAAAAATGATAAGATTCTTGATCAGATTGGTGATGAGCATGCTCCTCATGCTAGGCTAACTTCATGGAGTGACAAAGATGTAAGGGGGACTATATTTGACCCTAGTTTAGGTATGATCAGATGTTTCACTTTAGTGATGAGGTTTTTAAAAATTAGAATAGGCATGTGTGTCTTTATTTTAGTTATGTTGTGTTCCAAAAGTGTTCTAATGAAAACATGTGTGTTTCTTTACTTTATGTTTGGTATGGTGTCAAAGGAAAATTATGTTTCAAATCTATGTATAGGTGACTCCATGGCCAAATGGATAGGATTAATCTACTGGCCATGGCATAGAAATCATACCACCTTTGGGAAATTACCATTTTAACCAAAATTCAAAATGGGTCAGGGTATAGTATAATGTCATAGGGTGTGTTATAGTTTATTATATGTCATTTAATGTTATTTTAACCTTGGTCATGGTCCAATTAGTGTTTTTGTCATTTTATGTCATCTAGGGATAATTTTAGAGCATTAAATGTAAGTGGTATGGTTTTTAAAGAAATAAAAGTGTTATAAACTCATCCTCAACATCTAATGTGTCTATTCATATTAGACATATCATTTTCTAATTGAAAACTTGTAGGTGATAACTGAAAACCATGAAAACAAGTGCAAGAGGATTTTCAAAGGTTTTATGACCTATGAGAGAGAATTTCACATGGGAGAATATTTTGGGATGGATATTTAACTTTTAAGACTAGTTTACATGATTTACATGATTTGGAATTTCCAAAATTGAGTTAAAACCATTCTTCTCTTCCATTGCTCCACCATACACATGAAACTGGTCAATAAGTTTTTGGTTGATATGGTAAATAGAAATACTTACAAATAAAATGAATTTTAAGGGTGATATTAGGAAAATTATTTGGACTTTAGATAACCCTTCATGTCAATTTATTACATCAAAAAATCTCCTAAGTGATTCTGCAAGTAATCTTACTTTAGCTAGTCAAAACTACCATTGTGAACAAGCTAGTGAGAGGATGAAATTTCTAAGTGAGAGACATTTTAAGGTGTTCCTAAGGAATATAAGGATATGATATGCATTTAAATGTGTAATTAACTCATATATATGTATTTTCATGGAAAAATAAAGCTAACTTTTAGGCCAAGTGTGAGAGGTGAGTGAAAGAGGAGTTATTTGTACTACAAGTAGTGATAACTCATCTCCAAAAGAATATTTATGATTAGGTATGCACCAAATTAATGGTAGATAATGTATAAAACCAATTTCACTCAGTTTAATCATCACTTTTTTCCCTATTTAGTCATGTGATGTTCCAAAAGGGTAAAATGATGAAGGTTGTTTTCTGAGTAAGTAAAAGGAGTCATACACCACATTTCAGGAGTTTCATGCATTTGAGGTCCATTTGTCCTATTATACCTTGCATGGTATGTATTATAATTCATTATCCTACATGTTTATCTCCTTTTTCTCAACATGACACATGTATTAGTGACTCTTAGATTTCATTCTCTTCTCCTCTCTCTCAAATTCTATAAGTAGTAGCCATTTTGGCTCTTGTAAGCTAATACCACATCATGTATGGTGAATACCTACTGGAATGACATTTTATTTTACCTTTAAATAATAAATATAAGTATTTTTTTTATTTCATTGACATTTATATAAGTGTGCAAGTGATGTATGGTGAAGTTAGTGATAATCTTCTATTTTTTCTTTTCTTATCCTTTCATGTTTATGCAAGAGTTCTTATTCTAACAAGTCATATAGAGTGTATTCAAGTGTCTTGGGATACTTTAAAGTGTAAAAATATTCTTTGAGTGTGTAATATACCCTCTATTTAATTTACCTTATGTTTCTTCATGCATATCACCTCTATATTGAAACATTGATGTTAAAACCTTCTAAGACTTACAAGGTAGTTTGTATGCCTTGTTTCATTGTGATAAACGTATAATGGTATTATGGAAATAATCTTGGTGTATCACCCCCATGGAATAGTTTTAATTCATGTAACTTCTAACTATTTTCCCCACAAGCAACTAGTTAATAGGTGATAATCATTTAAAGATATCTTTAGGGAGCTAGCCCTTAAACTTAGAGGTCTACTTCTACCAATAGGTACACCCACATACCTATAAGTATTCCCATGTTTTCCAATATATAAGAGGCTTTAACACCCTCTTCTATGGTGAAATATTTAAAGACAAAAGTAATAAATTTTGTAATTAATGTGATAGAGAGTTGGTTATAAGAAGGAACTAAAAATCAATCAAAGGTTAGTTTCAGGTAGTTTAGGATAAAAGGGATATGTGTTGGAAATGATACTAGCTTAGTATTGGGGCCTCACCCCTCACTTAAAAATCATTTATTGATAATGTTTTTGGGTGATTTACCAATATATAAAATTAATAACATATTTATACTTGTCTAGAAAACTATGTCAGCTTCTCCCTTGGTGATGAAATCCAAGTAGGTAGGCCTTGGGAAGACAAGCTTTTAAATGCATTTTGAATAATATGTGATTTGGTAGTGTGTGAAAAATAGTAAAATCATGTAAATAAAATGATAATTTGAAAAACCACCTATTTATACTATTTGAGTTACTCTAATAAGCATGAAAATAGCTAAAAAAAGAAATGTGAATTAATTACTAGCAAATAGTTGTTAGTTCCTTAATCAAGAATATTATAGAGTTGGTTTAGGAAACACTATATGAAGAACAAAGTTGACTATGTTTTTACTATTTTGTAGAAGTAAGGTATTTAATAACAAAGTTGAATAGGTTGACTATGTCTCTTAGATAGAAGATAGACTATATACACCCTATATTAGTCAAGCAACCACACAAATAACGTTTTTTCATAGTCCTTTCATAGGAGACTCAAAATAAAGAATATGAGCCTTATTCACATTATCCATGTCTTTTATTTTACTTATCTTTGTCTTATTTCATGCTTGAGTCACCATTTTGCTTATTCCCAGTTATCCCAAGATTTTCAAAATAGTCTTTCCACCTCAACCAAGTTAGATTTCACAGGCTAATCCTATCCCCCCAGGTCCCAAGCCTATATGACAAGAGCACTAGAATTGGACTATAGTGTTGGGCCCTAAGGTGTCTTATTTCTAGCGCTCCTCTCTAATTGAATTTTGAGTCCCAATGGTCAGGTTTCCTTGTTTAATGAATCTCAAACCATTCGTAGCTTCACCCTTAAGTTTTTTTTGTCTTTCTAATGTTGAATAAATGTGAATAAAGTTCCCAAATTAAAAAAATGAGTCTCTTATATAAAGTAATTCATAAGGTATTTTATATATAACACTTACTACTTTGGCATAGTAAATAATTAAAAATTAGTTAATAGTATAGCTCAACATTCTACATCACACATAGATTTGCATGTTTGATCTAGGAAGGGCCTAGGCAAAAGTTAATTATTGCATCTATCATACATCTTGATTATGCACATTCTCTAAGGGAGAACTAGATTTTATATAGACCCTAGATTGAGTGTTAATGTAGGCAACAATCAGGATAGTAGGGGTTCTAAATCATGTAATCATACTTCCCCTAACCCATTTTTACCCCTTTTTCTTTTAATGTATTTTTTATTTCATGTGTGTAGATAGACCTAGGGTTTTGAAGATTAAAATATCTCTGCAAGGATCTCTTTTGACATTCAACATCTAAAATTTCATAGGTAGGATCACGTGAGGATAGCAAACAAAACCCAAAAACTTAGGTTTTTATGGGTAGTTTGGATAACAATGGTAAAAAAAGACAATAATAATAGAACCTAGGGTGTCTTGTTTTGGTGGTCTTATCCTTTCACAAAACAAAATCCAAATTCAAGTTCCTGACATCTTCCCAATCTTGTAGAATAATTCTCAAGCTTTGAAACAATCATCTCAACCTATTTTTCTAGATAAGTTACCTCTCTCATGTAATTAATTTAATAAAATTGATATAACTCTATCATTTACTATATCTAATTACAAATTTCCCCTTTATTTAGACCCTTTATTATTTAGGAACTAAATCCTAGTTTATCAAAAAATAATAAAACATTTGGTGAACCTGACTTACTTCGAATAAATCTAAAAACCTAGGTACCCTTAGGGCTTTTCCTTCTCATTTTTGTGCAAAAATTCAATTTCAAATTTATGATTTTTGTATAGATTTTTGTGCATTTATTTTATTCAAGTTTATTTCATAATTTAAATTATTGTAATAATTTTTTAAAATTATAAAACCCCAACCCAAAACCCTAGATTTCCAAACTAGGTCCTCGTCCTCAAAACCCAAGCCTTCCTTACAATTTTTAGATAAAAATTTTGGAATTTTTGCAAATTTTTTGGAGTGCCAAATATATTTTCAAAATATCTATGTTAGTATTTATTTTGTGCAAAAAATCAATTTCAAATTTTTTATTTTTGTATAAATTTATGTGCATTTATTTTATTCAAATTTATTTTAAAATTTAAATTATTGAAATAATTTTCAAAAATTCAAAAATCTCAACCTAAAACCCTATATTTCCAAACTAGTTCCTCAAACCCTAAGCTTTCCTCCCTTACAATTTCTAGAATTTTTTTTTGAAATTTTTGTAAATTATTTGGAGTGTCAAAAATATTTTCAAAATCTCTATGTTAGTAGTTATTCTTGAATTTATTTTCTTAAAAGTAATTTTACATATTCTCTTTGGTGAAAGAAATAAAATTTCAACTAAGGCACTTCTTCCCTTTCATCCCATAGATCAATTTCTATATCTTTATCATAATTATGACAATGAATGGACAAATTTTCAAAATTGCACATTAGCTAAAAATGTGGAAAATGATTTTATTTACAAAAAATATAATTACTATTATTGTAATGAGGAATATGATGATACATATGAAAGTGATAGTGAAGAAAAAGTAGATGAATCTTCTTCTCTAAAACGTATCTCTTTTCTTCCCTCTTCCAAAGAAAATAATTTTGATAAATGAGAAAGGTACTTTTCATCTCATTCTCCTATGCACAATGAACCAAATGAATAAATTAGTAATGCATTTCCAAGTGAATATCTCATTGGTGATCCATTTGAACCTACTCTCTCTCTCTATACTTCTATGTTCAAATTACAACAATATAAATGTAATAAAATCAAAATTCCAATGCATAGTTCAAATGATCCATCTCATGCTCTTAACTCTACTTTGTCAAAATAATTTCTAAATGATAACTCTCTTTCTCTTACTTCTCATATTGAAAATGAAAATAATGTATACACTCCATTCCAATATAACGTAGATGCACATAATGTTCCAATTTCACATAACAATTTATTGCATATTAGAAAAGCACTAAATTCTTCTCTTACCCCTCTCCCTAGTGATGATTCAAGTGATAATGAGTATGATAGTAAACATGCCAAAGAATATGCACAAAACTCTGAGTATGATAGTGTATGGACTAAGGATGATTATTATACACATAGTGAAGAAGAAAATGCATTTCATGCTTCTAACACTTCTCTCATTCCTCTCAAACATAGTGCACTACAAAATGTTGTTTCTACTTATATGTATGATTCTATTTCAAATAAGGCACATGTTAATGATAACATCACATCCTCTACTCCATTATATTGTGATTAACTAAATAATAAAGATACCAATGAATCTTCCAAGCCACCCCCTACTAAAGTATCACCTATTTATCACTCTTCACCTAAAGATTATGGTATCCCACATCCCTCTACTAAGGTCTAAGTCACCATTTATCTAAAGGTTCAAGTGATTACACCCCCTCTTTATGATCCAATTACTAAATGTATCATTCCCATGGCTAAAATAAATGATCAAATTCAATGATTAAATGAACCACTTCAAGATGCTAAAATACCATCCCAGGAGATTATTTATTTGATGCATGTAGTTGGTGAATTACAACACCAAGTACATCTCCTTACCTTGGAAAACAAGGCTTATAAGTCTTGGATGGATGCCAATGATTTGCATGGTAACCCTCTTCCAAAGACATTTGTAAAAGTTTCATTTCTAAGCATTTACAGATACCATCATTGCCTCACTTTGATGTAACTAGAGATGCATTCATACATCTTTAAGCATTTTAGAGGGCTTTGTCATATCATTGAGTCCTTTGATTCTACTCAAATTGTTCCAACAGACACTAGTGGGTAATGCACAAAATTGGTTATTTCATCTACTCCATGTTGGTTCCTTACACACATATGATGAACTAGAGGAGGAATTCCTTAGATATTACATAGAAAATGTGGGCCCTCATGTTATATATGAGAAATTTGCCACATTACATCATAATACTTTAGAGCCAGTTAGTGATTATATCTTATGTTTCAAGACTCACATGTTAAGATTGATCTATAAACCAAAAGATTTAGAGATTCAACATATCTTTATTAAAAGGATTTGCCAACCCCTCCTAGAGCATATACTATATTAGATAGAGTCCTCTTTCTGGAACTTATGCTATATAGTTCTAACCTTAGAGAAGAAATTGGGATCGATTGAGTCAGATTCAGTTGATCAGTTTACTTTAGATTTCACATCATTGCCTCCATCTATAGCTCCTATCACTTAGAATCCACCATGTATTAAATAAGATAGGATACCATAAATAGAAAAGCAACCAGTTAAGAATAGAATATAGATCTAGTATCTAGAGCACAACCTATAATATACACTATAAAGAACATCAATAAGGCACCACTATAGTTTGATTCAGAGTGGGATAACCCATATGTCATATTATCAACACTACTAGATAAGAGGTTAGTCACATTTCCTTCTAATCATCAATGAGATCCACATCTCTTACATAAATAGCCACATCACCCCTTTTATAACTATCATCGTATCCATGGACATAGAGATAATGATTGTTGTGGACTCAGAGATTGAATTAATAGATGTGTTGATAATGGCATTATAACAATCACATAGGGGGCACCAAGTTCTCCTCCATCATGGATTCTTAGACCTCATTCCTCCATGACTAAGTTATCTTAGGACATTCCTTCACCAGAATCATTAGTTATTCATCACGAGAGTAATGAAACTTCTAGAATAGAGCCTCATAGGAGATCTCCTATTCTACCAATTCTAAAGGTTTGGAAACTATTACAATGAGAACAAACTACATATAGCAATGTAATATGAGGAATAAATAGTGTAGTTCCATATACATATCTAACACAATCACAAGCACCATAATAGAGTTTTTAGGGTTTTATCTCACATAGCAACCCACTATGGTTAAGATTAGAGGAACCCACATTGCAAAGCACCACTTCAGAGAGATATTCACTATGGCCAATTTTTTAAGGACTTATTTCATGTAGCAACCCACTATGATTGAGATTGGATGAGCCACCATCATAGGTTTCATCTCCTTCTTGATTTATTGCTCAGTCATATGCATCACAACAAAGGCCATAAGGTATTATTTCATGTATAAATCTAATATGATTGTCGATAGATGATCCTTCTTCATAGCACATAGTTTTAGTTGCACATCTAGTAAGGTTACATTTGGTAGAGTCTCTACACACAATTACAATTAATGTATAGTACATAGTATCAAATACAATGCATTTTCCTACACAACATGAGAAGTATGGGTACTTGTTTAGTTAGCCATCAAGGTTCAAATAGTGATACAACACACATTCATACTAGTATCAATTCATAGATTCACTTCATGGGACAATGATGGAGCTAAAGGACTAGCTAGCCTTTGTATTCTTGAGCCACCTACTCAATGGGATTGGACACATAGTCCAAACATTGATTAACACACACATGATTACATAGCTTCACTTAGTAGGTGATGATGGAGCCAAACGGATAGCCTTTGTATTCTTGAGCCACTCTTAAGGAAGTGATACACATAGTGTGCTCTCTTAAATCCCCTTCTACTAACAACTAACATTCTTAGTTCCAAATAGCCATCCCTAGCCAAACCAAATTATCTAAATCTTGGCCTTACCAATATCTTATTTTTCCAATCTTAAACCAATTTACTTTATCAAAACAATTTACCAATTACAAAACCAACAAATTTTTGGCTCACATATGATTAAAAATCAAACCTAACATCAGATCACACTTGAACATATCATGTAAATCAATTCACATCCCAAAATAACATTTTACCAAAACATAAGAAACCTCAACATTAATGTCAAATTAGCTATTTCTAAATCAACCATTTGCAATAAATATACTAGTATATTCCAAAATCCATAACACAATACACATGATTCAAAAATTAAACAAATATCCATATATATATATATATATAACAAGTTTTCAAAGTATATACATCATATCAAGGTATAATCAATCATGAATGGGCATCATGCCCTCACTCTCAGTCTCACTTTCTCCACAAGTACTAGTCCCATAATCCACTCTAGCACTCAATGGCCCCACACCTCCTTGAGCTATTACATGCCTCTTACAATGACTCTCTCACTCTAGGAGTTAACCATGCTCCTCATGCAAATCTACATATCACCTCTGAAGGTCTGTTTACTCATCCATGATCCTTATGCTAACAAAACCAAAATTAGGTGGAGGCATCATATGCCTATCTAGCTCAGCTCTCTCTCTTGCTACCCTAACATATGTAGTTATAGTTATAGCATCCCTATCAAATAAATGAGCATGAAAATCAACTATAACCATCACCCACTCTATCAATACCTCCTTTATTACATCATTAGGCATATGCCATGTAAGCTCTTAAAGTGTCAACTCAATGATGGTCTCTCAATAATCATCATCTCCACTCCCCACCCCAGAATGTGCCTCATCATGAGCACCTCCCACTCTACCTAAAACAAAGTATGGAATTATGTTAGATATATACTTTTAAATCAAACTAAAAGGCACAAACTTATACACAATTCAAATATAATCACTACTTTCCTCCCATCATCTAGATCAACTCAAGATTCTCATACTTGGGAGCATCCCCTACCTCAATAAGATACAATGGATCCCATTAATGCCTAGTCCACCATGAGGTATATGCATATGTACATACAACATCACCCATATCAAGAATATCTATAGCTATATCATTAACATCTAAAGGTAATGGTGTTAGCTCAGCCTTAGTAGGCCTCACATGAGCTTTTGCTCTTACTGGTGTCTGTGCATTCCTCACCCACACCCATGTTACTAAGGGCACATTTTGTGGTACCCAAAACTATCTAGTCACATGATCATATTGAAACTACTCATAAACTCCAACCCAATGGTCATGTATCCAATAATTGACCCTCATATACCAAAACTACACTCCATTTTCGACCCACCTAAGAAATCCTCTATAGGGCCTCCATATAACATAATGAGCCACCAATCTATCTAAAACTCATATATAATGATCCATCCTAGGAGATAGATAGCCAATGTACTCATCCACCTCTCCCCAAATGGCTATGGAGGTGCCCACTCTACCCTAGGTAATCTAATTAGTTACACAATTGTTATGTGCTCATAAGCCCAATAATGCAATAAGGTAGTTGTACTCACACCACCACTAAAGGACTCTTATGTAAACCTATATAGATCCCTATATAAGTGGGATATCATAGTCCTCTCCCATGATAATATGGTACCATATACCTCCACACTACACATAATATTATGCATCCTATATGAAATATATACTCCAATCTCATCCATAGCAACAAATGAGGCCAACAATGTGGCCAACCACTTCTATAGGTGTGGAACACTAGACTGTATTATAACTGATAGTAACACATAACTATCACTACCTCTTTGATGTATACCTAAGGAAACACTAACAAAATACAAGGATGCATGATCAATAACATCAACACCCATGTCATCTTATAATGTCACACATCATCCACTGACTGGTAAATGCAAAATATGATATACATCCTCTAAAGTCATAGTAATCTACCTTATAAGAAGCCAAAAATTACATGTATTTGCATTCCAACTCTCACATAAGGTGTTAATCATATATCTATCCCACTACACTATTCCTAGGTCACACATATAACCCAACCCTACCCTATCCATGACAACTCTCTCATTAACAGACAGTGGTAATAGGCTCAATGTCTCCATCACCTAGCCCCTATTGAGCTCTCTCATCTACACCTCACCCTAAAATCATCAAAAATTACATATATATCAATCAAAAATGCCAAGTCAAAATCCAACACATAAATAACAACAACTAAAAAGGTTACATCTTAGAAAATCCTACCTACATGACTACAACACTGGGTATAGGATATCAACACTGAATAGGATCACTACAACATGGATAAGAGCACTAGAACTCGGATAGGAAGGCTATAAGTAGGATAAGAGCACTAGAACTAGTAAAATTTTTCCTAAGATACTTTAAAGAGATAAAAACACCAAAAATAGGCTTTAAAATAGACAAAAGTCATGTGTTTTAGTTGTTTACTAGGGTAACATCACCACCAACCTAAACCTGGGCTGCCAACTACTTGAACTAGGTCACAATAGGTGCTCATCTCTTTGGCATATCTCTCGCTCTAGATATCCAAATTTAAACTTAGTCAATACACAAATGAATCAAGAATCAATCCAATTTCTTATATTACCCAACTTTCTCAATCAAAGCAATACCATTTTGCCTATAACTTGAACCCCGTAATACTATTTTTCAAACCATTTTCTTCCATGAAATCATGATATCAATACATTCAAAATGACTCAAACTTATCTCTCGTACTACTTCATCTACCTAGTATGGCATGTATCTCTATATTTATTTTATACTCAGACACACACCTTGATCATCACCAATCAAAACTTGTTCCACTTTCAACAACTCTGTCTAATCAAAATAACCTCTCAAGCTATTCACAACAAGCCAACCTTATTTCTACTTATGCCATTAGTCATCACTTTTGGCTTGACCTCTTCTATCACAAATTTCATCCCTCTCCCCAAAGGGGGGCATCATTCTTACTATTTTTATTCCTACACTTACCCAACATGCCCGTCCACTCTCATAAGTGGATAAACAATGGTTCATACACATCCAATAGTCAGATTATCAGATTTAACTAAGATTAATCAAAATATATAGTGATTAAAATTATATGGGTCACTCAACATTACTCATGACATTTAGAGGGATATACCTTTATTTTATAGGCACACAAACTATATAGATACAATGGTTAAGATTATATGGACCCACATTGACTTTAGTTTATAGATACACAAACTATTTAGATACAATGGTTTAGATCATATAGATCCATAATGATTTTAGTTTATAGGTTCATAGACTATTTAGACATAGTGGTTTAGATTAAATGGATTCACAATGATTTTGATATAGATACAAACTTAGATACTAGATTTTGGGGCATGTACGTACTACACATCTCACACATACAACTTCATACAACATGACACAGTTATAAAATAAGATAGCAGACTACATGCTTAGTGTAGAGCATAATGTTTTGGTCTCCAATTTTGCAAATGAGGCATGGTAAGATATGTCATTTCACATGTGGTTATATATATTACTAGAATATACATATGCATCACTCATATACCAGATTTGGGGGCATGGCCCCCAGAATTTCATGTTCTTCATCACTAAGGACTATACAGATCAAATGGCAAGACATGCCATTCTCTTCTTATACACTGACTAGAGTTTTAGATTACACCCAACTTTAGCCAAGTTTCCACTTGGTTAGACTACATGACTATCTATAATGGTTGGTCCATTATATTACCTAGACCCATACTACATGATTTTGTATAGGATAAAGGATATGTATTGGTTTTAGTCCTCTAAGCATTCCTTAGTTCTATTTTAGATATTTAGAGTAGGGGCATGACAGATTTTGCTCTTCACAGCATACAAATTTCTATACACACATTATAGATTACATGAGTTTATGTGGGATAGAGGATAAACATTAGTTTTGGGCCTTTGGGCATTCCTCATCTTCAGTCAAATTTAGCACAGGGGGCAAGCATTTCCCTCCTCCATGTTACATGGATTCAACTTATAGATTCAATATTAGGGGCATCAATTTTAGGGATTCTTTATTTTTCTATGAACTATTTAGCTCTTCATCCACTTCCCTAGTTGGGAAGTGATTTGGACCCTTTGTATAACATTTATCTCCATGCAGATAAGTTCATGTACACATTTTCTTCTTCTTTATTTCAATCTAGTACTTCATTTCATTACATCACTAGAATAAAAGGGGGGAAAATGTATACACCCTAAATTGGTTAAGTAACCACAAATATCATGTCTTTTCATAGTATTTTCATAGGATATTTTGAATGGAGAATATGATCCTTGTTCACAGTAGTCATGTCTTTTATTTTACTTATCTTGGTCTTATTTCATGCTCGAGTCACCTTTTTTCTTATTCTTAGTCATCCCAAGATTTTCAAATGATCATTCCACCTTAGCCAAGTTATATTTCTTGAGCCAATCCTATCCCCCTAGGTCCTAAGCCTATAGGATAGGAGCACCAAAATTGGACTATAGCACTGGACCCTAGGGTGTCCCATTTTTAGTGCTCCTATTCAATTGCATTTTGAGTCCTAATAGTCAGGTTTACTCACTTAATGAGTCCCAAGCCCTTATTATCTTTGTCCTTAAGTTTAGTTTGTATTTATAATGTTATCCAAATGAGAATAAAGTTTCCAAATTTGAAATAAAGGGTCTCTTATATAAAATACTTCACAAGGCATTTTATATCTAACACTTACTACTTTTGCATAGTACATAATTAAAAATTAGTCAATAGTATAACTCAACATTCTACATCACACATAGATTTGCATGCTTTATTAAGGAAGGTCATAGGTAAAAGTTCAATCTTACATCTACCATGTGCATTGATTATGCATGTTTCCTAAGGGATAACTACATTTGATCTGAGACCCTAGCTTGAGAGTTAATGTAGGTAGTGATCAAGCTAACAAGGGTTCTAGATCATGCAATCTTACTTAACCTAACCCATTTTCCCCCCTTTTAGTTTTGATTTATTTGTTATTTCATGTGTGTAGATAAGCCTAAGGTTTTGATGATTAAAATAACTCTACAAGGAGCTCTATCAACATTTAGCATCTAAAATTTCATAAGCAAGATCACATAGGGAGAAAAAATAAAACCTACAAAACTCAGGTCCTTATGGGCAGTTTGGATAATAGCAGTAGAAAAGGATAATATTGTTAGAACCTAGGGTGTCCTATTTCAGTGATCCTATCCTTTAACACAATGAAATCTAGATCCAAGTTTCTGACATCTTCCCAGCCTTACACAATAATTCTCAAGCTTTGAAACAATCATCTCAACCTATTTTTCTAGATAGGTTACCTCTCTCATGTAATTAATTTAATCAAATTTACACAACTCTATTAATTACTATATTTAATTTCAATTTTCCCCTTTATCAAGACCTTTTATTGTTTAGGAACTAAACCCTAGTTTCTCAAAAAATAATAAAACATGTACTACAAAACTAAGTTGACCAAGTCAACCTAATTAGCTATAAGATCATAGTTTTAAAGATATCTAACTTATGAAAAACAAAACTAAAATAAATATTGAAATGATAGAGTAAGTAAATATAGGAACCTTGGTGGGATTGAATATGGTTAAGATAAAAATTTATGGTGTGATTCTCAAATTTTACTTTGAAGTTTTATCAACTGGGTCAATGAGCTCAGCATAGTTTGTAAAACCCAGTATGCCAAAAATAAATACAATAAATTAAGTCAACTAGGTTGAATTATTTTTTAAAAGTTGATTTACAAAAACAAATATTACAAACTAAGTCAATTAGGTTGACTTAGTTGTTATAACCTAACTACCAAAAATAAATACTACAAACTAAGTCAACTAGGTTGACTTGGTTGTTAGAACCTAACTACCAAAAACAAATACTACAAACTATGTTGAATGGGTCAACTTAGTTGGTAGAATCTAACTAAAGAAGAATTATCTGTCAACTAGATTGATCTAGTTACCTATGTTTAATGAAGACCTGCACAAATAGAATAAAGTCACTTTGATACGACTATGTGTTAAACCTGTGCATAGAATGTTAGAACTATAATGATAGGTTCAATATAATACTACAAATATGGAAAAATATAATAAGATGATAAAAATGACAGCATGAACAAAAAATGGAAAAGGTTAGACTCACGTTGGCTTCACCAAAATGTATGCAATGGGAAATGTATTAGATCTATAAATCAATCCTACCTAGGAGAAGATAAATCCTACTTAGAATTTCAATTTAGGATACATTATATATTTTGGGTCAAGAATAATATGGATCTACTAGACCTATCCAAGGGATCTTTTACCATAATAATATCATTAGGGAGGGTTTCAAGTCCTCTAGTCAAGCAAAATTATGCAATAACCCTAACTAGGTCCTATGTTTTCATATTCACTAAACTAATGACAAGTAAAGTAAAAGCCTAATCTATTTCTCACAAAATATTGTGGCACAAATTGGGGGTAATAAACATGAAAATAAAACATGCATAGAATACATATACTCACATTAATGTATACAAAATCCTAATACATGGAAGAGAAGTATAAAGGCATATCTATCTACTCTTACAAAGGAAGAACAAAGTTAGGAATACTTACCTTTGAATATTAACCCATCAAGCCTCATTATCTCCCTTGGCCAAGGTGATTCACAATAGGTTATTGTGGTATGTAAGGATGACAAGGATAAATTAGATCTAGGTTATAGAACCTATCAATACATCTAAAAGACTTATCCACAAGACAAGATTCATATCTTCAAAGAAAGTATGAAACCCTAAGCTTGATCCTCAATTATAATGGTGGATAAGTATATATGAAATATATCTTATTATTATCTTATATTATTTACTAAATGACATAAATTTTTGTGTATATATATTTGATTCTAACCCTAAACTTTTTTAAAATTTTAGCCAATAGAGTTGGCCTAATCAACTTTATATTATTAATGGATAATAATAATCATCAATTAGAATACTAAGTCAACCTAGTCAACTATATATTTTTAATTAATAATAACAAGTATCAATTGGAATACTAATTTGGCCTATTCAACTCTGTATAATAAACTGTCAAAAAGGGTTTTAGGCTTAGGAAGGGCTAATGAAGGCATAAAATGACTAGAGGAGGGTACAAGAGAGGAGGTAAATCTTAGGGGAATGTTTTTAGGAGAACGTTATGTGGATAAAAATTGGTTTGAAAAATGGTAGGAATGGTACAAATCCATAAAAATCTTGTGAATAACCAATGGTCTACCCACCCCTTTCCTGATGTACCCTTTAAGGTGTGCACTCTAAGAGATTGAAACTTGATAGTTCCTACAAGATAGAAAGTGTCAATAAGTGGTAAATTTAATAAAAATATTGTGTCTATAATAAATATACATTTTATCTTACCTACATCCACTTCATGGTTTCAAACCACCACCCACACTTCTCTTTAATCTTCCTAAACATGCCTATAGGTGGTGTTTTAGGAACTTGACTGCAAGTTTAAGGTAGACCTTTTTTCATTGGCACTTTGGCACTTTAGTGATCTTGAATAATATCTAAGGATTTTAACATGTTATTATATTAACCTCTCTATAGGTTTTCCAACCCTTCCTTGAATACTAAAAATGTATTTATTCTCTCTTTTTGCCTATAACCAGCCTGTAAGTAGTTAATTTGACCTTTTGGCTTTAGGTGATCAAATTGAATTTTATAGGCTAAACCAGCCTTTTTTAAGTGTTTTAAATTAAATTAAATTAAATTTCACTTAAATTTTATTTTTACCCCATACACATTTGGTTCTTCAAACATTTTCTCACCAACCTGTACTTTGCTCATGTTTCTGATTGATAGGCCTATAGGCAGTCAATAGGCCAAAACCTTTTTTTCTCTATGTTTTTTTATTTTTTGCCTAACTAACCAATGAGTGAAATATGGAGTAAATTTAAACCTTATTTTTACTTATTTCCCATCACTCCATGGGCTCAAACCACCTTGAATATTCTCTTAAGACCTTCACACTCCTTCCTTTGGACCCACACAATCCACTCTAATTAAGTTCTTGAAGAGGTTTTAGGTGATCATTTGGATAGGAGATATTTGTGAGGGTTTTGAGGAGTCCTTGGAAAGGTTCCATCCCTTTTTATATTTGACTCATCTATCCATATTCTCAAGGTACTTTGTCACAATGAAATTGAAGGGAAACTTTGGAATTTAGGATTACAACCTCTTGAGATGGACTTTTATGATAGTATGAAAATGCAAATTTGGACCTTACTATCATTGAAAATCTTCTTGATGGATCTACATGATTAGAAGGAGATATTAAGGTGAATTCAAAACTTTTCCATGATCTTTATATGGGCTTGGATCTTCATGGAAACATAAAAATTTCTAGGATCAAACATTTAATCTTAACATCTCATACTTTCAAACCTAATACTTGTAATTCTCCTTCAAGGATGATTATAGAGGCTCCTATCAATCTATTATATGCTCTTAAATTTTTTTATATGCCTTATTTTGGGTGTCTTATGTTTTATATCAAATGGGACACCTTCAAAAACATCAAAAGTGTCTACTCAGATTTGTAAACCATAAATGTATATTCCACAATATGGACATGATTGAAGCATTGAGATTTGGTAGGCATTGGAAAGACTCTTGAAAACCCTATGGGAGATGAATGTATAGGTACATTATGAGGAACCACCAACCATAAATTTTATGCATTATATATTTTCAAGGACCTTAAAACCTTAAAGTTTAAACCTATAACCTCACCATTCTTAAATAATGTTACTCATTTATGACCTTCACAACCATGAAAGTGATTAGAGATAGTTTAAGAGGAATAATGAGGACATGTAGGGACT
Organism: Torreya grandis; assembly: GCA_037957365.1. Lineage (NCBI taxonomy): Eukaryota > Viridiplantae > Streptophyta > Pinopsida > Cupressales > Taxaceae > Torreya > Torreya grandis. Next base: position 5,351,436 of record JARHVA010000272.1, read on the forward strand.
TACACAACATTCATCATCAAAATCTCAAAACTACATTGGAAATGCCCAAAATTGAACTTGCAAGGTTTAGCTAGGGTTTTAGACCTTCTAAACTTGTTAGCATTCATTCATAAAACATAGCCCTTTTAACTCATGACTACTATATAGAAACTTGAGGGAATTAAGTTCCCCATATGTATCCAATAGATTAGGTCTTGACTCTCTCTCTCTCTCTCATGTATGGGTTGAGCATCTAGAAATGAACATTGTGAGCTTTCCAAGTGCTCGATGGAGTATCTGAATGGATTTTTGTCTTTTTTGAGGCTACGAATGTTTCATAAGCATGATTTTCACTTAGAGGTTGAAATGATTTATGATAAACCTCCATTTCATTATACCAATGTAATATCCTACAAAATAAATGTTATTCTACATTTCTATTTATGTAATATGATTGAAACTAACACTTTTATGTTAAAATTGAAGTATTCTAACATTTTGACCAAGTGTACAGTCTAATAAGGATTATATGGCCTTCAAAAAGTTAAAAATATCCAAAAGTAACTTTAATAACCTTTAGACAATATTGAAGCACATTAGACCTTTAGATAGAATGATTTTAATGAATATGATACAAATATTCCATTATCTTAATTTCCCCAAAAGTACCTTAATCCATGATAAAAAATTTATAAAGAGTTAAAAAATGGTATTGGTTAATAATTTTAAGACCATGCCTTTTTCATTTTGACTATACCACCTTAGGAACCTCTAAAAACCACTTGAATAATATAATGCTTAGTAATGGAAGATCAACCATGACCAACACAAACCCTCTCAAAATGTTATCAACAAGGTTAAGAGTATGAAGACCAAAGTTTTGAATGATCCTCATTTGTGGAATTAAAATTTTGGATAAAAGTAACATTATCACTTGGAATATATTTAAATGGGATAAGTTACCATGATATGTTAAGGGAATGCATAGGGCTTAATTTAAGTTTCACCTTTTTTATCCAAGTGTGAAGGTTCTTTCTTATTTGCCATATGGATTTTATTTGGAAACATAGGAGTATAAATATCATAACCAAGCATATGTGATCATTATTTAATCTAATTTTAATTAAATGAACTCAAATTAATAGATATAAACTATCGAGATTGAAATGCTAAAATATATGGTAAAATACAAAATTCACAATATGCTAAAGATAGTAATTTTGACAAGGGTATGCGAACCTCACTTGGATTTAATTTTGTTTGTTAAATTTTATTGACTATTTAGGTTATCCACTGGTGGGAAATTGGTAAGAATTATATGTTAATCATGTTTCACCTAAAAACAAAATTTTATAATGTATTGGGACATGAGTACATTAAGGGGATAAGGTTGGCTTGAGGACTTGTCCTCTGACCATAGTACTATCTAGGTTGACTTTACAGATTGTTGGAATATTTTCAATGATGTCATGGTGATGTCATAGAGTTTTCATGGTAATTTGATGAAGTGATTTGATAGCCTAAGTGATAATGACAAAGTGTGTAATGTATTTGTCCTAGTATGTTTGAAGAAGGCTTGGTTGATCTTCAGAGTTTACATGGTTAGAGATGTTTAGGGATGAGTATGGTAATTTGAGCATGTGAAATAGGTCCCTAAGATGTTTTCTATGATTATAGAGCTTGTGTGTATAAGTTTAATTCTTTTGATATTCCATAGTTTTCATCTAGACATTTTGGGTCTAATGGCAGAAAATTTGAGTAAGCAGTTTGATGATATCACCATTACCACATGGGAATGTTTCTAGGGAATTGGTCATATAGTTTTGATAACATTTGTGCCTATTTGATATGTGATAAATATCAAGTCATGAATTGAAGTGCAGTCAAAGATATGAGAGCAAAAAGTTGGATTCTTATTTAGAATTCATTGTTTTCCCATGCCAAATTTGCATTTGGCCAAAAAAAGTCGAGTAAGCATGTTGCTAAGGTCAAAATTCACACACATGGAGGTGTCAAGATAAAATGATCATATGGGTTTTTTAATTTTTTTCTTAGTTTATTTTCACTAATTTTTAGATCATGTGATGAAGTGTGTCAAAAGATATGCATATGTAAAGTTGGGCTCCTAGGAAGTTTGATTGTGTTTTCCCATACTTAGCCAATTTTGAAATATGGAAAAAAGAGTTGAGTGAGTATTTTGATTATGTTATATCTTTCACATGTGAAGGTGTCAAGACAAAATGATCATATGGGTTTTTTTAATTTTGAGCATAGTTGATTTGTGATAAATTTGAGATCATGTGCTAAAGCATGGAAAAATTTAGACAAGATCAAAGTTGGTCTCCCAAACAAATTATAAGCATAGTTGGCTCTATGATAGAAGATTTTGATGAGGAATTTTAGTGGAATTATATCTCACATGCATGAAGGTTTTAGGATTATTTTGATACATGGTTGGATTATTCTTTGAAAGGAGAACATATGGTGCAATTTGTGGGACATGAGATTGATTGAGGCAAAAGTTATGACTGTGAAAATTTGGCCTTCTAGGCATATTTCAAACTTTCCCATACTTGGTCATTTTTGCATATGTTAAATTTTGAGTAAGATCAACAAAGTTCATTTTATTTAAGAAATTAGGAGTAGTGAGATGAAGATAGGTGCATAATGTTTAAAAACTCAGTAAAGGTAAAGGATAAATATCTAACAGTGAGTGGGTGTTCATATATATTGATCGAATGGTGAATACTGATAGTTAAAAACCTAGTTATTTACATAGATTGATAGAGTGCATTGAGTCAACATTTCAAGATTACATGAGATGAGGTCAAAGTGACATATGTTTAATAGTTGGATTTGGCAGACTATGCATTAAATTTCAAACAAGATCGATGATTCAGGATTGATCCAAATTTGAGAGGACATGAGATGTAAACATTGTGTTCAAAGGTTAACTATGACTGTTTGTATTTGAATATTTGAATTTAAGTAAAAAATAGTATATGGTTTTTAGACCATATCTTTCAGTCTAGGTAGAATTTTCTCATGTTATAAAAATTGAAGATGAAGAGGACTCCATGGTGCATCTAATGAACCTATTTTGAATATTTAGAAGTGTGTATAGTCAAAGATATTAAGGTTCAAATTTGGCTATGTTCATGCTTGTTTTGGAAGTGACACGAGAAGAGTAATTGAGCTTGTTTTGATATTGTTTCGATATCTATTGATGAATTGGATATTGGGGAGTGTTATATACTTCATCAAGATGTTATATGTGGTTTTTGGAGGTCTGATCAATCTATATTGAGTATAAACAATTCTTAATAAGTTGACTACATTTTTTTTCATAATGTTCATGTGCACCAAGTCAGTGTTTGAGTTATTTGAGCATATGCAGTTGTGATAAAATATGACTATAATCATTTAAGGATGTCTAAGGGAACATAAGGAGTTGACCCATGTAATTTAAAGTGGTCCTATATTCTTTTTGGTTTGATAAAGTGCTAAAAGAGTGAATGGGTTCATATGAGACTTGTAAAGGCTACAAGGGCCTTATTAAAAGGTGTATTTCCTTAAGGGTGACTCATAGATGCTATGGCCAACCTATAAATATTTTTTTGATCCATAACTTCATGTGAGAGATACCTTAAGGGTTGAGGCATGCCTAATGGCTGACCAAGGTAGTAATTATCATGATTTCTCTATAAATAGTGGAACCAAATGTATTGGTTTTTAGACTTTGTATGAGAGACTAGGGAGAGTTTTGAGAGAAGCTTATGTGTGTGAATTGGGGAATGAAAGAGGGGTAGAGTGACTTATGGATGATTTGATGATAATATCAATTTGAGGACTATTTTTATGACCTATTGGTCATAATTTTGTTGGTATAATAGTGTTCTTGTTGTTTGAGTATGAGCAAAAGTGAAGAGTGATAATCAGAGGTCCATCATCAAGTTTTGAAGACATCAATGCAAAGGTGGATGTGTTCATAGGTGTTGTTATGGAAGCTCAACATATAAGGTGGTTGTAGCCTCCTTATAAGGTGAAACTTGCTAAAAGTTTGGTTTTTATTATAGCTCAGCTAGATAAGTGTTATATCACCTTGTGAGATTATAGTTCCTTGATCAATTGTAGGTAGTCTAAATTGGATCTTGTTCTTATAGGATAGTAGTCCAATTATAGGTTCCAATGGGTTTTATTCCCCAAGAGGATTTCCCATGTATGTCATGTGTTATGTGATTTATCTTGCATTATCTCTCTTGTTCATTGCTATAAATAATGTGTATGCTTCATGAATGGTTATGGTAATTGATTAAGTGTTTGTAAAGATCATTATTAAATTTAGATTATTTAAGATTATTCACTCACCCCTAGTGATTTTACCTCTAACATAGATGAGTTTTTAATTTGGGTGTGTGTGGTTATCAGAGATACATTGTTGATAGTATGTGGTGTTGATTTCACATATAGAAGTTTTACAAAATCAAAACCCTAGATATTACACACAAACCAATTAGGAAATCAAATGCAAAAATGGGGATGTAGGGTAATGGAAATAGCCCAGTTATCTTCATAAAACACTATGTAATTTAAGTGTTGCCTACATAGCCCAAATGTGCCTCAGGTCAATGTATTATTCACTTCTAAATTGAGTGTGTGATCTATGATTGTGAAACTATATTAATATAGATATAATATTGATCAAAATTCCTTACAATGGATTACCTTGACCTACAATAAATAAAATTTATACTTGGCCAATGACTATAAATAAACTATTGAAACTTGCATGGTAAAATGTATTTAAAAATAGGGATATTTTCATGATGTTTTAAGTGATTTCAAGACAATTAATAGATTAATGAAGTCTCTCATATATATTTTAAGTTAATAAAATGGCAAATATGTCAACCAAGGTAAGGATGCCAAGATTAAATTTTGTTAATCACTTTAATAATTAAATTTATGTGTTTGTATTTTCCCTTGCTTTATTATAGTGATGTAATGAAGTGAAATTACTAGAATAAAATAGATGTAAAACCTGAGTGTGTAGACACACTTTGTCTTTTGATGCAAAACTTGATCATACAAGATGTTTTAATGTAAAACTTGCAATAATTCCACTAAATTTGGTTATTTTCCATATTTTAAAATTGAAATTTTGAAATTTAAAATTTTGACAAAGAGAACAAGGAAATTATACACCTAAAAGATTATGTGAACTAATTGTTTATTAATCTTGAAAGTGGAGAAGAATGTGCTCTCTTGTTGGAGATTTTTTATAGGAAAAAATAGGGTTATTTTATCACTATTTATTTCCTACCTCGGGAGAACAAATAATTTTTAAATTGGTAAAAATATGAGTGTTAGGAAATTGGATGTCACTACATCATAACTATACCAACTTGTGAGTTTTGAACTTATAGTGAAATTTGAGAGTGGTCAAGTCTCAATGAATGAATCGTTTAAAGTAGTCCTGTAAATGATTTGACTTGTGAAGAACACTCTAAGGAAGGGTAAAATGCTATCCATTGAGTGATATTTATATATTTTCATGGAATGAGGAGTGATATAAAGCATTTGCCCATCTTAAGGAATACTTGGTCAATCTGCCTATTTTACTACTACTTGTGCTGAACAAGACATTGTTACTTTACCTATTAGCAATTAAAAATGCCCTATGGAACTTTTGGCACATCATGATGAACAAGGCAAAGAGAATGACATATACTACCTAATTTTAACATTAATCACTTATGAACATAATTATACACTGATTAGAAAACCTATTTATCTATGGTTTTTATAGCCCAAAAGTTACGTCACTACATGTTGAATAATAAGACTATTGTAATTGCCAAAAGAGATCCACTCAAGTATCTACTTGCTAAAATAGATTTATAGGGTTACATGGAAAATTAGATCATACTCTTATGCTAATTTGAGATCGAGTATGCCAATAAAAAATATATTAATGGATAGGTACTTTTATATTAGCTTGCATAAGCTCCTCTTCTTGATTCTCAACCTCTTATATTTAGGTTTTTAGATGAAGCCATCATGACTGTAGCAAAAGCATCTCCTAAACTAGAATAGTGGAGGATGTACTTTGATGGATCCTTCATAGCATGTGGATTAGGTTTTATCATATTGTTTATCATGTCTTAGGGGATCTTATTCCCAAGTATTTTTGAATTAGTTTCCATGTACTAATAATATGGCCAAATATGATGCACTCATCATAGGGCTTTATCAAGTAGTATAGTGTAATATATAAAATTTATAAGTTCATGGTGATTCATAACTTATAATCAATCAATTTATAGACCAATACCAAATCAAGGATGAGAAGTTGGTACCTTATAAAGATATAGTTGATATGTTTAAGCAATAAATTTCCAACCTTAAGTTTGAATGGATACCTAGGGAAAGTAATAGAATAGATGATGCCATGGATATAATTGGATCCATGATTTAGATTATATATATAGACATAGACTATCAATTTATTATATAATATCTCCTAGCACTAACATACGAACAAACAACCATTGATATGGTTTGTGATATTTTTGGTCCCATGTCTACTTGGTATTTTGAAATATATGCTTACCTCCATGACAAAATAATTTCCCCAAACCTTAGCCATAAAATAAAAAAATCCATCATTCATAAAGCCTCTAGTTATACCCTACTTAGGTCTACCATGTATCATAAAAACTATGATGAAACTCTGCTTCATTTTTTATCTTTGGTAGAATCTAGATTAGCACTGAGGGAAGTTCACAAATGAGTATGTAGGGCCCACACTAGTAGGTTCATCCTTGCTAAGGAATTATTGTGTACTATTTATTATTGGCTGAATATGGAAATTAAAATAACTATTTATGTGAAGAAGAGTGTGAAGTGTCAGAAGCATGCTAATTTGATCCATGTTCTAACCAAAAAGATTAAACCACTAATAAAACCATGGCCATTCTCTATGTGGGGGACTCAACCTTGTAGGCAAGATAAATCTCACATCCTCAAATGGCCACAAGCACATCCTTCCTACTACTAAATATTTCACTAAGTGGGTTAAAGCCATTCCCCTCACTTACATGACTAGTAATCATATTTACACATTCATCTTTAACCATCTCATTTTTGGTTATGGGATCCCATCCAATATTATATATGATAATGGTAGTTCATTTAAAAACAAATATGTGAAAACCCTTTGTGCCCAATACCATATCAAATAACACTTTTCCATTACCTATTACTTGCAAGGCAATGGCCAAGTTGAGGCATCTAATAAGACCATTTTCAATATATTTAATAAGATTGTTAATGATGTTAGTCATAATTAGCACTTGTAATTAATTAATTCCCTGTGGGCCTATCAAACTAATTTTTTTACTCTAATAGGAGCTACCCCATATTCCCTTTTTTATATAACTTACGCATTTCTTCCTATCAAGGTCAAGTTTCCTTATCTCCATATTTTACTATGACACATAATTAATGATGAGGACTATAGAGTAGCATTTTTTCAAGAGCTAGACTTACTAGATGGAAAGTGCATGGTTGCCTTGAATAACCTTCAAGCTTACCAAAAAATAGTATGTGGCTAATACAAGTGGCACATAAAGCATAGAGAATTTGAGCTTGGTGATCTTGTACTAAAGGAAAATTAGAATAACATCAATGATGAGACCAAAAAATAAAGGAAAGTTTCAACGTAATTAGTTAAGGCCTTATGTGGTTATTTCTAAATATAGTTTTGGAGCATATAGATTAGCCACACCAAAAGGAGATGAACTTGATGAACCAATGAACATAATACACCATAAATAATTTTATGATTGAGGGACATGAACTATTATCTATAAGGATCATTTAAGTTATGCCATGATATACCCATTATTTGTACCATACATATATCCCTTTTCCAACCATACCTTTATCATTGATTATAATTGCCTTTGGTCAAATTATTACCTTAGCATTTAGAATGCCAGTTATTTTCAACTAAAACCTATCACTTTTGGCCTTGGTTATGATTCATTTGTGCTTTAAGCACTTTTATTAGTTGATGACAGATGTAACTCTATTAGTTGATTTAGATTCAACCTTTTGAAGGCATTCATTCAATAGTAGATATAAAAGTAGTATGATAGTGGTCCTCAAAATTGCATCCCTCATTTGTTATTACGTTCTATTTCATTACACATGTTACTAACTATAACTACCTTTTGGGAAAATTAGTACCTTTTATATCTCAAATTTTCACTTTAGAGAGGGTGTCTTCAAGCCCTCTCAATTGATATATATAATGGGATTAGTCTTAGGTTTTGGGTTACCTCTAAGTAGATTAAACCTATAGATTTTGGGATAGCTACCAAATAAAACACCTATACTAACAACTACACTACTGATTTACATTGCAAAGGGATTAATAGAAGGCTAAAACTAATAAGAAAACTTGGAGGTGATGTACCAAATATGATGTACTCTAGTTGTTAAGTATGAAACAACAAGTTACAATTTGATTATACTACTGGAAGATAGTCCCTATCACATCAATGTTTCAATATAAAGGTTATGATGATTACAAGGGCTTAAGATGACATTCAAGAGGTACTAATAGAAAGCATTAATGACATATCAATTATTAAAACTCAAAAAACCATGTGTTACACTTCATATGACCTATTAAAGGAAGATAAAATCATGTAGAGGGATGAAAGAGGAGGATAAATGTAAGGAAGTATACTCACCATCATAAAGCATTCATAAACAATTCATTCCAGATCATTGTATATAAGATGAAGATAGAAATATTCAATTTGAATTTATTTTAGTAGGTAATTAAAAATCTTAATTTTGGCAGGGGTTCGCCATCACCAATTTGAGGATGCTTACAATGCCTTTTAAGTCTACATTTATAGAAGAAATTGGAAGAGAAGAGAGAGAGAGAGAGAGAGAGAGAGAGAGAGAGAGAGAGAGAGAGAGAGAGAGAGAGAGAGAGAGAGAGAGAGAGAGAGAGAGAGAGAGAGAGAGAGAGAGGACAAGAAGAGATTTCATGAACTATCCTTCATGATCATATTAGTTACAAAACAAAGAAAGAATGATACCAATCCTTGAAAGAGTGTGTTTTCATCTTCCTCCTTCTCTTTTAGAACAAGTGTTGATGAACCTCTTCATAAGAGTGGCATAAAAAAAGTCCTTAGCAGTTTAGATACTTTCTTTTTCATAAATCCTCCTCAAAGAGTTACACATCTACCTATTGATAATAGTTACAAACCTTCCAATTTACACTTGGCATAATCAAGAAGCTTCTATGTCCACTTTTGTCTATTATATGTCTCTTCATCAAGTGAAACATACACTTGAACCTCAAGCTTCTCTTCAAGTTTTCTCTTGTCATCAAACCTTATTTACTCAACAAGATCTAGTGATTAAATCATGAGATTCTTCATCTTAATTTTCCACTCTATAGATTTCTTGGATTAGACCAAAGAACTTGAATTTAACTATGGAAGTCACCTTACAGCTAGGGTGTCACTTATGTAATTCAAAGAGGACTAATATCACATCCTTTTCTTATTTCATGGATCTAGGTGTATATTATATGATTCTTTTAATCTTTTAAATATTGGTAACATGTTCATGAGGATGTTTAGGATCTATTCATGCTCTCATTGATCCTTTAACAACCTGTAACCAGGCCCTTTGCTTAAATTAATGTTACAGTCACTACTTGTGCTCAATAAAGTGGTTTGAAAACCCATTTATCACATTTTAATATATGTAAAATATATTATATAAGATCATGTGATCTTTTTTTAGACTCATAATACCTCCCTATTTGATTTTAGGCCTGCACCAACTTTATTTGATCTTCAAATGAGACTAAAAATCTTTTTTTTTACCATTATCTATACAAAAATGGATCACATGTGTCAAAATTATACTCATGCAAGTGATTATAGGAGTCATGAAGGTCATTAATATCATTTAGGGCTCTTTTAATCCATCTTGGGCACTTAGACAATCAAACTATTCCATTGGGTTATTATGGAGGAGTTAGGTAGGGCTTAAGGCACTTGAGGTATTAATGATTGTTCATAGCCTTGAGGAACCTAATTCCTAAAAACTACCTCTCCATCTCTTCTAATTTAATCAATATCCCATGAATTTTCTAATGGATGTTCACATGTGGAGAAGATGCTTCTTGAACAACTAGGCCTACACTCTTAAGCTTGAGAGAGGAATTTGTGATAAAAAGGATTAGAAGTGATTTTTTGAGTTATAACTTTTCCTTAGGGTATTTAAAACCTAAAATGAGGTGTAAAAATAATTTCCACCTCCATCTTATTACCCATCTTCATTAAAACCTCTATGAACCCATTGGTAGGGTTTATAAGCATTCTTGCACAACTGACCCTAACAACTTTTGGGATTTTTTTCCTATTCCTCCAAGCATAGACCTCATGAAAATATTTGACCATGTCTTCCCAACTTTATAATTTCATTATAAAGACACATTTTCACATTATTTCATGTTTTAGAAAGATAAGTATAAGGTTTTTTCAATTAGGCTTATAGAGTGTCATCTAGAAATATATCTCTTTTATATGCCTCTTTTCACTTAGGTAGTATTTATCCATATTGTAAATTTTAATAAAGTCATTATTTACTTGATATTATACCTCTATAACACTCCCATTCTACCACAATATAATATTTCATCATTATTTTGGACAAATAGCCATGGGTTTTCAATTAGGCCTATGACTGTGCTCATTTTTGAAAGCATGAACCCTTCTCAATTATCCTTTGGAATCTCAATGGCCTTGATGAGTGTCTAAAATACCATTTAAATTTATTGAACCTTATATATTATTAATATTAGTACATGACTACACAATGTCTTCAAGATCCAAACACATGCTTGTAGGTGTTGATTTAGGCTTGTAGGCTATCCTTTAGGCCTAAAACCCTCCTTTTTGTATTAGCTCATCTTAAACCTAATATAAAAAATAGTGGAATATGGAGTGGGATGATTTTTTTTTAATTCCTCACCATCACTTTAAAAATACTCAATATACTTGGATCACCCCATTGGAAATCTCACCATCCTCCTTTAGGCCTATAAAGTCCAACTCGGTCTATACAATCCTCTTGAGTGAAAAATGGGTCAAACATGAATATCAAAAGTTTTAAATGCTTGTTTCATGTTATCTTTAACCTTTATATTCCTCTCTAACATCTATTCCTTTTATACATATACATTTGTCCCTAAGCTTACCCATAATAGGCCTGTAGGTGGCAATTTGATCTTATTATATGGCAGGCTTTTGGGAAAAGGGTGTCTTGAATTAGTATAAAGTTTATTTGTTGACCACATCAACTAAAATTACTTTAAGACACATTCCTTAAATATGTTAAATTTATTTATCATCCATTCAACACTATACCATTAGTGTTTTATTCCTCTTACACAAATGTATGTATGTTCTCAATAGGCCTGAATTACTACTTTGAAATGAAAATTCCTAAGCCACATGATTAGTGAATATATGATATAACTTAAATGTATTAGACATGTTTATACCACTTTGATAATTTAAAAATAGTCTCACATTAGTTTATTAGGGCTCATGTCTTCTCATCTCTTATTATCTCCCTTAAGTCTCATAGTCTTAATATGTCTTCATTAGGTTTAGACTGCCATTTTGAAGTGAAACCTATTCAATATAATACTCAATACATGTATGGGACAAAAACAATCATCCCATAAATTATACATCTTGACCTCATCTCTTGCAACCTCAAGTTTCTTGTAAAACTTGTTCATCTTTGTCATAAGCTAATAGGTCTATGTATGCTTTTTAAGACTGAATTGACTATTCTAGTGTGCTCCACATATATTTTCAATGTCTCTCATCTATCCTATGATGACTTTAATACCTTATGATTATTTTTTAAATGCATCTCCACTATCAAATCTTGTCTATTTCAACTCATTCTGTAGGCAGACCTATAAATGACTATATAGGCACTCAAAAACTCATTAGATGCATGATCTTGACCCTTTCCTCATTATTTTAGTCATAAATTCCCATAAAAATGATCAAAAAATGTTTTATTAGGTATTTATGAGTTGACATGAGTTATTTGGATACCTATGGAGGTGATAAAACTCTTAAGCCAATCCAAAATTTGTTGATAGTCTTGATTGTAATGTACAACCAAAGAAGGAAGAATCAATTTTCCTCTTCAATACATCTCCAGTTATTCATATGATACATTTTATGTAATTTATGTCTTTTTAAAACTTTATATCACACAACCATGACCATTATTCTTCCATCAACCTTAGAGGGTAAAATATAGAGGTAAAACTAAGATTGTAGGAATGAATGAGACATTGTGAGCCCCTTACACTCTAAGATATTATTCATATATTTAAGGGTCTTAACTAGGAAACTAATGGAAAAAATTTTAAGGTCATAAGGACCCCTTACTATGCCCAATAGGTCATCTCCCAACTCTCTCTCTTCTCCAAGTACCAAGTGAAAATCGATGTGCCTTATGAGGCTACTAAGGATGTCAATAGGGGAAAGGAGTAGGTTTTTTCTCTATTTGGACCTAAAACTCACTCTAAAACATGTATTTGGACCTATATGGGATGGATGAAGCCATGGGAGTGTCTAGAAGTGATCCTTGCTCTGAAAACTTGCAACCGCCCTTTTAAAAATCTCTCTTTTCACATGAATATATCATATCATACTTGGGAAGATGTCTGAACTGAGCTAATATATGTTATTATATCTCTCCCATGCCTATATATATGTGTAATTATGTTCCATAAACTTTTTTCTACTATGAACCTGCCACTTTCTTACAAAATTCCTTCTTGGACTGTTACAAATGATCAAGAAAGCATTTCAAATTGAGTTACAATGTTAGAAAGGAATGCTTGACTTATTTTAATCACTTTTATATACCATGGTAAGCATGAAATGACTTTCACATTAATTATATGACTTATAAAATATATTTAAACCTTTGACACTCATTGAATGAACTTGACTAGGACAAGCCATGACTAGATAAGCATAATTATAGAAATAACCATTACCTTAAACTTGTCAAAATTACCTTAAAATATTTTAAACATGAATTATGAAGGGTTTATAAGATTATTAATCAAGATAGAGGCTTGAATTGTTTTTATGAGACTCACTTATGGTTGACAAAATTGGCTAACATCTTTAGCAACCTCCTAGGACTGCATACTTGTTATGCATCTAGACTCGTGGCCTTGACAATCCATTGGGATATGGGGTCATGAAATCATCTTTAATTGAAGGAAAAATAAAAATTAGACTTGAAAATATCCTTGAAAAAAATTGAAACTTAACTCACTCAAACATACAACACTCACACACATGTGTCATAGGACACTTGAAGGAAAGACAACAATAAAGAGAAAACAAGAAACATGTGCACAAAACACTTAGAGAAAGAAAACCTACTCTAAAATGTAAAAAAATATAAATTTGACCTTAATTTCATGACCTCAAATGTATCCCATTGATTGGGATACTCAACTCATCCCCATCAATCCTTGTTAGTTGAAAAGCATTATGTTCTTTGCAACCAATGATGATATAGGGCCCACTCCACAATGTATCAAACTTGGAATGCCTATCAATTTTGGCCCTATATTCATCCCATTTTTAAAAAAAATATCCCACTTGGTATGTTTTTGAAATAACCTTATTATCAGAAGTCTTTTTGATTTGGGCTTGATGATACTCCATAGTGTGCATATCTTGATTTCTTATCTACTCTAAGGCCATTAATTCATTCAATCTTATCTCTATAGGATCACTTTCCATCATCTCAAGTTGATGAGCTATTTCAAGGGATATTATTTCAAGAGAGATAAGTGTCTTAGCTTCTCTCTCATATACAAGCATATAGGGTGAATTCTTAATAGCCTTATTAGGGGTTATCCTATCAACCCATCAAGTTATCCTCAACTTAGTGTGCCAAGTTCTTTGATTATCCTCTATTGTTCTCTTAATAATTATGATCAAGTTCTTATTAGTGGACTCATCTAGTCCATTCCCTTGAGAGTGTTAATAAAAGGAAGAAATTAGATAAATACCATGCATAATATCCCACTCTAGTGTTCTTGTATGACCAAAAACTAAAGCATTATAATAAACTATTATCGAAGGAAATCCAAATCTAGTCACTAGACCTTCATAGAAGTCAAGAACTAAGTTTTCACTAGCCTTCTTGAGGTATATGGATTCCACCCACTTTTTGAAATAATTTTTAACTATAAGCACCCATTTATGGTCAGCACTTGAATTTGGAATTATCATGCCAATAAAATTTAGACCCTATTGTATGAATGGCTAGTCTTCTTGAATAAGATTAAGAGGAAGGGATGAAATCCTTTATTTACCTATAAAAAATTAAAACTTTGGACACCTTATAACCCATGCATATCAGTCCTTGAACAAATTAGGCCAATAGTACCTAGCTCTCATTAATTTTGTAGTTGTTGTCTTAGGTACAAAGTGGTCTTTAGTTAGTCCATCATGAAATTGTTATAATAGTTTATCAATCTAATTTGTTTCACTACATCTTAAAAACATACCATTAATATCTCTCCTAAAAATAACACCATCCATAATAACATAAGGCATAGTTTGCAATCTAAATTATCTTATCTTTTCTTTATCCAAACCTATAAGACACTCACCCATTTAAAGGAACCTTACCATGTCTTATGTCAAACTTGGAAAGAGTGAAGGTACAAATGTAATAAGATAATATTTTAGTGTCCAAAAAATCTCTCTTTCCTCTTGAAGGTCTTCTACCAAGTGTTCATGAAACCCTTTCCCTCTTACTAATTTAGTAGCCTTAATATCCACATCATATTCCATGACTTTGATTATTCATACAACCCTCTTTTCATTTAAATCCTTATTCAAAATTAAGTCACTTATGATTGGATGGGCCTCCATGACATGAATATTATTATTGGACACCATATGTCTAAATTTATTTAGGCTCCTTATAATTGACAAAACTTGCTTCTCAATGAAGGTGTATCTCTCTTAATACTCTCATATCCCTTGACTAAATAAGGTAATGGGATTTTCAATACCTTAATTATTATTTTTAATTAACATAGATGAAATGGTTTCAATATTATCAAAGGCATATAAGATGGAGTCCTTAGAAAAATTAGGGTTAATCAATGTAGGTGCTTGTGTAATGGCTTACTTGATGGCCTTAAATTATATTTTCCCTATTTAGTCCAAAAAAAGGCTTGATGTTTATTCAAAATATATGTAATAGGCTTAATTTTTATCAAACCTAGGTATAAACCTTCTCACAAAATTTATTTCCCAAAAAAACTTTGCAAACCTTTATTATGTTTGGGTAAAGACAAATCTAATATGGAACTTACCATTTTAGGTTCTATAATAAGCCCATCTTTAGAGAAAATATGGAATAAATTACCCTCATGAAATGAAAAAACACATTTATTTGGTTTAAATATATTCTATATTGCCTACACCTTTCAAAAATCAACTTAAGATGAGCTAGATGATCACTAGCATTCTTAGAAAAAACCATGATATCATCAAGATAAATTAGCACCATTTTATTGATCAAACCTTGGAAATACATATCCATGGATATTTGAGTTGTATCCCCCACATTAAAAATCCCAAATTTAATTCTCTTTTATTCATATGTTCCCCATTTAGTAGTAAATTTTGTCTTATATTGATCTTCTTCTTTGACCAAGACTTGGTTATAACCTGAATAGCCATCCAAGAGAAATAAACATTGAGAACCTGTAACTACTTGAAGGATTTGTTATATATAAGGTAAGGTATAGTGGTAATTTAATTACACCCTATTCATTTATCTAAAATCCACACATAATCTGATCTCATGACTCTTCTTTCTCACAAGAACTAAGTTGGCAACCCATAAAGAGTGTTTAATAGGAAAAATGATTTTTGACTCTATCAACTTGGTGAGCTCTTTTCTCATTAGCATATCCACTTTAGGATTTATGGGACTTTGTATTTGAATTAAAATTTTATAATTTGGATAAATATCTATAGTTTTTTGGTCTAATTTGGTATCAAACCCCTTAAGATCACTATATTCCTAAGCAAAGACATCAGAAAATTCTCTACATAACTCAATAGATACAACCCTCTCAACTAAAGTGCATACCTTTCCAAGATTTATGAATTTATCTTTGAATATGAAAACCTTCTCCTGATGTTAATCTTTGTTATAAATGCTTACTTTATCTCTTCTCATTTGATCACTTTCATTGAATATATTATTAAGAGTAACTAGCCCTTTAGGAAGCTTATTAGACCTTAATTATATAATTTATTCTCCTTATTCGTGTTGCAATTTAGCCTAATTTTTATAATAAAAATCATATTTTTATTGTATAAAACATATTATTTATTTTTAACTCTCAAAAAATTTCCAATTGACATCACTATCTAATATTGATGGCCTTACAACTACCATGACGTGTGGCTAAGTTTTTGAGTTCTTAACATCATTGGGGATGTCAAACAATGTTCCAACTAATGCCAACCTATTAACATGTTAATTATATTCCCTTGGAATTGATTGGATGCTGAAGGACTCAAAATATTCAATAAGGTCCCATAATCTATGCTTTTATTACTTTAATATAAAAAAATTGGTAGCGCTCTTACCTCTTACTTGGTAGACAACTAGCTCAGTATCTCCAAAAGATTGTACTTGCTTCACTCCTTTCTTTATTTCCAATTGAATCCCATGTATAAGAGATTCATATTTATATACATTACAAGTACAAATAAACTAAAATCTAATATTATAATAGTACCTTTAGTTTTATGGAGAAATAAGTATAATACCTACCCCTACTCCATTCTTGCTTCTTGAGCCATCAAAGAACAATTTCCACAAACCACCGCTATCATCACTTGGATTAGAGAGATAAGGTATGGATTTACCTTCCTCATGAAAATAATATGCCCCAATACCAGCCTCTTCAACACATCTATATGGATCATACTCATTATTTTCTACCCCCCACTCATCAAGGAAGAGATCTAAAATGTCTTCAATAGGAAAAATTGGTTCTTGATCACTAAGATGATCTTCCTCAATAATGATGGTGAAATTGACATAAGAAATGTTAGGCTTGTATGGATCCAAATGAAAAGTATAATTATGTTAAGATATGATGGTAACTTTGGTACCATATTTAGTCCTTAAATCCATGTAAGACTAATAAGATGATAATTAGCCTCCAATATTAGTGGTGAAATCTCTTGATAAACAAAGAGCAAATTATGGTGTAAATTCACTATAACCACATATTGATAAACAAATAAGTTAGGAAAATCATGGAGAGTAAGATTTAATCCCTTGAAAATAACCATGGCCTTAGTAGCTAAACCATCTAGTTACAATACACCTCTAACATTAGGCTCATACTTCAAGCCTAGCTTATCAACTATTTGTTTGGGCAACACTGAGCTACTTGCCCCACTATCTATCATAAAATTGTGTATTATGAAATCTCCAATGATAATTGAAACATATAAAGGAGGTGTCTTACCATCTTTTCTTGTCTGGTCACTAGTATGTGTAGGATTATTTTTAAAAATTGCACCTTCTCTTCTAGTTGATGTCTTTGCAAGGCTAATTTTTGACAATTCCTATTAGAGCATCTCTTTTTGACTAGGGAGAGATAATGTGTCCCAAATAGGAATATTTATATTCACCTTATTAATTTTATCTTAAATATTGATGTAATATTTGTTAACTCTTGGTTTTCCTCTAGGAGTTATCATACTATTTTGAGGCTGCATAGTTTAAGGAATGAAATTACTCTTCACATTCTAATTTCTCTAAGTTTTTTGAAATTTGTGAGATTACTTAGCATCCCTTGTTCCTTGAGGAATAGAAGGTATGGTTGTTTCACTTTTATTCTTCTCTTAAGAATCATCAATTTCCCTTCTTTTATACCTTGTGTTCACTGCAATAGAAGTATCATTGGCTTTGCTTATCCCTCCTGATTAGTTGATTGCATAATACTCTCCCTATTTACATTTAACTAATGTAGCATTAGATTTAAAATTTTCTCCACTTTTCATAACTTAATTTAAAAATTCATCTTGTGTCATGGATGGAATGGTCCCATTTTATGGCATACAAGCTTGAGTACACACTTCACTTTGACTAGAGGTCTGATTAAGGGGTTGATCTCATTGATAATACCAATCATGCTCTTGAACCAAATTTTTTTGATTAGGCACAATTATCTATAATTAGAGGCATCATTAGGGTTATAACTATTATATGGTCTCACATTGGTAATTTTCCCTTGAGAATTACCTTGGAAGGGTGGCTTATTGGGCTGATATGACTAATTGTATTGGTATGGAACTTGATAAGGCTTATGAGATTGTTTTTATTGCCTTTTATCCATTGTTATAATGTTTTTTTTGAGGGTATTAATAAATACTTCAACATCATTTAAATTGTTTTGTTGACTAGGAACAACCAACTTATCATCGATCAATGTAGGAATGGGAGTAAGAGTGGGAATAGGAGGTTATATATAAGGAAACAATTGCATGGGATGCCTTGGGGATATCTTTCTATATTGTATGAGATTGTTTTCAGATTTGATGGCAAGGTCATAAGCTTTTGATAAGGTCTCCCCTCCCATGGATTTTATCATAAAATCTATATAGCTATTTAAATCTTTGAGATAGTGTATGAATTCATAATTTGGAGTGGGTCTCACAAGAATTGGGATCCTATCCAAAGTCTTTTGGAACATATAATTAAATCCTTTCATGAATTATTACAAGGATCTCTTGATAGTAGTCAATTGCTCAGCTAGTGACAAATGGTCACTCTTGTCCTCAAACCTCTTACTCAACTTATCTCCCAATTCATCCCATGGGTTAATTGAATTAGGGTCTAAAGTCTTATACCAATCTAATGTCTTGACTTTAAAGGATATTTATAACAATCTAATGTATACATTCTCTTATGTGACATTGTGGATATTAAAAAAGTTAGCCATATCTCTTATATGCTCAATGGGTGAAATAGTGCTCTCTCCACTAAAATATGGAACATTATTTAGGGATTATATAGGGATTTTATCATATTGGGAAAGGTTTAGGGGATACCCAACATTAAAAGGCATAAAAGGTAGATTTATAACCATAATCCTAAGTTTGGGAGAGCTTGGAATAAATGGGAAATGAATCCTTATACTTGGTGTCTTAGTATAAGGGAGAGTGTGTATAAATCTCTTTCTTTTGACTAAAAATAAATTTAATTCAACAAAATCATTATCAATACATTTATCCCTTGACCTTTGGCATGAAAAATATCTTAATATTCTACAACCAAGAGCGAAGAACTTACAAGAGTTACTAGATGTTGCATGAAGGAGGTTACTATAGCTATAAATTTGCTAAGACTAACATCAATCTTCGACAATCCTTGTTAAAATATATCTCATTAGGAATTCCATAAATATTAGAGGTCAAATTTACACCTTAGAGTGTCTTCAAGGCCTCTCACTTGAGCTATACAATGGGATTAGTCTTAGGTTTTGGGTGATCTCTTAGTAGACTAAATCTCTAGATTTTGGGCTAGCTTCCAAGTACAAAACATATACTAACAACTAAACTACTTATTTGCATGGAAAAGGGATAAAAATAAGGCTAAATCTAACAATAAAATTTAGAGGCAATGCACTAAACATGATGTCTTCTGCTTGCTAAGGTTTACACTATGAAACAAGTTACAATCTAATTAACTAACCAAAAATAGTCCCTATCACATCAATATTTAAATATGAAGGTTATGGTGATTACAAGGGCTTAAGATGATAGTAAAGAGGTACTAATAGTATAAAATAATGACATATTAGTTATTCAAACTCATAAAACCATGTGTTATACTTCATATGACCTATGAAAGGAAGACAAACTCACATAGAGGCATGAAAGAAGAGGATAAATGCAAGGAAGTACACTCACCATCATAAAACATTCATCAAGAATTCACTCTAGATCACTATACATAAGATGAAGATAGAAATATTCAAATTGAATTTATTTTAGTAGGAAATTACAAGTATAAATTCTGGTAGGTCTTCACCATCACCTATTTGAGGATGCTTATAATGCCTTTTAAGGCTACATTTATAGAATAAATTGGAAGAAGAGAGAGAGAAAGGATAAGAAGAGATTTAATAAACTATATTTAAAGATCATATCAGTTATAAAATATAGAAATAATGACACCAATTATTGAAAGAGTGTGTTATCATCTTCCTCCTTCTCTTTTATAATAAGTGGTGATGAACCTATTCATAAGAGTGTCATAGGAAAAATCCTTGGTAGTTTATATGATTTCTTGTTAAAAAATTATCCTCAACTATATACACATCTACATCCTAAGAACAATTACAAACCTTCTAATTTACACTTGGCATGATTGGGAAGCTTCTATGCCCACCTTTATCTATTATATGTCTCTTAATCAAGTGAAACCTATACTTGAACCTCAAGCTTCTCTTCAATTTTTCTCTTGTCATAAGACCTTAGTTACTTAAAAAATATCTAGTGATTGAATTATGGGATTATTCATCTCAATTTTCCACTCTAAATACTTATTTCATCAGACTATAGAGCTTGAGTTCAATCTTGGAAGTCACCTTGTAGCTAAGGTGTCACTTTTATAATTCAAAGATGACTAATCTCATCTCTTGTTCTTGTTTCATGGATCTAGGTCTAGCTTAGATGATGCATTAAAGTTTTCCAAGATTTTTAATATTCATGAGGATGTTTAGGATCTATTCATCCTCACATTGATCCTTTAATGACCTGAAACCAAGCCCTTGGGAAAATTAATGTTATAGTCACTAATTTTACTCTATATAGTAGTTTGAAAACCCATTTATCACCTTATAATATATTTAAAATAGATTAAATAGGATCATATGATCTTTTTTGATACTCATAAGACCTCCCTACCTAATTTTAGTCTTGCACCAACTTTACTTGCTCTTCAAATAAGCTTGTAACCCTCATTTTGACCATTTTTTATATAAGAATAGCTTACACATGATAAAATTATGTTCATATAGGTTATTATAGGATTCATAAATGTCATCCAAATCATTTTAGAGCTCTATAAATCCATCCTAGGAATTTAGACAATCAATCTCTTCCATCAAGTCATTATGGAGGGTTTAGGCAAGGTTTAAGGCACTTGAGGTCTTAAAGATTATTCATAGCCCTAAGGAACATAATGCCTAAATAAATGATAGGATTTTTTATTATAAAAAATTGTAGAGCTCTCACAATTATATTATTATCCCATGCATCAACTCATGGATGTTCACACATGGAAAAGATGCTTTTTGGGCAACCAAGCCTGTACTCTTCAACTCGAGAGAAAGGAATTTGTGAGAAAAAGGAGTAGAAGTGATTGTTTTGAGTTATAAATTATATTTAAGGTTTTTAAAACCTCACATGAGGTGGTTAAATTATTTACCTCTCCATATTGTTTCCCATCTTCATTGAAACCTCTATGAACCCATTGTTAGGGTTTATAAGCATTCTTGCACAATTGACCCTAGCAACTTTTTTTTGGGATTTTATTCCTATTCCTCTAAGTCTATAACTCATGAAAATCTATTAAAAATTATTCACAACTTTATAATGTCATGTTCAAGACACATTTTTTCATGTTTTAGACATATAGGTCTGAGGTTTTTTCAATTAGGCTTATAGACTTTCATATAGAATTATATCTCTTTTGTAGGCCTCCTACCACTTAGGTAGTATTTGGACATATTGAAAGGTTTAATAAAGTAATTATTGACATGATATCAAACCTGTGTAACACTTCCATTCTACCACAAGAGGACATCTTCATTTTTTTACACAAACAGGCTTGGGTTTTCAAGTAGGCCTATAATTGTGCTCATTTTTTAAAGCATGAACCCTTCTAAATTGTCCTTTAGAGTCTCAGTGATCTATATTAGTGTCTAAAATACCATTTAAATTTATTAAAACTTATAAAATATTAAAATCATTACATTATTAAAAATTATCTTCAAGATCCAAGCATAGGCCTGTAGGTGTTGATTTAGGCTTGTAGGCTATCTTTTAGACCTAAAAACCTCTTTTTTGTATTAGTTCCTCTTGAACCTAATTTGACCAATGATAAATTATGGAGTGGGATGATTTTTTTTTAATTCCTCACCATCACTTTAAATATACTCAATATACTTGGATCACTTCCATAGAAATCTCACCATCCTCCTCCAGGCCTACATAATCCAAATCAGTTTATACAATCCTCTTGAGTGAAAAATGGGTCAAACATGAGTCTCACAAGTATTAAAGGTGTGTTTAATTTTATATTGACCATTTTTATGCCTATCCAAATTTTATTTCCTTCATACATTTACATTTTTTCCTAAGCTCGCTCATAACAGGCCTATAGGTGGCAATTTGATCTTATTGTATGGTAGGCATTTTGGAATAGGGTGTCTTGAGTTAGTCTCAACTTTATTATTAACCCCATAAACTGAAGGTACTTTAAGACACCTATCTCCTATATTTAAAACTTATTAATCATCCATTGAACACTATACCATTAGTTTTTTCTTCCTATTGCACACATGAGTTTGTATGTTCTCATCCATTCAACACTATACCATTAGTGTTTTCTTCCTCTTGTACACACGGGATTTTATGTTCTCAATAGGCCTAAATTACTACTTTAAAATGAAAAATTCTAAACCACATACTCATTAAATATATTAGATCACTTAGATGCAATATTCATATTTATACCACATTGTTAATGTGAAACCAATCCCACATTAACTTTTTAAGGCTCATGTCTTCTCATCTAGTATTATCTCCCTTAGGTCTCATAGTCCTATTATGTATTCATTAGGTTTAGACTATTATTTTGAAGTGAAAAATATTTAATCTACCACTCAGTTCATGTATGGGACCAACACAACTCATCCCATACCTTATACATCTTAACCTCATCTCTTACAACCTCAAGTTTTATTCAAAAATTATTCATATCTACCATAAGCCTATAGGTTTATGTGTGTTTCTTGAGATTTAATTGACTATTATAATGATCCACATAGACTTTACATGTATCTCATCTATCTAATGATGAATTTCATACCTTATTAGGATTTTCCAAATCCATCTCCACTATAAAATATTTTTTAGATCACCTCATTCTGTAGGCAGACCTATAGGTGATTGTCTAGGCCTACAACAACTCATTGGATTCATGATCTTGACCCTTTACTCACCATTTTAGTCTATAAATTCCCATAAAAATGATCTACAAAGGTTTTTATAAGGATTTATAAGTTGACATGAGTTATTTAGATACCTATGGAGGTGATAAAACTCTTAAGACAATCCAAAACTTATTGATATTCTTGACTGTAATGTACAAGCAAAGAAGGAAGAATCAATTTTCCTCTCAAATACATATTTTATAGTTATTCATATGATAGATTTGATAATATAAGGGTCTATTTTAAAATTGAGATCACCCAAACATGACCATTATTCCTCCATTGAGCTTAGAGATGGAAATACAGAGGTAAACCTTGGCTTGTATGAATGAATGAGACATTGTGAGCCCCATATACTCTTAGAAAATTTTCATAGATTTAAGGGGCTTAACCAAGAAATTAATGGCTCAAATTTAAAGGTCATAAGGAACCCTAATATTCCCAAGATCTCAAATCCTAACTCTCTCTCTTCTCCTTGTACCAAGTGAAAATTGATGCACCTTTTGAGGCTGCCAAGGATGTTGATATGGAAAAGGAGTAGGTTTTTACTATATTTAGAGCTAAAACTCACTCCAAAACATGTATTTGGAAATATATAGGACTAATTAATCCATGGGATTGTATTGAAGTGATCCTTGATCTAAAAACTTGCAAACACCTTTATAAAAACCTCTCTTTTCACATGAATATATCATATCATAATTGGGAAGCTGACTAAACTGAGGTAATAAGTGTTCATGGAACTCTACCATGCCTGTACAGAGGTGGAATGACATGACACTAACTTTTTATGTTGTGAACTTTATAATTTCTTACCAAATTCCTTCTTGGACCATTACAAATGATTAAGAAAACATTTCAAAATGAGTTACAATGTTAGAAAGTAATGTTTGACTTCTTTTAAGCACTTGTACAAACCATGGGGAACATGAAATGATTTTGACATGAATTAGATGACTTAAAAAAGATATTTAAACCTTTGACACTCATATAACCAACCTAATTAGGACAATCCATGACTAGACAAACATATGTTAGAAAGAAAAATTACCATGAACCTATAAAAATTACCTTAAAATATGTTAAACATGCCTTATAAAGGGTTTATAAGATTATTAATCAAGATGACGGCTTAAATAGACAAGTTTTTATGAGACTCACTTATGGTAGCCAAAATTAGCTAATAGTACCACTAACCCTTGTCATTTTTTCCTATATCCTAGAAACAACCCATTTACCATGCATTACCACATCGCCTTTCCATAATTGTACCATACCTTGCCATTTTTCTATTCATGAACTTGATGTTACTTAGTCAAATGCTTCATTATAGGGGAAAGTATAGTGTCTTGATGTCCATTTTGACTATGTAGGTAGCACTTAGTATTTTTTGAGGTTAGCTCGACCACCCTTGTTTGAATTCTCTCACTATTTTTTGAGTACTTTAAGTTCAAATGCTCTGATTATTTTATGAGCAATTTAAGTTTGAACACTCTCACCATTTTGCAATCACCCTAATCTAAGATCTCATCATTTTACAAGTTAGACCATTATGTGTCTCATAATTTTCCATAGAGTTGAGATTCCTAAAAGTTCTAAAAACATTTAAAAACCCCTAAACATTTGAAAATACCTAGTAAAATCCTAAAAATCATGAAATCATACAAATTGGCATAGAATTTCCATGTGACCTATAAAGCCTTCAAAATTTTCTAGGATGGACTATCTTACCTATCTAGATTCATTTCTAGACCACTTTTCCATATTTGGGAGAACTACATCAGCCTAAGGTCCACACGGACTATGTAGGTAGTACTTAGATACATGGTGTATCTTGGGTTAGCTCAGACACTCTTTCATCACCACTTTACTACCACTTTTTAATTATTTTTTTGCCCTTTGGCACTTCCTTATGTCTCCTTTTCCCTAAGCATTATGGGTTTTATAGTTATTTCACAAGTAATCACTTATCCTTTAGTTTCCCCATCTTTATGGTTCTCTTACCTATCTTAGCCATATATTCTCATCATTTTTCAAGTCACTTTTGTGAGCATTGTGCATTTAAACTTGATGCACTAATGAACACCTGGATTTTCTAATGTTATCATCATTTTGTGAGTAACCTCAGCCAATGGTCTCACCATTTTGAAAGCTCATTCTCATTCCAAGACATATATGTAGTGAACACTAAGAATTACCAATTTAGATCATTAATAGATTCTTGTCTCTTATCTTTTAGTGTGGTTTTAGCCTAAACTATGCTCTCACACTTGCATGAATTTTCTATGTTTAACACTTTCATGATTGTGAGCATTACCCCCTATTTTATTACACACTCACCATTTTGCGAGCTCATTCTTATGTTCTTCTATAATCATCCTCTTTTCAATATCATTAATTTTCTTATATCCCATATCTTGGGAGAACTACATTTGGCCTGAAGTTCATGTTGGACCTAGTGTCCATGGGACTATGTAGGTAGTGTCCACTTGCTTAGTGCATTTAGATTCAGCTTGTCTACCCCTTCTTATTTGTTCTATTCCCCCCATTTTTTTTTTCTGTCATTATCCCATATAGCCTAGGGGTAATATTTGTCATCCTTTAAGTGTTATTGCTCCTTATAGCCTAGGGGAAACCTTTTGCCATCATACCCTTTACCATTGTTTTCTATAGTCTAGGGGCAACCTTCTACCATTTGTTCTTATGTTGTTTTACCTATATCATTACTACCTATAGCCCAGTATCAACATTGTACCCAAGTATAACACCTCTATTACAAATGCATGAATAATTCACTATTTTCTTGTATTATGTTTGTTTCTAACATTGTCACTACCTTGTTTGTAAATTATTGTTTGTTTTAACTTAGATTGTTTATTTACCTTTATGTGTTTTATATTAATTTGTTTATTGAATTCTTATTTTCATTAGTTTAGTTTGTTTATTAATTTTGATTAACTTAGGTTGTCTATTGTTCAACTTAATTGTTTATTGCTTGTGCTCTAGTTTATTTGTTTATTTTGTTTTAGTTGGTTGTTTAACTAAGTCTGCTTTGTTTATTTGTTTTTTGTTTTTTTTTTAGATTTGTTTGTTTGATTGTTTTATTTCTTTTAATTATTTTGTTTATATATTTTATTTGTTTAGTTAGTTAGCTTTGTTTGTTTAGGTTTGTTTGTTTAGTTAGTTAGATTATTTATTATTTATTTGTTTGTTTGTTTTAATTGATTGTGGCCTTTTTTTATTTGATTGTGCATTTCTTGATTGTAGTAGGCCTATTAGATTTTATTTACACTTAAGCCTTTATTATCCATATCTTGTACTTAGGTTGTGAGTATCTATATATAGTCCTCCACTTAGTTTATTTTTATTACATTTATACTTGGGATTTGATTGTTTATATCTTATTCCTAGGTTGTTTATTTTGTATTTAAACTAGGTTGTCCATGCTTAGGGTACATATTATTATAGTTATTCACAACTATGATACATGGTATCATAAGCTGTTAGGAACCTTCATCCTAACCATCTAATTGTAGTTTGTTATTTAATAAAAGGCTATGGATGCATATGCTTTTTAAGTCATCCCTTAAGCTCATTATAATAGTAGAATGTAATAGTGTAATAGTAGTTATTAATCCCACACTCATGAGGAGTAATAGTTATTTAGTGATAGATTACATTAAATAGGATCTTAGTCTAGTATGAAGGCATCCATGAATTGGATTGAATTGAGCTTGCTCAAAGGAGGTTGCCTCCTCGAAGAGGCTAGTGATTCTATAATTATGCTATTGTAATTCAGTTCTATTTCTTTCATTCAATATATTACTATTTTTTCATAGTTTATTTCATGTATTTACAATTATATGCTAATTTGTTCAACAAGGATCCCCATATTTGGTATTAGAGTGCTTTTTAGGGAGAATTTTTTTCCTATCAGCTACCCACCGTATGCTCTCATCTTGCCATAATTGGACTTTGGTGAGCAAAAAGTGGTAACAAATCCATTGCCAGCCCTTCCATGTGACAATCTAGATCTATAGTTTCATTTTGGCAAGAGGTCATCATCAAAGATCATGATTTTCTTCTCTACCATATTTTGATTTTGTTTTGCTTCAAATTTTATCATCTAATTCAGATTAGGGTAAAAACTATCTACATAATTATGGGAAGTTCTTGGGTGGAATCCCTAAAACTCATTGTGAGGATTACCAAAGAAACCCCAAAGTATCTGGCCCATTGAAAGGACCTATCAGGGAAATGGGCAATGACCCCTTCTTGATTGACTAGTTCCCACCCATGAGAAAATCCAAGAGTTATTGCTAAGAGGTAAATCCATGGATATAAATTTCTTCGAGATGGGTACTCTATTAGAAGGCATTGGTGGCCAAAGATATTTATAAAAACCCTTAAGTAATCCCTCAAAATTGAGGTCCATTACTACCAAACAGAGCAAAAAACTAGTGTGTGTTATAGAATATTGGCAATATAATGCCTGGTCGAGATAATCAAAAGTTGTTGATCAAATTTTATTCCACTTTTCCTTTTTACAAGGTAAAAACACATAAGCCTGTAGTGAAACCTAAAAAATTAGCCAAGAAATCTCATCGATGCCAATGAAAGCATGGAGTGAGTGTAGAAGAGATCGATAAGGAGTGAGCAGATTGGATGAATTACACTATATTTTATTATGCTCTAAAAAATTCCCTCTAGAACATTGGGAATATTCAATTAGATGAACTAGTATGCCAAGGCTTGTTTGAATATTTCTTATTCAATGTGAAGTGCCAGGCATAAAAAATTTGCAAAAAGCTTGAGGAAGGCTACATTGTAGATGATGAATGCATAGAGAAACACCCCCACAAGTACCCACATTTAACTAAATGAGCATAATGAGCCCATATTTCTACAATATATCATCCTTGAAATCACAAAACTATCAGCAGAGTGGAAATTAGAAACCTCAACAGAGCAGCAGAAAACCATAAACTAGAAAAAAATGGAAATTTTCATTTTTTTTGTAATATCTCCCTTTCTATAACCATGTTACTTCTCAAAATTTACCAAGACACCTAAAATTCAATTCTCCACATTTTTTTCCTTGAGGCCCCATATCCTGATTCTACCTCAAATTCTCATAAATTTCATTTTTCCCTTTTTGGGGGTTTTCTCATAACTTCTTTAGTTTTTATCCATTTCCCTCAAAAGTTTTACACAATGATCATATCCATTTTATTATTATTCATCACTCTTTGCTAAATTTTTTATTTTTTGCATTTTCCCTTCCAAAATTACCCTCATCTTTGTTAATCATACTCCTACTATGCAAAAAAATTAGTAAAAGTACCTTTACCCCTCTTGATTTCATCTAAATAACAAAATTATCTTACTAAACATATCTTAACTTTAATTTTCCCACTCATTACAAAATAAAATTCATAGGTTATGGTAGTCACATGCATAGGCACTAATATCAAGGAGGAAGAAATTACAAATTTGATGGCTTGGGTCACTAACTTAGCTAATATGGTGCATGGAGTGAATGAAACCCATGCCCTTTTGCTCAACAAATTATAGAAGGGGTCTTCTTCCAAGAATACTTTTTCATCCACCCACCACATGGGCCTAAAATAGACTTTCCCAATTCTAATGGTATAGACCTGACAGGTTGGATCTATCATGTCGAGCAATACTTCAACCTTCATAATACTTATCACATCAATAAATTACTCATTGATTCCTTTCACTTGGAACTAGAGGCACTCTAATGGTACTATTGGTATCTCAAATCCAATATTGAACTTGATTAGACAACTTTTGCATCCCTACTTTTAGATAGGTTTGGTCCCTCAGCATTCAAATATTTAATAGGATCCCTCACCAAACTTCATCAGATAAGCACCATTCATGAATATCAGATTAAATTTGAGAAGTTGGCTAATCACACTGAAGGGTTATCAAATGACTTCTTCAATAGTTGTTTTATTAATGGCCTCAAAGAACCCATCTGCTTCAAGGTCAAGATGTTCTAATCTAAGACCATGATGGCAGCCTTGGGTCTCACTAAGATCATTGAAGAAAATAACCTCCTAGTATCACACTTCTAATTAAGCACCCTTCAAGCCCTCTTTCCAATAGCCCAACATAAAGACAACCCCCATCAAACATCTCATAAGAGCTAAAATGCATGCTCATCATGAAAAAGGTCTTTGTTATAATTGTGATGATAAATGGGTTCTTAGGCATAAATTCATAGAGAAAAAATTGTATCTACTAGATGTTGATTCTCCACCAGATATCAAAGATTATGAGGATGCCACTAATGATATTACACTGATAACTGATGATTTCAAGCACTTAGATTTCATTCTTGAGATCTCCATGCATGTTTTGGTAGGAGTCACTAATCCCCAAATAATGCATGTCAAAGGGTTTTTTAAGAAATAACCACTCACCATTCTCATCAATTCTGACAACACTCACAACTTCATTGAACCTCAATTAGCTAAATAAGTAGAATATTTTATCCACCCTTGTTCCATCTTTGAAGTAATGATTGCCAATGGTGGAACCTTACCCTGTAAAGGCAAGTGCTATAATTTTTACATTTCTATGGGTGACTATAACCTCAAGGCTGATATGTTTGCTTTATCCTTAAGTAAATGTGATGTTGTATTAGGTACCCAATGGTTATGCACTCTTAGTCCCATTCTTTGTGGTTTTTCTAAACTATGGATGTAGTTCATTGAGAATGGTCATCAATACACTCTAAAAGGCCTTCTTCCTAGCTTTACTAGTGTTATCAGCTCTCACTACATGGAGAAACTTCTTAAACATGGGTCTCATAGCATCATTTCCCACTTTTTCTCTTTTCACACTACTTTATTAGATTCTATCTAACCTTAAGATATACAAGACATTTTGGTCAAGCATGTAGCTATCTTTATGAAACTAATAGAATTACCACCTCACCACCCTAAAAACCATCATATTTAGCTTATCCCTAGTAGTATAGCCCCTAATATTTGGCCCTAATGCTACCTATTTCATCACAAGGTTTAGATTAAAAAGATTATTCATGAACTTCTCTAAGCAAATGTTATTTGACCCAACACCAGTCCCTATTATTCACTAATCTTGCTCATTCATAAGAAAGATGGTTTTTTATGACTCTGAATTGACTATCAGGACTTGAACAAGCTAATAATCAAAGACAAATTCCCCATTCTAGTCATTGATGAGCTTCTTGATGAACTACATGGTGCATGATTTTTCTCCAAATTGAATCTCCACTCTAGCTATCATCAAATTCATGTTCATGATGCAAACACTTTTAAAATAACATTTCATACACATGATGGTCATTATGAGTTCTTGGTCATGTCATTTGGGCTTACCAATGCCCCCTCCACATTCCAAAGTTTAATGAACCAATTATTTTGACCATTCTTGTAGAAGTTTATCTTGGTCTTCTTTGATGACATACTCATCTACAACCACAAATGGGAGGATCATCTCCACCACTTAGATATAGCTTTAGGCATTCTAGGTGAAAACCACTTATGTGTTAAACATTCCAAATGTTCTTTTGGGAAATCAAAAGTTGAGTACTTGAGACATATTATTTCTTATGATGGTGTTCTTGTTGACCCCACTAAAATTGAAGCTATGGCAACCTGGCCAACACCTTCCACACTCAAAAGTCTATGGGGATTTCTTGGTCTCATAGGGTACTATAGGAAATTTTTAAAGGATTATGGAAAAATTGTAGCACCACTAATGGCTATGCTCAAGAAAGACTCCTTTGTATGGTCACCTACATCTGTTACAACATTTAATAGCCTCAAACAAGCAATGTATACCACCCCCATCTCAGCCATGCCTAATTTCTCATAGCCATTTATTATTAAGTATGATTCATGTGGCATGAGTCTTGGTGTGGTACTCATATAGCAAGATCATCCCATTGCCTTCACTAGCAAGGCACTCACTGGGCATAATTTTCCATGCTCTACATATGATAAGGAGATGATGATTATTCCCCATGCAGTTTACAAATGGCATCCATACTTGATTGGATAACATTTTTGTATCAAAACAAACCATGAGAGTCTTAAATAATTTTTAGAACAATGGGTATCTTCCCTAGATAAACAAAAATGGGTATCTAAACTCATGGGATATGACTATGAGATCAGTTATAAAAAAAGTATGGAAAATGTGGTGGATGATGCTCTCTCTCACCAGTTTGAAGACCCAGTGTGCCTATGTTCCATCTCTATTCCCATTTCCACATGGTTTCATGATATTAAAAAAATGGTATAATGACATCCCAACCCACTAGCTCATTCTTCAATTATCTATTGATTCATTTGCTAAACCTCACTATACTTAGGATGGCTAGATATTGTGATATAAAGGTCACTTTTATTGATAGTTAGATCTAATTTCAAACACACCATTTTACAATATTTGTATGCTTCCCCTTTGACCAGACACTTAAGGGTTCTAAAAAAATATGAGTAGGTTCATTGTAATTTATTTTGGGTTGGAGATAAGCAAGACATGAAAAGATTTGTTGTAGAATGTGATATTTTACAGCATAATAAAAGTGAGACAGCTATTCTACCTAGTCTAATCCAACCATTTATAATTTCAACACATATTTGGATAGATATTTCCTTATATTTTATTGATGGTCTCCTAAAATTTGGAGGTAAATTAGTGGTTCTTGTTATAGTTGATTGCCTTTCTAAATATGCACATTTTTATGCTCTAACTCATCCCTACACTTCTTCCACTATTGATCAGCTATTTATTGATCAAATATTTGAACTCCATGGCATTCCTACCTCTATTGTCTTAGATCAAGATCCTACCTTTACAAGACATTTTTGGTAAGAACTCTTCAAACATCTAGGTATATAATTGAAAATGAGCTCAGGATATCATCCATAGACTAATGGCTAGACCAAGATTGTCAATAAGTGTTTGAAAACCTATCTTCACTATTTTGTCACCAAATATCAACATCAATGGATAAAGTGGTTACCTCTTATAGAATGGTGGTACAACACCTCTTACCACACAGCTACCAAACTCACCCCATATGAGGTTGTTTATGGTCAAAATCCACCTTCTCTTATTTCATATTTACTAAGAAGCTCCATTTTCTATGTTGTTGATTCTATCCTTCATACATGTGACAATATCGTTCACCTCCTCAAGGATAATCTTCACATGGCACAAAATTGCATGAAGCAATAGGTAGACCAACACCACTCTGAGTGATCCTTTCAAATTGGAGATATATTTTTTTCCATATACAACCTTACAAGCAATCCTATTTGAAGCTCAAAGGCTGTCAAAAATTAGATCCAAAATTTTATGGCCTTGTAAAATTCTCTAAAAAATTGGACCTGATGCCTATAAGTTAGAAATACCACCTTCATCATGTGTTCACCCTATTTTTCATGTCTCTTTCTTAAATAAGGTACTTGGATGTAATGTCCACACTCAGATAGTGCTTCCCAAACATGATGTATAAGGGTATCTCATTTTACAACTTGAGTCTATCATCATCAAGTGCTCTCACTCCCTCCATAATCAGGTCATCATTGAAGTTCTAATCCAATGGTAAGGGATGCAACCAAAAGATACGACTTGGGGACCTCTTCTTTCCATTAAAAAATAGGTTCCTCACTTCAAGCTTTGAGGTCAAAACTTTAAAGGGGGAGGACATATTAGGACCCTTCATCCTAACTATCTATTTTTAGTTTATTATTTAATAAAGGGCTATGGATGCATATGTTTTGTAAGTCATCCCTCAAGCTCATTATAATAGTAGAATGTAATAGTGTAATAGTAGTTATTAATCCCACATTTGTGAGGATTAGTAGTTATTTAGTGATAGATTACATTAAATAGGAGCTTAGTCTAGTATGAAGGCATCCATAAATTGTATTGAATTAAGCTTTCTCAAACAAGGTTTCCCCCTTGAAGAGGCTAGTGATTTTATAATTCTGATATTGTAATTTAGTTATATTTGTTTCATTCAATATATTGTTGAATTTTCATAGTTTATTTCATGTATTTGAAATCATATGCTAATTTGTATAGGAAGTATCCTCACATAAGCTACAATAAAAATCAAGATAATAGATCTATCATACAATGCAATGGGTAGTTTTTCTCTAAGTTCACAAGCTAGCCAAATCCCAAACATAGTCCAAACTAATGAGTAAATAGATTAATATGATTATATACTGTGCTAATACAAATGTGCATATCTTAATAAGCATATATATATATATATATATATATATATAAGCTATACAAACATACGCAAATAAAATAGTTAAATATCTCATATACATGGAAATATAGTAAATGAAAGAACATACGTGTTTAAAATGAAAATGAACATCCATAATGTTAAACATGAACTAAGCATTAAATACACATTATAATAAATAGTGTATCACATATATAAAAAAATATCATCCTATGTACATAGGCCTCTAAGGACCTAATATGAATGCTAAATATCTTGAAATATTATCATATACATCAAGAATATGCATATCATGGTGTCAAAACATAACAATATGCCTAAGAACTATCACAAATCAGCTCTGAATATGTGTATCTATAGGTCCTATAGTAAGAGGTGGCCCTAGTGGTCCTGGTGGCATAGGTGATATGTATGTTTCATAGAATAAATTGAGGCTATTTTACCATGCATCCTAGTCCTAGGCTAACCAGATATACTACCATACCTCTACATGTCTCATACCTCAAAATTAACTATTTGCTGATCTCTGGGGACTATTGTCTCATATGTTCAGTGATAATAAGATACCTCATCCTTAGCCTAAAGGCTATCAAGTATCATATGTGAGAATCTTGCCTAAGTGTTAGCTATCTAAGCCTCATCTTGTTCATCTTAGAGCCTCTATATATCTAATAAGGCATGATCTCTCTTGTACTACAACTATACCTATATTTGAACCATCTGTGCTACCTCTACTTTCAGTTGGGTAATCTCTAACTAAAGGTGAGTCATGTACTCATCCTAGATATTTAGTGTAGCCTATAAATATACCACCCTCTTCTCTAAACCTAAGATCTCACCCATCTTGGTGGTGATATCCTCCTCCAACCTAGCCCTATCCCTACCTAATCTAGCTATCCTTGATCACCCTTCTTGGCCTGGATTAACAAAAGAACATGTTATACCTATTATAATTGGATCTATCACCATCATGTCTCATGTTTCATCCCCTTCATCATCTCCTCTATCATCCCATTCATCATCATCTTCTTCCCCTCCTTTACTATTATGCCATTGTTCCCATTATCACTAGCCTTACCATTAGTCTTGGCCTAAGCCTCATCAATGTCCATCAACACTTAACCCTATGCCTATCCACCTACCTATTTTGTAATAGTAAGTCTCAATGGGCACACCTATACCCATCAATATACATAATTTGGTGTGACCCCTACATCTATTTCCCCCTACATAAGCTCATTTTGTTCATCAAACACTAGCATCACTATCCATAGCTACACTCCTTTGAATCACTAGGGTAAGACAACTAATCTCTCTAGTCATGTGATCAAATTACTTGGTATCCAATAGAACACCCTAAACCATGATGAACTATCAGAGCATTTGATCATCCTAGTACTCCTCAATGATATGCAACTACCTCCCTATAATAAAATAGTCGGATGTCATAAATGTTGTGTATCAAACATCTTGAGTCCAATTAATCTGATAAAGAATATATTACTACCAAATGAAGAACTAAGGTGTCAACTCATTGAACATGCACTAGTAAAAGTAGAACTCCCTTTGGTGTTATCAATATCCTACATCAATTTACACCCATTCATATGCCAATGGATCCTTAGGTCTTTGACCCATCTATAGCCCACTAGGTGCCATATCAAGATGTGCTCCCATCCCAAAACTATGAGTAGAGTGGAAACTCCAATGCTTCATCTTCCTTTATATGCCACCATATGTATACCCCTATATAGTTAGGTCAATACTACTATCCCCCATATAAATCTAATAGCCTCATCCATCATGTTATGGATCACTCCTCCTAGGCCCATATGTAAAAATTGATGACTCTTGTTAGGTAATAATATGTCATTCATAATATCCATTAGAACCATAATCTCCCTATCAATCAAACTTAGTGATGAAAGGTTCTTAGGGTCTAGGTTGTTAAGTCACAAATATGTGTGTCTCTAGAAAATCATTATCAACCTTCCCATGTACCATGGGAATATCTTTAAAAATAGTTAAATCATTTAGAACCAACTAATTACATGCTAGATCAATCTAGAATAACATGTGTCCTCTCATTGGTAGCTGTAGGATTTTCTAGGTAACCTCAAGTGTAACAGTGGCCTCTTCAATTAGTAGGTGAAATGTTGACGTCTCTAAATGTTATCACTCCACCAAAGCACTCAAGTATGCTCAATTATTATGAATCATAGGCATAAAAACCACATCATATAAGTCTAGGGCCTATAAAAATCTAACCATCTCTACCATCCAAATCTATGATGTCTATAAACAAAGGGAATGTCATTCCTATGCTATCAATACCATGATCTGCTCTTACAATCATATTATACCTAGGCTACTATCTATCCTATGCCTACCATAATAGGCCTAGTTACCAATATTTTTTATATGTTGGACCCCTTTTGGGTCTCTTATGTCATCTAATTTTACTTTCAGGGTGAAGTCACCATTTTTCCCAAACGAAGTTGTTATTTTGTCAATTTTTACTATTTTTGGGTAAAATTATCATTTTCATTTTTCATGAAAAGATGAATTTACTAAAAAATGGATGAAATCACCATTTTGGAATTTCCATTGGTTTATGGCATTATCTTAATTTTTTAAAATGGTGACTTTATACAAAGTCACTGATTTTTTTTTACAAAGTCATCATTTTCCCTTCCACATTAATAATGAATTTATAACTTTTCAACCTAAACATAGTAATAAATAAGCCATAAATGAAATAAATGGAAAGTTTGAGATCACATACTAGTGGCCCATAATTGGGAAGTCACCTGTGCTCCCTCACTCAGTCATTAACATGTAGTCTTCCTCCTCCACGTGCCATTTTTATCAATAATTCTCATAAAAACTAAAACTCAAAATTTTTAAAGGGATAGGGTGAAAATGAATTATTTTCACCCCATGGGGTGAATATATAGCCTAAAATTTTGAAATTTTACCCCCTAATGCCTAAATTTCCTTCTACTTTCTCTAGGAGGTCTATTTTTCACCTATGTGGTCTATTTTACATGTTATTTGATCTTACATTCTTTATTTCTTAGCCATTTTATCACCAAACCATCTTATTGGACCTCTTCTAAGACCCATTTATCAACATTATTTTTAGCCTATACAACATGTTAGTTAGAATGTGCATCTTCAGACTCATAGTTAGGCTATAATGATGTTGTTATTCTTTACCAGCTCATCGTATATCTATTTTAAGGGTTTCTTATGTAAACTCCTTTTACCAATTTGCCTATATATGGCAAATTCTTTTCCAATCAATTAGCAATATATTTTTCCTTCTTTGGGAAAACTCATTTCCAATCATTTGATTAAATGTGTAAATTATTATAACCTCCTATGGGCAAATCATTTTATTTTCAACTTATTTGACCTACTAGAATAAATACTTATGATAATGATTATAACCACCTTTGGGAAAATCATTATTTTTCATTCTACCTGATCTACAAGGGCATATACCTATGCTACTAATTATAACCACCTTTAGTAAAATCAATGTCTAACCTCTATTATTGATTATAACTATCTTTGGTTAAATCAATGTCTCATCCTTTGTTACCACTAGATCATGCCATTTTATTCATTTTGAGGGAATGTTCAATGACTCTATTTGATATCTAATCTCTCAAGGGGGAATCCAAGGATAATCGACCACCCTTTGGGGCCTAAAACTTTCATATTAACATATTTTTCATTCTTTGAAAATAAATTACTATACATGTTTCTTGTAATGCCTTATTAAATAGGGGCAAACTATAGACACTCATTTTTTACTACTTTCATATCTAAACTAGGTACCAGATTAACTTCTAGAAAATGACGTAATTTAATCATAAAAATCACTTGAAGTTCCCAAATTCATCCTTACAAGGGATATAATAGCCCATAATTATGTCTAGGCATCCTCATTTAGGGTATTAACTTGTAGGCAATGATAACCTAGCTTGGATTCAACCCCAATCAAATTATAACCTAGCAAATTGACATTCTTGGCCTATCAATCTATTAATATAAAACATTAAAATAATTCATAAATGCCAAAAACCCTAAGGAGTACTAATTAAAAATCAAAATTCAATTAGTTACTTAAGTATAAAATTTAAGTTAAATTAGGGAATTACATTTTATAAAAACCAAATTCAATAAAAATGAAGTCAAAGTCAAGGGAATTAATAATATATTTTATTAATTCCTAAAATTTAAAGAAAAGGTGAGTCACAACCTCATAAATATCTTCTATGAGTTTTATTGGCAATAAATATCTTTTATGAGTTATCAATCCTTCATAATTACTTTGACCCAATGCAGGATTAATCTAACTCAACCAAGGTTACTTTAGACTCAACCAAGATTAAAACTAAACCTAACCACCCTAAGATTAGAGTTAGTTTTAAGACCTATAAATATAATTTCCCTCACTCTCTTAAAATAAGCTTTTGTGGGTAAGGTTATTCTATAAGAATGGCTTAAGAAGCCCTCAAAGTAATTCTATAATGTCAAATAGATTCAAAAATATTCACATCAAGCTAAGAAAATCCTATCAAAGCTTCATGTGATCTTAGAAAAATGCTACCAATATGTAAATTACATTGATCAAAGTCTCTATTTCCCACAAGCCACATAATAACATCCTCTATGATAACAAGTGAACACTAGTTTTGATAAGGGAGGTAGCATAATTTTATGTTTTTATCTCCTATTTGTAGTTTTATTAATTATGTTAAGCTCACCCAAGTACTTAGGCAAGAGTGTTTTTGTTTCCATTGCATTGTTTTATTTGAATTCTTTTTTGATTCACTAATAAGGAAATAATTATATTTTGTTCTCTTTAGATCCCTAACGTTACAAGTATCACTAAACTCTAATGGGAAATAAAAATAAAAATATGAAACCACACAGTGGGTTCATAAAAATGTAGCCATGTATGTAGATTTTTAGTAGAATCAAACATGGTCCATTTTTCATTATACAAATCACACTATTGTATATGGATCTAGTTACAATTTTTGAGCTCACTACCTTACAAAATTTAAAATTTGAAATTGTTTATGGAAAATTAAAGTGCTATTATTTTGAAATTTATGAGGGGAACATGAACTAGTATCATGCCCCATGCATATTATATTGAATAATATTGAATGCCATTTGAAATTGTAACTATTTGAAACTTGTAACTTGTAATTTTTTGAAATTCATAACTTATAACTATAAGGATCAGTGCATGTCATATGCCCATATAATCAAAACATTCTAAAACATATTGTGAAAATATGATATTTTTTTATTATGAGGGATTGAATTCTCAAGGTAAACCCACTTTGATGCCCCAATTTTGATGTTAAGTGTATACACAATATTTTAAAAATTTATCAATTAGTGATGTTTTTTCTCTTGCAAAAACTCATTGAGTCTCAATATCTTTGAGTGCAACCCTTAAAGGGTGCACCGGGAAAGGGGTGGGTAGACCATTAGTGATTCTCAAGATTATTTCTCCCTATACCACCACTTGAAACCAACACAAAACTCTCTTATATATATCCTTAAGCTTTGACCCCTCCCTTACACACTCTTCCAAGTAATTCATCACCTTAAACATCCCCTACCTAATCTAAAACCTCTTTTTTTCATTTATCAAACAAAGTCAGCTTGGGCTAAACCTATACTTAAAATATAAACATGTTATAGGATAAGGTTGGCCTCAATTGACCTAGTCTGGGACCTAACTACTCTATTTATTAAAGAATGGGGTTGATTGGGTTGACTCTGTACGCTAAAACTTTAGAATAGTTTAGGGTTAGATCCATCTATACAAACATATCCTTTCACCGTTTTAGAGAGAGAAAGAGATAAAGTTATTCATTTATTTTTGCATCTGCTTATCCACCATTATACTTGAGGAGCCATTGTTTATGGATTCATACTACACTTAGAGAGAATAATATTATCTTGTGAAGACTTGGGATTCACTAGGAGGTCCTTGGTTAAACTATAGTCCATTGTCCATCCTTAGTTTCTTAAACATACACAATAACCTCTTGCAAAGCACCATTGACCAAAGGAGAGATTGAGGATCGACGGATTCATCTTCAAGGTAAGTATTCCTAACTCTTGTTCCCTTTTATTAAGTAGATAGATTTGCATTTGTTAGCTTATGAATATGTTTCTCTTTCCATGCATTAAATCTACATTGACTTGAGTAGAGTTATTTTTTGCATGTTTAAATTTATGTTTATTACCCCCATTTTTTCCACATGCTTTGGTGAGAACTATATTAGATTTACTTTACTTTGTCATTTACTTTTGTAGACACCTAAAAGTTGCACCATGATAGTTTTTAGTGTTGTCTTGACCTATGGACCCTTAATCGACTCTTCATCTAGTGGACCACCTATTTACTAGCATTATGTTAAAAACCCTCCAAAACACATCAATTTGTTTAAGACATTTTCACCCATTTACTCATGACCCCTTAACCATTTCTAGTTAGGGTAACTATCGATGGTCACACTAACCATTTATGGTTGGGGTCATAAACTTGCCTTAAGCTTTTAAAGAAGCTCCAACATTATTCAAGATAAGCATCCTATAGAATGTAAATTTGATTTAAAACCAACTTTTAAAGATGAGTAAAAATAATAAACTTCATCCCCTCCCAAATTAGCAACTTTCCATCAAACTTCCCTCTCCTTAGAAGTTTTGTGCTATAAATACAGGGCTCTTATGAGAGTTATGGATCCATAAATTTGCATCTAGATTATCTTATTCTCATTGTGAAGGCATCCAAGATCATGAAGCTTTATGCACGTGACTTTTGAAACTAAGAGTATTGTTATGATGTTCAACTTTCTTCAAATTTCAACTATCATCCACTTGACATCATAAAGACCCTCTAGACCTAACCTTGGTACATTTATGCATCATGCCATATCTTCTATCAAATAGGTACGTTATTTATTTCCTTATCATTTAAATGTAAGTATATTTATTATATCATTTTTTATTTTATTTTCTTATAAGTGCATTGAAAACCTCCTATAAATCCTCATGCTTCTTGGATCTAGCATATGTTAGGCAATCTACTCACCCTACCATCTAACAAATTTTCTTCTAGTCTTCTAATGATTTACAAGTTATCCTCCCTAGCCAAATAAGAGTTCCCACATTCATCTAGATCAATGCATGCATTATAAAAGGTATTCATCTACACACCCTAATACTCACTTTCTTTTATCTACTTTCAAAACTAAGAAATGAAGGAAATTAATTAAAACAGTTTAACATGCTTGGTGGGACCTAGTTCTCTTTCTTAATTATTTGCTCATTGAATTAAATCATTTCTTTTGGGGCTTAAAATTAACCATTTGCATTCATTAATCTCTTTCTAATTTTAGTCCATCTAGTAACTTAAGAAGCAAAGTAATCTTATCATAGCATTCACACTTGTTATCACACACAAAACCAAACCACAAAATAATTTACACATCAAAATAATACTTGAGATAAGGACTGATCAAGATTTCATCACCTGGTAGAAACCTTACCCCCTCCTAGCTATCCCACTTGGATTTCACCACCAAAGGTAGAACCAACTCAGCTCTCTAGTTGAGTGTAAACTCTAGACTCAATATATCTATGCCACACCCAACACCCTTATCATTGTAGGATTGTGAAGTGAGGGGGTAGGCCCCAACACCAAGCCACATACTAAAGTTCAACATAGATATTCATTCTGAGTACCTAAATAGCCTAAAACCATCCATAGACTTCCTCTTTAGTACCCACTTTACAAGCCAACCTCCCTTATCACACTCTTTAAGGCATAAACCAAAAATGATTTAAAAGTAATACTAAGGTTAAAATGCACTTTTTGGTGTATGTATTGATTGCTTTGAATTTATTTTGGGTTTTTATCTATTTGAGGTATGAGTGTCATAATAACATTCCCTATTTTCTCATATGGTTTTAACTAGACAACAAGTGATAAATCAAAACAACCAACCACCACCTTATTCTTCATCCATGGATTATACCTCAGATGATGACAAATATCCTCACAATTCACTTCACCATTCTTCTCCACCACCATCTCCTTATAGAATCCCAATAATATGTAAAAGAGATCTAAACTTTACTACCTTTTTTAGCAATAATCCAATTTATTTACAACATTACCTCGACACCTTGCCTCACTATATCCCCTCTGCATTGGTTCCTTCTTCTGATCCTTCTCTTGGCATGCCATCCCAACTTATAGTAGATAAAACTTCAACCCAACCATTAACTCAAGCCTCTTCCAATATCCCATCCACCCAAACTCAAACCAACCTTCCCCCTCCTAACCAAACACCTCCTATCACACCCCATGTAGGTTTAAACTTGATATTATTCACCTACACCCCATCTACTATGGTATTATCTTCCAATCTAGCTTTTATCTTCCCTTTAGTTGCAACCAATCCCTTGACCACAATTCCACTTCAAAACCTAGTACTCTTCATACCTCAAAACCTTCCCCCAATTATCACTAGGGTAACTACCCAACCTCAACCTTCCCAACCTCCTCCTACCTCAACCATATCAACCACATCCTTTCCTCAACAAGTTCTTGTGACAACTTACAATTATGTCCCTAAACCACAAGGGTACATACCATCAACCACCCAACCTTTTATACCAAGTATTTCTTATGTGCCACCATCCCAACCTCTTAGCACCACTTATTAGTGTGTGGCTTCTTTGATACAATCTACCACCATTCATACATTACTATAAGCCAACCCCAACAAAATGTGCCTCATAATTATTTGGCTTCTAAACCCTAGCTCGATCTAATCAAAGTGTTCATGGATAAAATGACTAGTTTGAAGTCATCCATCTCTACCTCAACTAATATTTTATCTTACAACCAAATTTTTAATGAGCTTATCCACCCCTCCATGCCCATCCATGCTTATCCTTCTCAATGGTAATTACCCAAATTTTCTAAATTCCAAGGTAAGGAGGATCCTCAATAGTACCTAAGAGCTTTCCATCATGCTTTCTACTTGATCACTTATGATGATGCTCTCCTCCTCTAAACTTTTCCCATGTCATTATCTAGGGATACCCTTGATTGGTATAGTGCCCTTCCCACTCTGTAAACATACCTAAAAAGGTTTCCATTTTAGACATATACTCCATCAAATAATTTGAAATACTCCATCAAATAATTTGAAGATGAATCCATTATTGATTTCATTGCCAAATGGAGGGGCCTCATTAATCAACTCACTTTCTCATTACCCCAACCTAAATTAATCAAATTATTCTCTCAAGGGTGTGCTAAACACATTTATCCAACTCTCCAAGTCTAAACCTTTACAACCCTTGATGAAGTATTCATTATGGCCCACAAATTAGAAAATGGTGCTATCAATGAAGGAAAGTTAAAGCTTTAAAATAAAAATTCTAGTTTCAAATCCACTGAGTCATCCTCCAAAAAAAACACAAACCCAACTAATGCTAAAGAAAAATCATCATCACACTCAATTATTATCAAAACTACACCTCCTCCAACCATCAACCAAACACCTCGAACCAACAATCCTTCCAATCACCAAAATTGTACCCATAACTGGGCTCCTTCAAAACCATTTACCCTAATTGGGGAATCCTATGCATCAATGCTATAAAAACTAATTAAATAAAATCTAATCCAACTTCTACCCATCAATCCCCCTTAACAATTTGATACTTGTCAGGTGGTACAATGAGAATGATCCTTGTGATTATCATCAGGTTGTTAGACATGATACCAATAGATGTAATACCTTTAAGAGCATTGTCTCAAACCTAATTGATAAAGGGGAGATTGTGTTTGATAACCCAAATGCTCCTTCTAACCAATCTCTTGATATTATTTGAAAGCCATTCCCAAATCATCCACCTTCAACCCAACACCATGAAATCTAACTTGAATAATCCAACTCACATGAGTCACATGTAATTAATGTCATCATTAATGTGCCCATTATTGAATAAGTTATCACCTCTATCACCCAAATAGAGGAAAATAACCCACTACCTATTCCTTCATATTTTTAAATAGAGGAAGTAGCTACCCCTTCCACTTCCTTGGATGAAATCACAGTTCCATGTACACCTCCTATGATGTAAATACTCAAGGATATAACCACTTCATTGACCATTTCATCCACTCCTCCAAAATAAATAAAAGAACCACCTACTTCTTTAGAAAACCAAACCAAGGAAGAAGCTATACCAACCCTTCTACCTAAAACCATTACCCTTACTATACCAATTATATAATTATTCATACCTCCCTTGGAAACCATTTCCTAAGAGACTATACCCCTACCACCTACCCAATAATTACCTTTGGAACCTTCCACTAAGGATAGCAACACTGAAACCACTCCTTCTTCCCCAAAAGGTTTATGCTTTGAAACTAATGATCAGGGAACATGACCTATTTATAAACCCTTTTCCTAGCTAGTTAAAAGTTTGAAATTTACTTCCCAACCTAAATTTGATAGAGCCACCTTTTGGCATAGCTTGGACTCCCATATCAAAATAAAATTGAACCTTCTACTTCACTTGAGTCCATTCTTGATCCTATTGTTACAACTCTACCAACTACCCCTCCTAAAATCACCATAAAACCATCTCAATTACCCCTACCTAAAATTTTCAAGTCACCCTATACATCTTTTATCAAGCTAATTAAGAACTTGGGGATACTTCCCACACCCAATCTTGTTCACCTTCCTTTGAGATTAGATTTAACCACATCAACCTAACCAAGACCTAATATAATTAAGCCCATTAAGAAGGAAGGATTGCCTAAACCAC
Source organism: Torreya grandis (assembly GCA_037957365.1). Lineage (NCBI taxonomy): Eukaryota > Viridiplantae > Streptophyta > Pinopsida > Cupressales > Taxaceae > Torreya > Torreya grandis. The sequence goes on from JARHVA010000272.1 coordinate 5,396,036, forward strand.
AACCTCAAAGAAGGACCACACCAACTCTTTCACATTCACCCTCTATTTTGGGACCACATCTTTCCACCATTCCCATTACCTTCTCTTCTTCTAAGAAACCATCTCCCCTTTCTCCACCTATAACAACCCAATCCTCTAGTTCATCATCATTCCTTACCAACCTTTCTCCATCTAATTTCCCATATATTAAACCCTCATCATCTAGACCCCTAATTCCTAAACCAATTATAACTAAGCTAATTCATTCTAAACTACCAACCAAGCTCAATCTACAAACCACACCTCCTATCAATAATTCTTTGCATAATATGGTTCCTACACCAAAAATCTAAACTCCACCACCTTCAAAATCTTTATCAGAGTATTATACAACTATTTTACAAAGGCTCTTACAAGCTTCTACCATTATGTTACCACAAATAAAGCCTTTTGACCCCACTCACCAAAATCCAACCTGGTTCAATGATAATCTGATTTGTCTTTACCATAAGACCTCTAGGTATGATATGAAGAATTGTAAAGCTCTCCAAACTATCATTTAGGGCCTCTTGGAAGAGGATGATCTATTAAATGAACCTTCTTCAATCCCCTTGCCTATTTTACCACCTATCCAATCTACCTACCAATCATCTACTTCTTTACTCTTGCCAAGGAGTGAAATAGGTGAACCAAAGCAAGCAACTAGTCCCCTAATCTATACTATTCATATGGTGAATTGGTCTCAATCTCAACAAAAGGATAAAGGAAAAGTTGTACAATAAAATGAAAAGGGAAAAGCCAAGGACACCATTCCATGGTCTTAACCTTTAACTCCCTAACCAACCAACCAAACCCAAACAACTACACATTCACCCTCATAACCACCCAAGACCAAAGTATCTATTTTTGGAACCCCTTCTTCTTCTAATGCATATCCATTCATCTAGCACTTGGTGTTAAAATAATTTCACCAAATGCCATTCAAAATGAGTCTTTATGACTTGGTTATCACCTCACCTCAACATCATCAAGCTTTAATCAAAGCATTGAATTCTATAGAGGTTCAACCAGATGATCCCCAACCTCTTACACCTTTAATTGGAGCCATATAACATGTTGTCATGGTCACCTTTCAAGAATTTAAAATTATACCCTACCATAGTGAAGACCTTTATTCCCTTCTTTTTATCATAGCATCCATCAATAATACACTTGTCAAAAGATTTATGATTGATGGGGGAGTGAGTATCACTATCATTTCCTCCCATGCCTATGATCAGCTCCAACTACCTAAAAACATCATGTTAAAAAGTTCAATAGTTATTAGAGTATTAAATGATACCTTGGCTACCACTCTAGGAATAGTTGTTCTCCACATCTATTTGGGGCCTCAAACTATTCCTAAACTATTTTATGTAGTAGAGGGAAAATTTTAATATAATGTGTTACTCGATCACCCTTGGATCCACACCATGGGATGCATCATTTATACCCTTCACTGATGTGTCAAGTTTGAACATAAGGGATAAGTCATTACAATCAAAGCCAATCCAAGTCCCTTTGCTTCTTGTAATATGACATATCGACCCAATGATGTTCTTATTCTATCTTCGCCCTCTTCACAACCAACCTCTATCCAAGGTGCCACATCAACCCAACCCACCAACACTTATATTTTAAATAATGATGAAGCATCCATTAGTTCAACTATTCCTTCATCACAAATCCTGATCTAACACCCCTTGCAATCCATATTTTAACATCTTATGTTAGGGGAATATAGACTTTTAGCTTTGGATGCTTTCCCTTCTCCACATTAATTTTGGACATTCAAAATGATCCATCTTATGATCCTAATATTGGTACCCTTATCCCCTTTGGCCTTCCCAACAATAGAACATATTTTATCTATGGGGGACTTGATAAACCACTCCTTATTCCCACTACCATGCCTTATATCTATCCATTCACTTTCAACTTTTCTTATCTTAGTAAACCAACCTTTGCCCAAACATACCTTCATCAATGTGCTTGGAAAGGGTTTATTTTTGGCCTTTATGAACAAGGACCCCACGAGCTTCCCAGCATCAAAACCTAAAAACCTCATGAGTTCTTTGGCTTGGGATACGATCCCCCAAAAGAGCCCACATCATCCAAACCAATTCTTACCACTATTAATGAACCTCTACCTTTACCAATCCCACTTTTCCAAGAACCTCACATTTTTAGTTTGAATAACCTCTACCCTCTCCAACCCCACTTTTTCACTTTGATGACTCTTTACCCTCACCAACCCCATCTCTCCAATTTTAAGGCATCAACATCATCCCACCTAACTTTTTTTTATCAACACCATTAGTTTGGGTCCCCTAACTAATCAATGGGAAGGCCAAACCAAAACCTTTTCCTCTTATCCACCCTAAAATTATTACACATGACTCACCCACCATTAATATCATCTAATGACAGGATGATAATTATATTCTTACCTATCTAGGTACAAGAGACTCTTGTCTTCAAAAGGCCCTCCCTCTTGAAAACCAAATAATGCTAAATGAATCAACCATAGAAGTTAGTTTGGGATCTCAAGAGGACCCTCATATTGTCAATATTGACCAATCCTTAACCCTCAAAGAATAACAAGACTATCAATATTTTCTCTATGACCATAGCATAGAATTTACTTGGTCTTATCAAGATATGCCTGACATTGACCCTTCTATCGCTCTTCATAACATCATTACCCATCCCAAAGTTAAGCTTGTTTGACAAAACCTTTGTCATATGCACCCTCGTATAGCTCTTCTTTTTAAAGAAGAACTTCAACACCTTCTATCCATTAATTTCATTTAACTCATTAACTACCCACAATGGGTCTCCAACATTGCTCCTATTACCAAACCCATTAGGGGACTTTGCCTTTGTGTATATTTCCATGATATTAACTTTGCATTCCCTAAAGATGACTTTCCCCTACCTAACATTTACCAACTTGTTGATCTCAATACTGGCAATGAAAGTTATCCCTTATGGATGGTTTTTTAGGATACAACCAAATCATGATCGCCCCTTAAGATCAACATAATACATCCTTCATCACCCCATGGGGAACTTTCTACTATCATGGCATGCCCTTTGGCCTGAAGAATATGGGATCTACTTATCAGTGGGCCATGACTTATATCTTTCATGACCTCATTCATAAAATAGTTGAGGATTATGTTGATGATCTACTTGGTAAATCCAAACACCACCAAGATCACCTCACTATTTTTTCTATCATCTTCAAAAGACTTATCCATTATCATGTCAGGCTTAACCCAAAGAAATGTATCTTTGGGGTCTTATCAGGAAAACTTCTAGTTTTATTATTTCCCTCCATGGAATATAAATATACCCTATAAAATTTTGAGCCATTCTATAAATGCTTCCCCCTACTAACTTAAAATAATTTTGTAGGTTACAAGCCAAACTTTAGTCAATCCACCACTTTATCTCCCAACTATCCAATCACTATCAGCCTTTTCACCACTTTCTTAAAAAAGCTACCTCCTTTAAATGGACCAATGAATATCAAAAAGCTTATGATGTAATCAAGGAGTATCTCCTCTCTCCACCAGTCCTTATTCCTCTAAAAGAAGATCAACAATTTTATCTATACATATCTACCACTAATCATTCCTTGGGGGCCATGCTCACTCATCATAATAACCAAAATAAGGAGCAAGATATTTATTATATCAATCACACCCTCATTGACTATCAAACCTGATACACCCATCCATAAAAACTTTTCCTTGCCTAATTTTTCATCACCTCTAAACTTCATCATTATCTTCTTAACCATAAAACTTATGCCATTACTAAAAAATTTCCCCTCAAGTATATGCACTCCAAGCCATATCACAACCAATGTATCTCCAAGTGGCTCATGTTTTTAGCTAAGTTTTATCTTGATTTTATTCCACAAAATTCCATTAAAGGAAAGGTGATTGCAAACTAACTAGCTAAAGCTCCTCTCCCTAATAATCAAACTTCCCCTTTTACCTTTCCATATGATTCTATAACTAGCCTTTCTTTAGAAGAGCCCACCTACCAAATGATTATGTATTTTGATGGATCTAAATGTCAAAATGATGGGGGTGTCAGCATAATGTTCATTCCCCTTAATGAGGAAACTCTTCCTCTTTCTTTCAAATTTGATATCAAATGCACTAGTAATATAGTCAAATATGAGGCCTTAATCATAGGTCTCCAAACTGCTTTAGCTTTGGGAATCAAAACCACTAGCATATTTAGAGACTCTCAAGTCATCATTAACCAAGTCACAAGATCCTATCAATGAAAAATGATGTTATTCTAAAGTAAAAACAACTTTTTGACAAACTATTAACATCATTTTACCATTATATTATCTAATCAGTCCCTCACTCTACCAACAAATTTGTAGATACAATGGCTTCCCTTGCATCCCAAATTCCATCTTAACCTACTGAATCTAAAATATTTGTCAACATCAACCATTTCATCACACCATCCTACCTTAGTCTTGATCTTCCTACCATTTACCAAATAGAAACGTCATCTCTAGACATTTGGTATGATCAAATCTTTAACTACCTTAATGTCAGTATCCTCCCTTCAGATCTTTCTATAAATATTCATATATATTTCATTCAAATCACCTCTCATTGCTTAATATTAGGGGGAATTATTTATAAACAAGACTTTGATGATCTCCTCCTTCATTGCCTTCACAACAATGATTCTTCTCATGCCATCAAAGAAGCACATGACAATATCTATGGAGGGTACTTCAGTAGTCTAGCCATTGCTAAATGTATCCTTTACCTAGGTTACTATTGGCCCACATTCAATCAGGATTGATGTGCCTATGTTAATAAATGTTTCAAATGTCAACAACATGTTAACCTTCATCATGCACCTTCTCATGGTCTTCAAGTATTAACTGACTATTGGCCTTTTTCATAATGGGGTCTTGATCTTATCAAAGAAATCAATCCACATTCCTCATAATGACATCAATATATCATCACCACCATGGAATATTTCACTAAATAGGTATAATCCATCCTAATAATCTTGATCAAAGCTAAAAAATCATTGATTTTATCAACCACCACATCATTTTTCACTTCGATGTTCCTCACAAAATCATCACTGATAATGGTAAATCCTTTAAAAATGAAAAATTCTAGGAGCCTTGTGATGCTTTTGATATCGACCTAAGATTTTATTCACCTTATTATTCATAATCTAATAGACATGCCACATCATCCAAAAAAACACTCATTAAAATTCTCACTAAGGTAGTCAATGCTTTGGGCAAGGATTGGCACCTCCATATCCCATTTGCTTTATGGGCTAATTGCACTAGTATTTGAATTGCTATGGTTGCTACACCTTTTTCTCTTGTCTTTGGAGTTGAATCAATCTTACCTCTTGAAGTCTAAATTCCATCTCTCTACATATCCTTACATGAGATTCTTTTTGAAAGTGACTATCATCAAGAACACTTAGCACACTTATAACTTCTTGATGAACATTGCCTTGTTTCCCTCAATCATCTTCACATTTATCAAGAGAATATCAAACAAGCATATAACAAACATCTAAAAATATGTGAATTCAACATTACAGACTTTGTCCTCTAAGAAAAGCAACATGTCACTAACATGGAAAATACCAAGAAGGGAAAGTTTGATATTAATTAGTTAGGACCTTACATTATAACCCATAAGTATGGATCAGGTGCTTATCACTTATCCTCTCTCAAGGGTAAGCTAGAACCTAAACCCATCAATGCCTCACATTTGCATCTCTTTCATTGTTAACACAAGGTTCAAGCCCACTTCCATGTCTAACTTAAGCTCATCCCATTTTTTCATTAACCTTCTTCCACCTCATTTCCTTTCCATCTCTTTTAAGAATAATTGATTATATAGAACCATGTGATTCATCTATCATAGTTATAACCTAATCCTAAGTATGGGTAACTTAGCTCTACCCATATCATGGTTATCATGGATACTTTTCATCTTTTAATAGATGGGATCCCATGGTCAATTGTTTCTCAAAACCCCTTCCTCTAATGATCCTTTTATGCCTAGGGCTTGCTTCTACATGGGTAGACCTTTTCGAACCTGAATAGACTTGTCCATGTCTAGCTTTAGCTTAAAACATATCCATATATCCAAATAAATGATAGACTACTCCCTTGAAGGATAACTACCCCATCAAATCAAAAGTTGCTTAAAAAAATAAATAGACTACTCCCTTGAAGGACATCTATGCCAAAATAAAATCTTATACCACTCCTTTGAAGGATGGCTAAAATAATTATTCATTAGAATTTACTACATTGATCAACTTTAGAAACTTATAAAGTAATAAAGCAAAATCCAAAATCAATAAGCCATAATTAGCTCTTATATCTACTAAATGTAGACTTCTTACATTGATCAGTATACCTACTATCCAATCAAGCTACAATGGAATTTTATAGCACAAGTATATTTCCTACATTGATTAGTCTACATAGCATACCAATGACATGGACTTGTCTATTAGGGTTCTTTGGTTACATATGGAAAATCCAATCACTTGACTACCCATAGATTCTATTCTCCTCTACCCAAAAATTCAAATCCATAACTATTACCCACATCCCCAATGATCCTAAGGGATTATGAGCTTACTTGGCTCGAAGTGGTCAAGATACCAATTTTCTCAATAAAACACATTGATACAAGGCATTTGATAGGTTTGTGTTCACTAAGACATTCCAACTATGGATTCATATTGTTTGGTTCTTGTTAGTAGAACACCATGCCCCCTTTTATATCCAAAATATGGACATGAATGTTTCCTCTACCTATACCAACCCAACATCCATTAATTAAACATTACATTTTATTAGCATTATTTTAACATCAACATTCACAGTATCCCATAAACCTACTCATCAATCAACTCAACATTACTATCATGTAAAATAATAGTATCACCAATGACCAAACAATCATACTCATCATCAATCACTTAATAAACAATAAAGCAAAATCCATAATCCATAATCCATAACATTACATCCAAATCAATATGCATAACTACACCATAATCATCATGTATAATATCTAAAAACATCATCACTCATATTCAACACATCATTAAGACTCCATCTCATCAAAATATCAAATCAAAAAACATCTCAATACATATAAAACATCATATATATATATATATATATATAAACAATCAAAATATGTCTATACATGAAACACACATTGCTCATAAATACATTTCACATCTTCAGCATGTAGGTTGATATCAAAAATGTCAAAATACATATACATCATCATGACCTAGGAGCACCTGCACCACTATTACTGGCCCCATCCACACCTATCCCTAGTGGAGGCCCTATTGGTGGACCCACTACCATAGCCTACTAACTTGGTGCTGTAATCACTGCACCACATACTAGTATAACCTAGTACTCTCCCTATCATGGCTCATTAGGACACTGTGCTAACACAATGCCCTCATAATAGTGAAACTCTTGTATGGCTGCTAGATACCTATCTTGTGTCATAAAACCTGGTGATGCCACCACTACCCCACCTATCTACCATAAAGAGTCTCTCTTCTATGTCACCAAGTTAAGTGAGGTCCTTGTCTAATCATGCTCTCCTATCACTGACACAATCTATCCCTGTAAACTAGCCACCTAACCTTGTAAAGTGGCCACCTAACCTTATAAAATGGTGACCCATGCCTGCACTTATTCTCTCTATATTATCACTCTTCCCAATTGAATCTAAAGCATGTTAATGTATCCCTAAAGAGGGGAAATATACCCCTATAAAGTGGCTATCTGAGCCTATACCATTGCAAGTGATACCACTACCTATGGGTCACCTTATGTTGGTACTCCTACTAGGTCAACATCCGTATGCCCCTAGCCTCCATCTCCCCAACCAAAGTTTAATGTTTTATATCTACCCTAAAACCATGCTAGATAATCTATAGTAACACTAGCATCATCTATCACCATATTAGGAAACTCTTCATAATCTAATACCTCCTCATGAGGCTGTGGCTCTAGCAATAAGTACTCAGCATCTTCTCTTCTATAATGAGGAAAATCTAGTGGAATACCCTACTAGAGTCTAAACTATCATCATACTTTCTCCTTGAGAATGAGCTTTGTCTCACCATCTCATCTATTGTATACCCATCTCTAGCTCTATAAAGTATATGTATGCCACATATAGCCATCCCACATCAGCCAAGTCATGTATGGCCTCTATACTATATCTCCTAGTGCTAGACTCTCCAAAGCACCTCAAACCCACTCTAGATCCCTCATGCCACCACCTACTATATTGATCATGCCTCCTCTCCTCCATCTCAAAAACCCCACCCTATAATATGTTAGTAGATATGCATCCATAGGCATGCTCAGTGGTCTCAGCACATGTATGTGCTCATATGCCCAATAGTGAAAAATAAATCCAATGCTAATATCATAATGCCTATGAACTCTAAAACCCCATAACCCCCTATAAATATAAACCAATAACACCTAACCCCATCTAAATATTGTCCTCCCAAATATCAACTCTACCAAAACCCCTAACAACATACAGGGAAATTTCCCTTCTATTAAATCTGATAACACAAAACATGTCACCAATAACTACATCATCATCATGAGATGTCTCTCATCTGGAGCCCTATCATATAATGGCCTAATATTAAAGCCACTTACATGGAACTATGTGTGAACTCTATCCACCCCATACAACCAACCCATTAGGTATGTGTGAACTCTATCCACCTTATACAACTAACCCATCAGGTAATCTATCTCATCACTCTCTATGTGATAAATAGGATCCCCTTGTATTAGCAGTCAAGTGATCATATAAATTTCCTTTAGAAAGATACTCATCTCTCCAATAGGTAACCAGCATATGTTAGTTGCTAGATCCCATCTCTTGATGAGGGCAACTATCATCGATGCATCTTTAGGCAAGCGCTAGTAGTGGCACATCTCTCTAAATCCCACTACTTCCATGTGGCTCTAGTCCTCTATAGACATGGAATCCCTCACCTTTGTGAACATCTTAGGAACTTGATCTTATAGCTAGATCTAATCTCATGCCTATAAAAATAGCCATATCATAAATAAAATAAGTATACTATTTTAAATACTACCTATATGAGCAATAACTATTCCATGCATTCCCATAATAACACATTTTCATACCTTCAACACCCTATTTTACCTTATTTTATCTCTAATTATTACCTATTCCTATTTGCATTAATTTTCCCAAAAAAATATAATTTTATCCTCCCATCTCATCCTAACCCAACCCACCTCCTATCCCCTCACATCTCTTACCCCTTTCACTTCCATCTCCATCCCTTTCCATACCAATCTCAACCCTACCCAAATCCTTTCTTCCCACTCGTTGACCACTGATGGTTCTCCCCAATCATCAACAGTCCCCTTGGGCCTTTTTGCCTCTCAGGTTGACCATTGTCAGTTGGGTCAACCACTACTAGTCACTATTGGTGACCATTAGTGGTGAGCCTCGACCTTCCAACCTCTTCTTCTAAACCCTACTTTAACAAACACACACCTTTTCCACTATTTTACATGCCCTAACTACCCCTTTATGACTTATAATCACTTTAATCCCTCCTATTTTTCATAAAACTTACTATTTCTATCAAATTAAAAAACATCACCTACCTCATTTTATGACTGATGGTGCCACCTCAATCCACGTCCCACTACATGTCATGGAGCCCCTCCTACATCTATATTTACCCCACTATCCCTCTCACACTCTAACCTCATCTTGACACCTCAACACCTTTCTAAACACTCAAAAACACTCTTCATACCAATACCCAACATAAAAAAATCACAAATTGCAAATAAGAACCAAATAGACCCTAATTAACCTTTTTATTCATAATTTTAGGGTTTTCACCTAACCATCGATGGTTATTTAACCATCACCAGTCACATCTAACCATTGATAGTTACCTACCCGTCACTAGTTGTACTTAACCATCTCTAATTGCCTCTCTCCATATTTTTTCGCACTCTTTCACCTCCTACCACCTCCATCTAGGGTAACCCTTTTATTGCCCCATGTTGACCTATTTTAGAGTTACCATCTCCCTCTCAAGAACTACATTAGGCCTAAATTCCACTATCTATTAGACTATGTAGGCAGTTTCCTCTTGCCTAGCACAATAGGATTCAACTTGGCCACCCCCTACCCACCCAATCACTTGACCCATTTATATTTGCCTATCTTGACAATAGAACAAACTTCATGCACCTTGCCATAACCTTGTTTTGGTCATGCTAAGCACCTTGACCAATTTTTTCATGTTGACCTTTTGCATAATATCCTACCTCATGTGTGACATGACCCATTATGTTTTCATTAAGAGCACTTCCTATGCTGGATACCTGAGTAAACACTACCCTTTTTTAGGACCCATGACAAGTGTGACCCAATTAGTTATGCCCAATGCTGGGGACCAGTTACCTTATCACTAATCTAAGACCATGATCTCATTTTTACCAACATGGAAATATTTGTCTTTGTATGATTAGGCATATCACAATTAGTTGCATTTTTATGCATGTACTTACATCTCCAATGACCAACCTTATGACCTTTCTTACACCTTCTATCAAACCCTAGCCCAATTTGACCTTTGCCTTATTGGGTCTTGGTTTGAGGGGGAATACCCTCCTCCCATACTCAGGGCAACCAAACCTTGACCAGTCAACAACTTGTTTTTGTTCTATGGATTATTGACCTAAATTCTACACAAAAAAGGGGGGGGAAATGTAAACACCTAAAAGTTGCACCATGGCAATTTTTAGTGTTGTCTTGATCTGTAGACCCTTAATCAACTCTTCATCAAGTGGACCACCTAGTTTACTAGAATTATGTCAAAAACCCTCCAAAACACATTACTTTATTTTTTACCTTTTCACCCATTTACTTGTGACCCCTAGACCATCATTGGTTAGGGTAACCATCGATGGTCACCCTAACTATCGATGGTTGGGGTCATAAACTTTCCTTAAGCTTTTAAAGTAGCTCCAACATTGTTCGAGATAAGCATCCTATAGAATGAAAATTTTCTTTAAAACCATCTTCCAAAGATGAATTAAAATAGGCAACTTCATCCCCTCCCAACTTATTAACTTTCCCTCAAGCTTCCCTCTCCTTACTTATAAATTTTATGCTATAAATACAAGGCTCTTAAGAGAGTTATGAATCTAGAAATTTTAATCCAAATTCTCTTGTTCTCTTTGTGTAGGCACCCAAGATCGTGAAGCTCTATCCACGTGACTTTTGAAATTAGGAGTACTATTATGTTGTTCAAATTTATTTAGATTTCAAATATCATCCACTTGACATCATACAAACCCTCTGGACCTAACCTTGGTACATTTGTACATCATACTATATCTTTTATCAAAAAAGTATGTTATTTATTTTCTTGCATATTTATTTCCTTATCCTTTAAATGAAAGTATATTTCTTATATCATTTATTATTTTATTATCCTATAAGTGGATTTATATCCTCCTAAAAAGCCTCATACTTCTTAGATCTATCATACGCTAAGCAATCTACTCAGCCTACCATCTAACAAAGTTTCTTCTAGTCTGCTTATGATTTACAGGTTATCCTCCCTAGCCAAAGACAAGTTCCCACATTCATCTAGATCAACATGTGCATTATACTAGGTATTCATCTACATACCCTAATACTTATTTTATTTTATCTACTTTCAAAACTAAGAAATAAAGGAAATTAATTGAAACAACTTTCATAAGAAAACATACGACCTAGGTAGGGTTATTATGTGGTATTACTTGACTAGAAGTTTTGGAACCCTATCTAATGATATTATGTGGTAAGGGACCCTTTAGTTAGGTCTAGAGGATGCATATTAGCCATGACCCCAATTATCTAAATGTACCAACAAGTAAAAGGGATATTAGGATTTATCTTCTCTAAGTTAGGATTGATTTGTAGATCAACTTCAATTTACCTTGTATATATTCTAGTGAACTGGACATGAACTAACCCTTGAAGGTTTTCTTTCATGCCTTCATTTATTATTATTTATTATATATTTTAATTTTTTATATTACTAGATCAAATCTACCAACTCAATATAACATTTTGTGTGTAGGTTTAACACACAATCATTGCATAGACTCTATAATTCTCTATGTCGGTCATCTTCAACCACATGTAACTAGATCAATTGGATTGACTCAGTTTATTGATTTACATATAGGTTTTCAAACTCAGTCAACCTAAGCAACTCTATTAGTAGGATAAAAATCATCATCTACATAGAATTATATAAAATTAATAGTTTTAGCATATTTAAAATTATTAAGTTCATTCTCACCATCTCAGTCATTTTTGTTCTTCAATTGCAGTCTTATTTTTCATAGTTTTTTGTTTATAAAATTGTAACCCTACAATGAACTAGGTCAACTAGATCAACATATTTATGTAGCTTGATTTCTTTCCTAAAAGACTTAGTTGATTCATTCAACTGTGTTCTTCTAGATATTGCTTCAACAGATAGAACTGATCCAGTCGATTATATTATGTTCATTTTCATATATGGTCATCTAGACTAACATTGTACTCTTCAAAAAAATATTTAACTTATCTTGTTAGTAATTAATTCACTTTTTATTTTTTTACTTTCTTTCTTATATTAGCACACATAGACTAAATAGGAAGTTCTAATTTATTGATTTAGTCACACTATTTTTCTTTTTCACACACTTCCCAACCACATAAAATTAAAAATCATTAAACAAATTTTAACTAAGGTATACCTACTTAGATTTCATCACCAAGGGGAAGCCAACTCATTTTTTTGGTTAAGTATAAATATGTGGTTCATGGTATACATTAGAAAAGCACTTAACACCATTATCACTATAATATTATGAAGTGAGGGGTAAGACCCTAATACCAAGCTAGTACCATCACTAATACAAATCTCTTTTAGCCTCAACTACCTAAAACCATCCTTAGATTGCCTTTCTAATTCCTTATTATAGCCAACTCTCTATCACATTTATTCCTAAAATTATTATAATTTAAAACATTTAAGAATGACCACATAGATTATCATTTCTATTTTTATTTCTTGCCCTCTAATATTTGTATGTTGTATTAAAAAATTTGTATCATCTAGCGTTGATACAAGGTTTATGTTGCATGTCATAATTAGATTGAATGGATTGATATAGTTGTTTGTGTGTTTATTTAAAGTATTATGCACAATAACACTATATCATATATAGTCATAACTATCAAAACTTGTATTTACCTTTAGAACATAGTCAATATGCTCGACTATGTCTCCTACAGTCTTTATTTTCCCATAGAACATAGTTGATCTACTCGACTGTGTCTCTTATAGTTTCTATTTTATGATAGGATATAGTTGGTCTATTCAACCTAGTCTCTTACAAAATATTTGTTCTATTTACTTTTAACACACAATTGACCTATCCAATTGTGTGTCTTTAAGACTCTCTCAATTTCACCATCTACAGAACACAATCAACTAGTTTAGATGTGTCTTTTGTAACATGTTTTATCCATTATTCTATAATATAGTACCAACTAGTTCGACCCTATACCAGTTGACCTTCATTTTTACCAAGTTTTTAGAACATTCATGAATGACCAAATAGATTATCATTTCTATTTTTATTTTTTGATCTCCAATAATTATATGTTGTTTCACAAAACTTGTATCAGCCAATGTTAATGTAAGGTTTGTGTTGTGTTCCATAATTAGATTAAATGGATTGATATAGTTGTCTATGTGTTTATTTCAAGTATTATGCACAATAAAACTAGATCATCTATAGTCATAACTATCAAAATATATATTTACCTTCAAACCATAGTCAATCTACTTTATTATATCTCTTATAATCTCTATTTTCCCATAGAACACAATCAATTTGCTTGATTGTGTCTCCTACAATTTATATTTTACCATAAGATACAATCACTCTATTCAACCTAGTCTCTTACAAACTAATTTTTCTATTTCCTTTCAACACATAGTTGACCTATCCAGCTATGCATCTTTAAGACTCTCTCAATTTCACCATCTAAAGAGCACAGTCGACTAGTTTGGTTATGTCTTTTATAACATGTTTTGTCCACTATCCTATAATATAATACCAACTAGTTTGACCTTATCCCAATTAACCTTAATTTTTACTAAATTTTTAGTTTCCCTCCTTCATTATGAACTTATTTATTGAAAATAATATAGAGTTGAATCAATCAAACATGATGAATTTTACCAATCCTAATAGATTCCCTAAGGCACATCTTGTGGCACCCACCATGGATCAAAGCAATGTCCATGTTGTCACCTGCACTACCAACTATGAAAATCCTCCCCATTCTTATTTAACACTTAACCCTATATTTTATTAATAATATGAGCATGATCTTGAATACATAATGGAAATGTTTTTTCAATCAATGAAAACCCTCAACATATAGGAAAAGACCTTAGAACCATCTATAATATCATGATGGGACCTCATATAGGAGAACCCCATTCACCTTCCCCTATGTTTCCCAAGGGTTTGTGGGAACCCATTTATCCTCATATTAATATTTACCTTCTATAATGTCTCTTTCCTACACTATGACATCATCTTTTATGTCTTTTTAAACCTCTATGCCAAGTATTTCTACCAATATGGTAGGTTCAACTTATAGTGGGCCTATTCAACACACCCACATCTTTAACCAAACATAAATTCTTCTTTTTCTACTAGTTCTACTCATGCCACTATTTATTGCATGCTACTACTTCATCACACACTCATAGTTCATCCCAAGCTCCTACTACCTCACATAATACTAATGCATCGCATGTTGCATCCACTAGCCAAAAATTTTCTCAAACTAATCAAATTATCTTAAAAACACTTAACCAAATTCATACTTTTCAAACCATTAATTCAAATCAAATGATTCAAATGCAAAATCATCTCATACATCTCTAAATCTAACTTCACTAGGTTTCATGGGGAGTGCAAAATCCTAATTCCCCTAACCCCCCCTTAGGGATTCCTATGGTAACTTCATAAAACAACCTCCACTTATCAACAAAACCATCAAAGATTTTAAAAATGAACCTATAGTACCTCAAATTTATAACATTGACATATGAGGTATCACCCCCATCATCACTTATAATGGACCTACCGATCCTAATTTGCACCTAAAAACATTTGGTAACCTTTATAAATATTGGGTTGAGCTTAATACCTTCATTACCACCAAAATCTTTGCTAAAACACTCTCAGTAGATGCTTGAGATTGGTACAATCAATTAAAAACCCACTCTATCACTAGCCTAGAAGACTTGGTTAATTCACTAGTTTAAGAATTCTAAATTAGTGATCTTCCCAAAAACAACTTAGCCCATTTTATAAATTGAAAATAACTCAAAACTAAAATTTCATAAGTCTTCATCAAACTATGGAAAAAAATTCTAAAAAATGTGAGCATAATATGGAATATGACAACCTCTTCCACCTATTTACCAATACTCTCCACCCTAAATTATAATATTACATTAGGACCCTCTCTCCAAAAACTTTGGAAGAAGCTCTTGACCAAACCAAATTACAAGATTTCCTCATGCATCAATTTGAACCATTTCAACCTAAAAAAGGCACTCACATAATCACAAAAATAAAAACCATCATGCAACCAATGATGGTGTTACCGACACTTATGACACTATACATACCATCTAAGATATTGTTCCAAATAATGCCATGGATCATGCTCCTCTCCCTAATAACAATTCCAATCCTACTCTCACATTTTCTAAACTCAACCACACTAATATTCAAAAACCATTATCCATAGAAAAAATTTAAAAAATTCTCTCGAGACTTCTACCACAAGATCTTGACCCCACTCATCCTATGAAATCATGGTATGATCCAAACAAATTATATTAGTTTCATACAAGTTAGGGCCATTCTCATGAGACTTGTAGTCAATTAATAAATATTGTTATGAATTTTTTTATTGTTCTTAACTTTAACCATGAATCCTTTATCTGAAAACATTAACAACATTATGACATAGCTCTTAAATCTCATGAGACACAAAATAAAAATCAAGTTTTAAACCAATCTAATTATCATTTAGCTATCTACAAGGATCCCCTTCCTAACCACCAAGATAACATTGAATAAAATACTCCTACTACTAAAAACATTTAAAGTCATATATACCTTAATACTAATGATGAAAATGTTGTTAATATGACAAATATGAGAAGATTGGTTGCTTTTATTGACTCAAATCCAACACCTACACATCACACCTCTCAACCATTATACTCCATTCAAGACACTTCCCCATCCCATCTAATGGAATTGGGGAAAGAGGAACCAATACCCATAAAAGCACCACTTCCAACTATATAAATTGATAATATCTATCATACCATCGATATAACATCTACTCTTTCCCCAACTTCTATACCATAAGACAATATGCCTCAAACTTTCAATAGTATTTCTTCTACCCAACCATAATAAATACCTCAACCAGCCATTACATCACCTAAATTCACTCAACCCACTTACAACCAGCTTAAATCAACTATATCTTATCAACACAAGTTCAATTATACCTCAAACCCTCCTTTCTTGGAGCTCTTGCAACACTATGTACCTATATCTAACAATCCTCTCACGGGTTATGATGAGTGAGATCCTATTTTGGAACTTTCCCATCTCCCATATCAAATCCCCTTCTTAGAGATAATGAGAAATTCTCCTTGCCATCGCAACCACCTAATTCAATTATTATTTGAAATGAACATCCATCATCCTCCTCCTATATGGCAAGAAGCTACCTTATCTAGATCTGAAGATAACATACTTTAACATTGTGAAGAGATATCCATCTATGTTGATGAAATAGTGGATGCTTCCCTCTCACTTAAGTTCCCTATCTATTTTATGATTCCTAAAAATATATTGCTTCATGTGGATGATCCTCATTTATTCATTAGCATCCAAATAGGTGATATCCAAGTTAAACATTCTTTAATCGATGAAGGTTCAAGCACTTGTGTTGCCTCCCTTGACTTTATTAAGGCACTTAGATATTATGAATGTAACTTAAAATCCTTATGTAATATATGTCAAGGATATGATATAAGGAAAATTCCTCTTATAGGTTGTATTTAGATTCCCATTTCCATTCATCCCATTACCATCCATGTGAAATTTATAATCTTTAACTTTCCACTTTCTTATAATATCTTTCTCAATCGACCTTGGAATCATCATATGAGAGAAATCACTTCATCCTCATACAATGTGTCAAATTTTGTCATAATAGATATATCTAAAAGATTAAAGGGGACATAAATCCTTAGAATTTCAAAAAATTCCAAGAATGAGGTGTCTTCAAAATACCCACCCTTGAACCTTTACCTAGTGTTTCATTCCAAGAATCCCAATACTTCAATTATCTAGTTAATTCCACTTGAGGTTGCCATGGTCATCCCAAAATTATTGGGAATATTCCATCTAACCTCTTAGAATTAATGATCAAATAGATGAGATATGCTTAATTATCAAAACTTCTGATCTTTCCCCTCACCTAATCACCCAACTTCCTCCTTCTCTTCAACCTCAATATTGTCAACTATATTTTGAAAATGTTGGCTAACAAATTTGTCCTTATATGAAGATATTTTATTTTAACTTTGTACCTTTCTCTCAAGAACAAATAAGTTAAACAACAAATGGGTGAACTATCAAGATTAGTTCCCCTCTGAATTAAGGTACATCTCCTTTTAATATTTTCAATGAATTTAAATATTCAGATACACTTTTAACCAAAAAGTGTTTAAAGGCATACTAATATCCATACATCATTATGTTATGAATACAAGATTTTATAACAGCGATAGGTAACAGAATACACAGATTCTATTTCCAATAATAATTAAATAGATAAATATATATAGGCTGAACCATTAAATGATAAAACACACATAATAAATTGTCTAATGTAAAAGTAATTACTATATGAAGGAATATTTCACATAGAAAACCCACTTTCAAATACTCAAACTCATAGATCTAAGTACTCAGTAATTAATTCTCATTTCCATTCACAGATGAAAAATGTTTTAGACAAACATCACATATATTTGTAAAAATCATGGTCCAATTCTAAAATTTTCAACTCCTCTTTTTCTATTTTTTTCTTCTATCCACATCTTTTTACAACCAAAAATATATATCGTTGCCTTAACTCATCCATCTTTTAAACTAAACCAAAGTTAAAGTAACTCTGACCCATACGGGATTTAGTTTTTACAAATTTAATAAAGATCAAGTTATAAATAGAAAAGTAATTGAATAACTAAATAAAAGTGACTATGTAAGTAAAAAAAATCATTGTTGAAGTGATGGACTAGGATCTCTAGTTTTGCTATGTTCGGTGGGGTAGACACATTGAGCTTTCCATTCTTGAAATGTTGTAATGAACTCCTAAATTTTAGAAAGATTGGGAATGCTGACGTGTTTTATCCTTACCTTCTATATTTTTTCTTCCCTCTAAATTTTTCCCATCTTTTCTATGTACTCCAAGAGTATGTCGATACAATGACAGAGAAGTGACTCTACCCTTGAAATCTGAGAGAAGTTTTCAGTTGATAAGCCGTCACTTTCTTTAATGAAGTTAATCTTTTCCTAAAGGACTGAATCATAACATTGATGTCCTTCTCTAGTTTTCCATTGTCTTTTATATAATTGATGTTAATGCTCTATAGATAATGCTATAATGACTAAATAAATTTAGTTATTTCTTTGATCATTTTTGTGATTTCTAATCATCCTTGTCTGGATACTGAATTTCTCCATTCAACATTTTTCTTACTTGCATATAATATATCTTCATCTAGTCATGTCAAGTTCTTTTCTAATAAAAACTTTGTTAATCTGATTCATCATGCTCATCCATTTTCCTTCCTCTTTTATCCACAAAGCATTCTGAGTCTTCAAATCTTCAACAATGATTATGGTCAAATCATATACATTCTTCAATTTATGAATGTATTCTGTACCTTTCAAGATGATGCCATCCAACCAATTATCAAATACTCTGGTAATCATTTTGCCTCTATGTATCTAATCCAACATCTTTTGATTGACAGGAGATTTTAGATCAAAAGACATGGGCATTTAGGAAATTAGTTGTGGATCTAGACTATAAATGGCATCAATATACGCTGTCATTGACTACATAGTCTATTTTAACTCTCTTTTATCCTTTTCATCCTTCCAAGTTCTGCTAACTATCCTTTTAGTAAACACTTCTAGATGATGCACATCAGCAACATGTGATGTAGTCCCAAGGTCTACCTTTTCAACTGTAAAATCTTGAATAGTAGGATCTTGAAATTCTTCATTGGTTTTTGGTTGGACAATTTTTGCATTCTAGTTCCCTGTGTTTGGGTCAACATCTACCCTAGATGTCATTTTTAAATTTTTGGATTTAGGAGCTTTCCCTAAACACTTGCTCACCATATCTTCCAAAGGTAAAGAAAATGGAACTACTTTCCTTTTATGATTGATTGAACTTTCTAGCCATTTAGGTGTAGAAGCTGAGGCTTCTTTATTAGGATTCGATTGATCAGAAGGTATAGTTGAAACAATCATCAATTTGGTAGAATCAGAAGGAATCAATGTCTATTAATCTATACTAACCTCTTCCACCATTGGTGAATCAGATTCTTTATCACCTTTGCATTCTCTTAAATCTTCTTCAAAATTCAAATCCACAATCACTTTTTTAGAAATTTGATTCTTCTTCTTGCTTTGAGTCCTTGACCTGGTGGCACAAGGAGGTAGGGTAATTACAATGGCCTTCTCAAATTCTTTGATGATAGGATCCCTTATTTTTGACTTGGAAGTACCTGCATCACAAATAACAATAGGTTGGTTAGAGGAGTTTATTGGGAATGGAGATTCAATTATTGTTGTACATTACTAGGAGACTATGTTTTGAGCTGGGTGAAGGAGAAAGGTAATCTCCAATAGTTCAAGGTTGGTTGGTTGATAGGTTGAGGTAAAAATTCCAAGGGTTAGTTTGGGTAATTGTTAAGGTATGGTTTGAGTTTGATAAATGGTTAAAGTTATGAAGGGAAAGATTCTCTAGTTTGCTCTTTCCATGGAAGGTCAAAGATGGAAAAATGATCCCAAGGTGAGGTGTTGGTTAATAAGAGGATTTAGGAGGGGTGAAGATGACTCCATCCACCTCCAAAAAGGAGTTGTTAGTTGTTAGTGGTTAGTAGGTTAAGTTTGTAGGTGGTGGTTCAAGTGGGATTTCTTCTATTGTACCAAGGCTAAGAAAATTTTGTTGGGCCTGATTTTGGTAGTTTAGGGTAGGTTTAACAACACTATCCCAAAATAAATGTAGTTTAGATAATAGTGTTTAATTATCCCAAGGAAGGAGCTTGGGTGAGGTAAGGGTAGGTTGGAAAGGTTTGTTTGATTTGATGGGTTAGTTTTTATTTGGGTTTATAGTTGATAAGGTTGATTTTATGGTGGGTAAGGTAGGGTTGATGATAGGTAAGGTAGGGTTGATGGTTGGTTCCACAAAATTGGTAAGTGGAAGAGATAGGTTGGTTGGTTTCACATGGGTGAGTGGAAAATGTTAGTTGGTTGGTTTCACATAGGTGAGTGAAAAAGGTCGGTAGGTTGGTTCCACATGGGTGAGTGGAAAGGGTAGGTTGGTTGGTTCCACATGGGTGAGTGGAAAAGGTAGGTTGGTTGGTTCTACATGGGTGAGCGGAAAAGGTTGGTTGGTTGGTTCCACATGGGTAAGTGGAAGATTTTGGTTGGTTGGTTCCACATGAGTGAGTGGAAAAGGTAGGTTTGTTGGTCCCACATGGGTGAGTGTAAAAGGTTGGTTGGTTGGTTCCACATGGGTGAGTGTAAAAGATTGGTTGGTTAGTTTCACATGGGTAAGTGAAAAAGGTTGGTTAGTTGGTTCCATATGGGTGAGTCTAAAAGGTTGGTTGGTTGGTTCCACATAGGTAAGTGGAAGAGGTTGGTTGTTTGGTTGGTTCCACATGGTTGAGTGGAAAAGGTTGGTTGGTTGGTTCCACATAGGTAAGTGGAAGAGGTTGGTTGGTTGGTTCCACGTGGATGAGTGGACAAGGTTAGTTGGTTGGTTCCACATGGGTGAGTGAAAAAGCTAGGTTGGTTGGTTCTACATGGGTGAATGGAAAAGGTAGGTTGGTTGGTTCCACATGGGTAAGTAGAATAGGTTGGTTGGTTTCCTTAACTATAGGTTGACTAAGAACCAAATCTAATGGATGGACCTCATTATGTTGAGGGATTTGGTTATTGGTGTGCATAATATGGGTGAAAAAAGAGGTTTAATGATGTATTGCACTTGATTTTGTAAGCTAATTAATTAGTTTAATGAGGTTAGTGGGTTTTATAAGTTTGGTTGAGTTGATAAGATTTATTGATTGGGTAAATCTAGTTGATATTTATTTGTTTTATTTGATAGAGTTGGTAAGGTTGTTAAGATGGATTGGTTTGATAGTTTGGGTAAGGTTGATAAGATGGGTTGGTTTGATAGGTTAGGTAAGGTAGATAAGTTGGTTTGATAGTTTTTGTTTGAATGGAAAAGAGGATAAACCAAATCTTGATGTTGAGATAAAGAGGTATTCATAAAAGTGGGTTGGGGTAGTTAATATGATGGTTGGGTTAGGTGACCCAATGGTTGATGAGGTTGGATAGGTTAAAGTTAAGGTTAGTTATGATAATTATTAAGTTAGGTTGATGGGTTTTTGGTTGGGTATGATGATGGTGAAATGGTCATTGATAGGTTATTAGTTGGTTGTAGTTGATATTTGACTGGTTATAGGTGAGGGTTGATTGGTCATGGGTATAAAAAATAGATGACTCTACTTTGATTATTTAGTCTATTAACATTGTAACCAGCTCAAGTGGTAGTTGATAGTTTGTTAGTTGGTTGTAGTTGAAGTTTGATAGGTGGTATTTAGGTTGGTTGTAGGTAAGGTTAGGTTGGTTGTAGGTAAGGTTAAGAGCACAAGTGGCTCATGATGCAAGGTATCACTCTAAGACAATATGGTTTTTATCTAAGATCCTATCAAAGTTAGGATCTCTAGGAGAGAATATGGGTTGGTTCCCCATTGGACAAGGCAAGATGGTGGAAGGTAGGTTTTTCACAACTCAAAGAAAAGAGAAGATAAGAAAAAGTCAAAAAGGCAAAACACACTCTAAAGTACATTACCGCTTAGGGTTATTTTTAGTCTCTCTTTTGGCTTATGCTTTAAGTTAGAAATAATGTTTGAATGCTTAGCTTGTAGAGAGGGTATTAGAAGAGAAGTCTACGGTTGGTTTTAGGTTAGTTATGGCTCTCAAAATTTGTATTAAAAATTAGTATGTGGTTTGATGTTAGGTAATACCCCCTCACTTCACACACCATAGTGATAACGGTGCCAGGTGCTTAGCCAAGATATACTAATTTTTAGAGTTTAGTCTCAACTAGAGAGTTGAGTTTTGGTTTCTCTTCTTGGTAATGAAGTCCAAGTAAGAAATCCAAAGGGTGAAGGTTTACCTCTAGGTGATGAAATCCTAGCTAGGCCTTATGTCATGTGTTAATATGTGTTGATTGATAAATGGTTTGGTATGGTGTGTGATAAAGAGGTGAAGCTATGATTGATTACTTTGCTTTAATTTAACTATGTGAGCTAAACATGCAAGAAATCAATGTATGTAATTAATTTTATACCCAAAATAAATTTTGGATTTCATTGATTGGTCATATAATAAAGAAAGAAAAGGGAACCTAGATGATGTCAGATCCAACTGGGCGTACCAAAATGTTTTACTCAAATTTTTATTTTTATCTATTTATAGTTGAAAGGTAAAATGGAAAGAGTGGTAGAGGTTGGTAGAACCTGAATGTGGTGTGCAGTCTGTAATCAAGATGGTTGTAGATACTCTTCTTTGGCTTGGGAAGAATGACCTACAATAAGAGATAACTAGAAAAGGGTTGGTTATTTAGGTAGATGGGTGGATTGCTTAGTAAGCTAGATCTAAGAAGTGTGAGCTATTTAGGAGGCTATAAATCCACCTTTTGATACAAGTTAATGTTGAAAATAAAAATTTTCATACAAGAAAGATAACATAACATAAAAGTACTAGTTATAAAGAAATAAATACTTTTTAAATAAATGCTCATATTCTAACAAAATAAAATTTAGGTGAATGTTAAATCATTAAATAAATATTCAGGTCATGTCATATTATTATTTTTGGTCTATGAGATAAAAAGGGCCAAGAAAATAGGGTTTTGATTGAGGTTGGTGGTTGGTTGTTGATTATTGGTTTTTGGTCACAAAAGTTCACATAGTGACCATTGGAGGTCAAGCTAACCATCAATAGTTAATGTGACCATCAATGATTGAGGTGACCATTGAAATTTAGGGTGACCATCGATGGTTAGATTGAGCATCAATGGTTAAGGTGACCATCGATGGTTAGGGTGACCATCAGTAGTCACTGTGGGTTTGGATAACTTATTAATTCCAGCCATTATAGATTATGGGTTGGTTACAAAAAGGTTTTGTGGGTTTTTGGAGGTTGGTTAATGGTCATGAGCATAAAATAGGGCCTAAGAAGTATCTAGGATAAATATTTGGTTTAGGTAGAGGTGTTAAAATGAAACAAAGTAAATGAATACATGAAAATGAAAACTTAGCTTTGGTTGTTGAAGTTATTGGTAAAACCTAGAGGAATTTTGGTAGAGTAATGGTGTTTGTGGTTGAAAATCAATTTTGGTAGAGTGTTAGGTCTCTTTTTTGCTAGCTAGTTGGCTAGAAGGAAGAACCTAAAAAGAAAATCCTGATGAAGAAATCTAAGATCATTGATTATCCATCCTCTTTCCTCTCTTCTCACCTCCTATTCCCCTCCTTTTATAGGAAAAGAGAGATGGAAATAGAAGGTTCCATAGGAGGTTTGTTTGATGGTTTTGAGGCTTATGATGCATTAGCAAATTAATAAGGAAGACATCTAGATAATATTTTGATGTGTTAGCTCACACATGGATCAAGTTAGTAAATTTAGGTGCTAGGAACCTGACCATCGGTGGTCAAGCTAACCATCGATGATTAGGCTAACCATCGATAGTCAAGTTAACCATTGATGGTTAGGCTAACTGTCGATGGTCAAGTTAACCATCGATGGTCAAGGTGACCATTGGTGGTTGAGTATTTGAAGGTGGTAGGTTAAGGTGGGTTTAAAAATATTAGGTTGGGTTAAAGGTCAAAGGTTAATATTTTATGTTAAAGGTGGGTTAGTGGGTGAAGTTTGGCCAAGGTGGGCATTCAAGGGTATTTTGAAATTTTGAACCATCATGTGTGAATTTATGGTGTCTATAATTTGATTGATTATGTGAACTCTTAAATACACTTGATCATTCATTTATTAGTATTGGTCCATTATTTCATAGCATTAACTATAGAGTTGGAACCATGTATGCATCCCACTAACCCTATTTATGAGGGTATGGTGAGAATAATGTCCTTGAGTGATATTCTACTCTTATATTCACTATAAATCAAATGGATAAAAGAGGCTTCCTATCTTATAAACAAGGGACCTTACACATTTTTTATATACTATGAGGTACATGGAAACTAAACTTTATGTTCAGTATAAACACATCATGCCATGATGTCTATAAATAAAACACCATGTATCCATTCAAGATAGTCATTAAGTAGTTTTAAAATTATCAAAAAAAAATTATAAAAACAAGTACAATCAAATGAAAATATAGAGAAAATAAAATCAAAATATTTTTTTGGTATAAAAATCAACAAATTTTAACCCAAGCTCGAAAGAAAGAGCTTTAGTGTCGGATTGGTCCAAGGTGATAAGACAAACTTCTTCAATGTCAAATTAAATCCAAGGTCAAATAAGTTAAATTATTTTGTATCAGATTTATATCTAAGGTAGAAGGCTATTTTTTTTAGTGTCAATAATTTATATAAATTTGAATGAAATTATAAGATAAAAATAAGTCAAACAGCAAGTAGTGTTTTAAAAATAGTGGGTTCACTAGAATTTTAACTATATTTTTAATTAAATTAAATTAAATGAATATATATAAACTATTGAAATTGTAAAATTGAAACATATAGTAAAGTATAGAATTCATAATATGCTAAAAATAGTAATGTTGACAAGAGCATGTAAACCTAGCTTGTATTTGATTTTCTATTGACTTATGTTGATTGTGTAGGTTATCCACTAGCGAGAAACTAATAATAATTATTTATGAATTGTGTCACATCTTAAATCAAAAATTTATAATATACTAAGACAAGAGTGCATTATGATAGTAAAGTTAGCTTATTAACTTGTATTTTGACCATGGTATTGTCTAGGTTAACTTTACAGATAATTTTTAAGTTTGAGTGCATATAACTATTAGAGATGCATTTTTGATAATATGTAAGAGCTGATTTGGATCATGAAATTCCTAAAAAATTAAAAACCTAGATCTTACACATAAACCAAATAGGATATCAAATGCAAAAGAGGGATGTAGAGTAAGGGGAATAGCCGATCTATCCTCAAAAAACCTAGTGTAATCTCAATGCTACCTACATATCCCAAATTTGTCATAGGACAATGTAGTTATCCCTCTTAGAGTGAGTGTGTGATCCATGATTTTGTAACTATATGAATATACCTAGAAGATTGTTCAAAATTTTAAAAAATGGATGCCCATGACCTGTAATAAATTGAATTTAGATGTGGTCTATGACTATTAGAATGTAGAAAAATTGAAATTGGAAAGAAAAGTGCTCTTTTGCTCAATATAAAATGGTTCTTATAAGATTTGGTAGGTATACATTGAGTGACTCTAATGTGATTTTATAGTGGAAAATTTAGAATATTGTTTTTAACCAACTTTTATAAAAGCATGATGGCTGACATAGAACATTTCAAACTCAAAAATTAATTGTTGGATCACTTTGGATAAGGGCACATTAGGGGACAAGGCCAGCATGTAAACATATCCACTAGTGTGGACTTGTCCCAAAATGTTATAACTTAATAAAAATTGTATAGTAGAGAGAATAAAAAAAATAGGGGCATTTTCATGATGTTTTAAGTGATTTCAAGATAGTGAATAGAGTGATGATAGCTCTCATAGATAATTAAAGTTAAAAAAATGGTGAATAGGTCAAGTAAGGTAAGGATGTCAAGATTAAACATTGTCAAGCACTTTAATGATTAAATTTGTGTCGACAATCATTCAAGTTCATTTTATAAGGAAATGGTCTCAAAGCAAAGATGATCAAAGTATATGTAAGAATTAATTAATAATATTTCCCTAAATTGAGATAATACACTTATAGTAAAAAAAATTATTTTTCTATATACGTTGGCTAATAAATTAAAAAATGCATGCCAGCCTTGAATCTAAGAATATTATCACACATACATTAAAATTTTCCTAAGTGAAAATATGGAATGCGTTCAAATGAGCCATGTAGTCCCTTATTGGAAAATAATTGTGATAAAAAAACATTCTTTCAATCTAAGAAATGAATGCAAGGAACCACTAGGGAGCATATGATACAAATATAAAGCATGGCTAGTTAAGCTTTTAAGAAATGTTTTAAGCAATACTCTATCATAGGTACCATATAATCTAAGAGAAGCATAAAATTACTTGACATGCAATCATAACCAAACTCATTAAATAGTGAGATCTTAGGCATAGTAAAATCACAAGAGATAGGAACATAAAAAAAACACTATAGGTTAGTTGATCCGTATGATAATGCCCATCATAGGATGTGTAGTGGACAAAGATACACTTAGATATAAGTAGAAAATTTTAGAATTTTTTGGAAATATTAACTAAATTAATCTACCCAAGCACATTTGAGATAAGCCAAGGACTAATATGTATAAATACAACCTATATTAAATGTGAAAAATAGGGGAAAGTATAGATGTGTAAAATGAGTTAGTAAAGCTAAGAGTGCAAGCTCTTCTATCACAAGACAAATGTTTCCTTGTTGATTACCTAGACTAATTTAAAATATTACAGGTCTACATATGTGTCTAAGTGCTGGAGAAAATGTCAATAAACTCATTTATGGTTTGTGTGTGTGATTTCTCAACTCTATGGAAGCATCAATGTGTAGGTCCATAGATTAATCCTAATGTGTATAGTTTATATATATATATATATATATATATATATATATATATATATATATATATATATAAAATATGATGGTTACAACTAATAATGGCTCTTCGGGAGATGATTATGAAGTCGCTTAATCTTCCATAACTTGGTGATAGTTTTTATTCAACATGTGGCATTCTATGAATATATTTTATCATGGTACATATGTTGAGTGTGTCATATATATTTTTGCATGACAGTAAAGTGTTGTGATAAAATTTTCATGTGTGATATTCATATAAATATTTAAAGTGATATATGACATGCAAATAATCAATTCACAAGGTGGTTGACACATCTTAAAGCTACAAGGTGATGCACAATGTTACATATGATGTGTGGTGACACTAATTATTACACACATTATGAACACTTCATGAGAAACTTTGAGGGAGGATACAAAATTTGTGAGCATTATAGCATGATAAGTACAAGACTATGGAAGTTTTAAGTGTTACAAAGTGTTTGTGTGAACCTATATAAGTTGTGAGGATTGAGAATAAATATTAAAATAGGCATGGGATTTCAAGGGGAAATTAAACTAGGTACCATGAAACTTATCAGATATTGTAAATGGTTGGGTGAGATATAAGGAAAAGGAGAGCTTTTTTTTAGGCTACAAGGGAGATTAAATGATCCCAAATGAGATATCAAACAAAATGATCCTATATTAGAATTGTATTTTTCAAGGTTATTCTTGAACTAGAAATGGTTCCTTCTTCTCTAATAAGGCATAGCACCTCTTAGTATTATTATTAGAGTAGGTTCTCTAAATTTTTACTATGTTTTTCACCAACCTCCAATGCCTTTGAACACATAATTTATAGGCATATGGAGTAAGTACAGAAGTTGAAATGATTTACCTTGGCATTTTTTCATTTGACCATGACTCTTCACCTTCTAGTTGATATGATTTCATTATGACATAACTACATCATCTAATTTTATGTCAACCTAAGCCAACACATGGGCTAGGATCAGATGTCTACTTCATAGATGTGTGTAAACACCATAAGGTTCCATGCAAGCTCTATGAAAATTATCATGGGAAAAAATTCAAGATATTATCAAAGAAGTTAAATAATGACATAAGTCTTCATTCCTTTAACCAACACAATTGGGTATAAACCAATCACAACCTCAATAGGCTATGGATAAGGGTTGTGTCAAACTATAACAAATCGCATGTTTGTCAAGGCTAACTTTTTATTAGTTTACTCCAATTTTGGATAATAATATATTTTATGAAATCCTAGATTATGATCTATAATTTCACAAATATTTAGATGTGTGTTAAGACTCTTTGAGATCCAAAAATAGTTTAAATGGTCTAAGAAATGATAGAAAAGATGTGTTAAAATTAGCCAATTTATAATCATTTCTCACCAAAGGTTGTGCAGAAATACTTATTACTACTCTAACTATTCTTGAGTGATATTGATTATTCATGCACTTGGATGATCTTGCATCATATATCCCAAGTGAAATGAACCATGATCTTTTAATCATGTGTATTCTAGGAAGTCTTCAATTGATCTTCCATACTTATCAATTTTTTATGCACTCAACCACATCACATATTCAACTTCATGGCCCTTCCACTTGACTAGTTTTCCTTTTATTCATTCCTATGCATATTATTGATTATGGTGTCTATCATATGTTTAACCCCATCTTTCACTTTCTAAAAAAAAATTTGTCTCTAATCTGCTTCTCCAAAACCTGTGCTATCATTCACCTCTTTAAGTTATCCCACAATGTAAGGGTATAAGTTTGAGACATTTAAGATAGGTGATATATGTATCCCTTATGTTAACTTTATCTCATGTATTGGTCACAAATTGTTTCAACACTTTACATGGTTTCATTTTCTTACACTTCAACTCATTATATGTTCCTTTTGGAAACCCCTCCTTACATAATTATGACAAGACCATGTCACCAACCTAAAATTCATTTTCTTTCCTCTTTACATCTATGTGTTGTTTCTACTATGCATGTTCTTCTCCAACTATAATCCATAAAATCATCATCTTTTGCAAACCTCCCTTTCTCTACATAGATGTCACACATCTCGATGAAAAATATTTGATTATTTTCATAATGAATCTAAAATGAGATCTCTCTAGTACTTTGTATTACTTAATTAATGTATGAAAATTTTGCTTATGTCAATATTAAGTCCCATAGTCCATTATTTTATCCCACTAGACATCTTAACTAGTTTATAATGTTATTTTTAACCACCTTCATTTGACCATTAATCTAAGGATGATTCATAGAGATATATTGTTAGTGAGTGCTCAATTCATTTCATAATGTACATCAAAAGTGTCTCATAATCCTAGTATCCCTGTCACACATAATGTGCATAGAAAACCATGCAACCTTATAACTTTCTTGAAAACAGAAATTACCACTTGTGTAGCATCATTTTTATATTTACAAGCCATAAAATGAGCCATTTTATAAAATATATGTACCATAACAAATATATAATCATATCCATTTTATGTCCTATGAAATCCCAAAACAAAATCCATTAGGTACTCCCAAATTTTCTCAAGTACTAGAAAAGGTTGACACAACCCTATGTTCTAACTTCTACCTTTTCCAATTAAAAAATATTACAAACCTTGACATACTTTCACACATGTACAAACATGTATATCCAAAAATACCACTCACTTAGTTGTGCCATTATTTTATCGATTCCAAAATGACTAGCCAATCCACTATTGTGTTTTTCTTGAATCAAATTCTCTCACATTGATCCCTTGGGTATGCATAATTGCATTCCCCTAAGAAACAATCTCTCTTGAAAAATATAATCCAACCATCGAATTATATTTTCATGCATGATATTTTCGCATGCCTCTCATGCTTATTTTATTTTTTCTTCCTATGTATAAAACCCTTTCATGGAATTGAATCCCATGAATTCCATATGCATCTTGATTAACAAACCATGTCTCAAACTTAGTGCATCTATAACTTGGTTAGATTTTTTGATCCTATGCTTCAAGATAAATGATTAAATTTTCAATAAATCTACCAATTTCATATGTCTTTGATTTAGCTTACCTTGGTTGTTGATAAATTGCAATGCTTGATGGTTTCTACACAACACAAATTATTCCTACAATAGATAGTGCCTCCATTTCTTCAATGTTTGCACTATATCATATATTGAATACTTGTATTGGGCATCATTCAAATAAACACTAAAATAAGTGATAACTTACCTTTTTGACTCATCATAGATCCAATGGCTATGCCACTTGAATCACAATCTACTTAAAATAACTTGTTAAAATTAGGTAGTACCAAGATAAGTTATTTTGTTACCTTTGTCTTTAATTTCTAAAAACCATACTCAGCTTCTATAGTCAAAAACAAATATCTCTTATCACCCTTTATTTCTAATGTGATAGGTGCACAAATCTTGATAGATTTTATTCTGAACTTTTGATGTAACCTCATTAATCCATGGAAACTTCACACTTCAAAAGCCCTCTTTGATGATTGTATTTTAAGGATAGATATCACCTTCTTAGTATCCATTTTCAATGTTTTTGAAGATATTACAAATCCTAATAACACTAATTTTGTCTTCATGAAGCTACATTTTATGATAAATTCCTCTTTATGTACAGGCTATAACACTTATCTCAAGTGAACCGAGTGTTCTTTTGAATGGATACAAGTAAAAATATCATTCAAATATACAATGACAACCTTACTAGGAAAAGGCTTCAACACTCATACAAGCATAAAAAAACCACTCATATAGAACAAAAAGTATAACCAATCACTCATACATACCACCCTTCATCTTGAATGCAATGTTCCATTCATCACCTTCTCTTAGTCTAATCTGATGATATTTACTTTTCAAGGATATCTTTATGAAATACTAGTGCTCCATTCAGGCAATCCATTAAGTCATCCATGCATGCCAATGAAAAACTACACTTAATAGTGATCTTATCGATGGCTCTAGAATTTGTCTAGGATTATTAAGGGTTCTTGTATAGACTCAATTGATCTTGAATATATGTATCTAGTGAATAGATGTGGATAAGAGTATATGGGTAGACATATATGTGGATAAGTGTGCTTAAGAGTCAAATATTTAAGCAATGTCCAAGCATGTCAAAATGTGACAAATTTGATGTTTCTAAAGTAACAAATACTATATTTAGATGTCTACAAATTCCCCCCTCTTAATATCATATTGAAAATGTTAAATTATAAGTATTAAAGAAGTAAATTTGGTACATGTAATAACCATGTTTGGTGTTGATGGGTATAACCAAAATGCATCATTTTATCCATGTGATCATATAAGAAACATGCGTAGATTAATGTCTCCTCACAATTATAAATTTTAAATAATTTAACCCATTGAAAAAAATGAAATTGAAAAACTAAGGAATGAATACACTTGATGGTATGTGAACTTGTCACTTGATGAGCTTGATTGGAGAATATCCTAGGTGAACATGCCCCAATGGTATTTAACTATTAAAATTGGGAGTTGATTATAAATGCCCCAACTCATCAGTTGTAGAATCTATTGATATAATTTAAGTGGTGTAGTAACCTAAACCACAATGTCTTTCTTGACAAAATACATTTTTTTATAACTCCAAAATCATGTTCATATATAAAAGGATCAACTATTGCAAATAGATATAGACCTAAAGTGATCATGTCATACCATCATTCCTTATCGATCCATACTAAATAAAATCAAAAAATGTTTACAAAAACATATTTTATGCCCCATATGATCCATTTGTCCCTTAAAATGATGTATAATCCCAAGCATGTCTCAAAATTTCATAGAATGTCTCAATAGTTCCTCAAAATCATGTAGAATATGTCTCACTTTGCTAAATCTAACCATTTGAACATATAATTTGTCTCATAATGTGAAAATGTCTATCTAACATGGTTTAAATCTCTAAATAATTCTATTGTATGCCTCATTTTTTATATGAGGGATGAAATCTACAAATCACACATCTCAAAATAAAGAGGTATACACATCATGTGTTTTATAGAGAAAAGTATAATCACGTAAATTACATATACAAGCATGATAAGATGTGTCCTCAAAGAAATATTTAGAAAATTATAAGCACATATGAAAGTTGTAATCTAAATTTAAATCAATTATTTGTTAGTCTCACATAAGATAGTCATGATAATTCATTTGAAAACATTTTTCAAATATAACTATATATTATATCTAAGGAATCCAAGAAATAGTTAGCCACAAGTATTAGTAAGATAAATCAACCCAAAACACATAAAGACTTAATAATTCAAGCATGGGACCTAAGTGGAGCTATGAATAACAATAACAAAATAAACTACAACTAGAAGCAAATACTTACCTTCCTTGTGAGCTTAGAGAGCTTGTTGGCATGTGGTCATGTCTAGATCTTGACTTGTGGATAATGGAGTCTTTTTCAATGGTGTTCTTGCATCATCTCCCCTTTTTCACTTTGGTGTGGATTAATTTATCTTAGATTTGGTGTAGCATGTGAATCTCTCCTATAGGAAATTTGGCATTAGTTTTTTGTACTAACAATCTTGGTTTAGAGGTGTCTTAGAACTTGTATCTATAGGTCTAAAAACTAACTCTAATCTTAGGGAGGTTAGGTTTATAAATAACCTTAGTCAAGTCAATCTAACCCTAAATTGAGTTAGGCTAACTCTAGATTGGGTTAAAAATAATCATAAGGGCCATGTGAGAGATATGGGTCGATAATGATTATGCCTCCCACCCAATTCTTGATATTTTACAAGTAGATTAAAAACTCATAGAAGATATTTTAGTTGAATTTATGAAATTATAAAAATATAAATTCATTAATTTTCCATGATCCACTTGGCCACTTTTCATGAGAGTTGAAGAATAAATTTAATTAGTAAATTTAGAAAATAGGAAATTTTAAAAGCTATGGATTTTAGATATATGTGTGATATCATGATGATGTCATCAAATCCAAATTAATAAATTTCTAAAAATAGATTAACCATGGACTTTTCAACTATGCATTTAATTAGGTTTAATCAATTAAGAAATTTTGATCAAGTTAATTACATTTTCTAAATTTATGTAAGGTTATCCCTCACCCTTGGTCAAAAACATCAATTTTCTATGTTATAATTTAACTAGGAATGAATTAGAGATAGGTTATTATTATGTACAGGGTAATACCCCAAATAAGGATGCCTTCACATGATTCAGGGCACTTATGTCCAATGAGTGGATGAATTTGGGATGAAGAGTAATTTTTAGGCTTAAATTGTGTTGTTTGTAAGAAATCAGTATGATGTTTTTTGAGACACATAAGTCACCAAAAGGAGTGTTTATAGTTTACCCCTATTTGAGAAGGCATTGTAAAACATAGGAATAGTAACATTTTTTTAAAGAATGAAAAATACATTAAGAATAAAATAAGATAATAATTGAAGAATGATGATCCAAACAAAGTTTGGAAAGCCCATGGTGTCCCCTTGATGGATTTGCCAACACATATGATTGATGGACGGTCCCTTAAAAAGAATCAAAAATAAGAAATAAATTAATCCATGGATGAGATTAATCCAATTGAGCTAATTCTTACACACATTTATGAAAATATTGATTTGCCCAAAGGCGGTTATAATCAGTAATGGAGGCTGAAATAAAGATAGTTATAATTAGTGGCATAGGTATGTACCCTAGCAGGGTAGGTGGGTCAAAATAATGATTTACCTAAAGGTAGTTATAATCAATTTGATGACTTGGATTGAATAATTATTTTGCCTCAGTAGGGTAGATTTGAACATGATAAATTGGTTGTGCCCCAGTAAGGTGGATTGGCAAGCATAACTCAAGGATATAACCTATTACACATTAAATATGAGTGGGTGCAAATGTAGATGTGATGATCTAATGATTGAAGAATCCATAAATAACTAGGCACACAAGAATGTGCAAAGTGATGAAAGAGATGATTGGAATAATAATGGTGGTCAAGTTGACCTAAGATACATCATGTATATAAGCACTGCTTGCATAGTCTAAATAGACCTTAGGCAAATGTAGTTCACCCAAAATTATGAGAAAATTGAATGAAGAATAGAATAAGAGAATAAGAATTGATTGATGTGCATAATTTGGTTTTACCTACCAATTTAGAGATGATCATCTTTATTAACATTGATACAACCAAAATGGCCAATGGGTTGATTTGATCAAGGAGGGTGGGAGGATTTTCCAGGGTGACAAAGGAGAAGTTTTTGTGGCACTATTTCTTGGAAAATCCATTGACTTAATTTTTTTGTAAAACATAACAGTATGCATCATCATAGAAAACACCATGATGACCTAGTTGTAATGTATATAAGGATTGGCTTTTGATTTAATAAACAAATAAAAATAATGCACTAATGATAAAAACCATAATGACAATGTTGACATATAAATATGGATGGACTCAAGTATAATACACAAGGAATCACCCCATGAATGAATATAGATTTATTCAAGGCATAATAATGAAAGCAAACAAAAAAACAAACAAAAAACTAAACAAACACACACACATAAATCTTGAAAGTAAAAAGCAACCAAAATCATCATGTTGTTACCAAGTCAATACCTACATGTGAAGGCTTAACAGAATGATAAATAGGTAGTGCCCCCAATTAAGGCTATTTGTAATGGAAAAACATATGGGGATAAGATATCTTGGTATGAGTTGCATTATTTGGTATTGCCCCAATAGGGAAAAAGTTTTGAACTTGGCCTAAAGAGTGTGATTGGATGATGCCCCTAAGTAGGGATACATGCAAAGAGAAGTTCACACCCCCAATGGTAATGGAATGGATTTGAACCAATAATGGATTTACCCTAGTAGGGTAGATCAAGGACTGGTGGTTAGGTTCAAGATAGGGCCAATGTTTCTTAAATTTTGGGGTTTTATATCTCTATAAGAAATTGTAAGCCAATTTTTATATTTTTAAGGATTTTGAAATGTTTTGAATGTTTTTGAATTTTTTCTAGGAATCTAAATTCAATGAAGAATTATGAGATATAGAATGGTCCAACTCAAAAATTGGTGAGAGCATTAGCTTAGGTTACTCATAAAATAGTGAGAGTGTGGTAAAGGGGTGACTAAAGTAACCTTAATGTGAATTGGGTGCTACCTACATAGTCCAAATAGAACTCAAGTCATTATATTTATACTTACATAAAATGCATCTGACTAAGTATCAACAAGCTTCAGGTAAAGGCAAATGATAACAGTAATGGCAAGGTGATGCAGCAATGCATAGGAAAGGCGTTGTCTCTAATTTTCCCATAGACAATTTTAATTAGGAAACAATTGCAAAAGGTTAGTGGTGTTAATTTACCTATAGGTGGTTATAATTAGTAGCACAGGGTGGGATACTAATTTTCCCAAAGGTAGTTATAATCAGTGACACACATAATGAAATATAACAATAAATGAAGGATGTAATTGCCAAGACCACACTATCATACTACTTTCATATACTATCATTCAAACATGTGATTTTGAAACAACTATTAAAATTGAATTTTTCATCAACCACTGAAGGTGCTTGAAGTACAAATGAGTCATAACCAAGACTAAACATGACATTTAGGGTTACGTAAAAAGAATTGGTTCTAAAATTCTTAATGGAAATGGTATAGGGTATAGTATGATGAAAATAATTGTATATTTTGGCAAAAGGGGTGATTGAGCTAACCTCAATGTGACTTGACTATTGCCTACATAGTCCCAAAGGACCTCAAGTCATTGTAGCTCAAATCTATGGAAAGGTATGAAAGAATGGTAAGGTGAGGCAAAGGGAAAGGTAAGGCACATGGAAAGGTATGAAATAATGGAAAGGCAAATGGAAAATGGAAAATGGAAAACGTAAAATGGAAAATGGAAAATGGAAAAAGTCAAAGCACATGGAAAGGTATGAAATAATGACGAGGCAAATGGGAAAGGTAAGGCACATGATAAGGCAAGGTAAATGACAAGGTACGATAAATGGTTTTATTGTTCCTACTGATGTGGAGATGCACATCTTGATCATTAACTAGAATATTCAATCATGTAAATTAATATCCCACACCCCTTATTAATAATTGCTTTATCAAAAACCTACTATTGATATAGACTCTAATAATTTTCTGATATTCATTGGTTACTGATTCTATTTCCTCCAAACTTCAATTCAAGATGTCTTCATAGTCTATATTAAGGAAAGTGAATCCATAGATGGTAAATATTGATAAATAGTGGATAAAAGGTCTAATTTGTTGATGGGTATATGGATCATAATGAAATGTATAATGGTTGGGAAATAAATGAACACACATAATGTTGTTGATTCCATATTTGACATAATTTTATTTTTGGTAGGGTCAAAGACTACTGAAAATGCTCTTGATAGGACCACCATATTCTTCTATTATTTGGGCCTGAGAGTAGATTCCATCTGATTATGTTGTAGAATGGAAGTTATACTAATGTTTTCTTTGATAATGTCTTCATTAAGTAGTTAAGAATTATTTTTCTCATCTATTGGCACCTCAAAGAGATTTTCACCAATAAAAATGTCAAGATTATCCCATAGCACCTCCAAGAAGGTTTCACTGAGGAATGTTGACTTTTGAATTTGATTGTCTTCTAGGACCTCAAACAAGGTTTCACTAGAAGATGTTGAGTTTGGAATTTGATTTCCCCCTAGCACTTTTGAAAAGGTTTGACTAGGAGATTATTCTCCTTCTGTGTTAATGTATTCTTGGTCCCCCTGATATTATTCAATTAATATGTTGCCATGGATGTAATTCAATAATGTGTGATTCAGTCGGTCCCAATCAACACTTGTGGGAGGTAAATTGTCAATATAATCACTATGTTGGGTGGTGTTAATGTTATATGAAATGATAATGGAATGAGAAGAGGTAGTACATCCTTATAGAAGATACTAGGATAACTTGTATCGATGCTAAAGTAATCATTCTCAAAAATCATGGAAGGATCACAAATATACTCAAATTAATCTGTAAGGCATGTGTAACAAATGTTATAATAGCCATGATTGTATTCTGATTCTAAAGCTAAGTTTGACTCAAGGCACTCTAAATATGATGTTGATTTTGCCTTTGATGTTAAATCTAATATTAGTTCAAAAATAAAACCTAACTTTAATTCTAATTCTTCATCTGGTGTTGCGGTAAATATGTGATGTTTGATTCTTGGTTTCAAATGAGTAATGGCCTATGGTTTAATAATAGGCTCTTCAAAAATAGGATTAATAAGGACTCCATAGAGACTGGCTCGTTAAAGTGAGGATCCTTAAAAATATAGCAATGGTTGAGATAATTACTTTCCATAAGGTGGTTATAATCATTAGGAGGTGACTCAACAAATATTGGCTTGTCAAATTAAGACTACTCAACCCAATGGAAAAGGTAAATAGGCAATTATTAGAGGTACAATCCACTAAGTTGGGGTTGAATCAGTAATGGAAAATAATCTAATTCAATTTCCAAACCCTTGTAAATACTTAAGCAATCAACAAAAGCATTAATGAAGCAATGAATAATAAACATAAAGAAAGGTCATATACATAACACAAGATCTACATGGGAAACCCTCTTGGGAAATTAAACCCACTATCAATCCTACAAATAAATGGACTACTATCCTATACAATGATAGAAAACAAGAGACTGATCAAGTTCTTTTGATAAATAACCTTCGATCAAGTCCTTATGACCTACAACTTTGATTAAGTCCTTTAGATCAAAGGTATTTTAGTGAAACCCTATTTCACAAGGAGCAACTGACCCTAAGGAAGATGAAGTCATTTAGACCCTCCTTGGAAAGAAAACTTCCACCTTAGAGATTATCTTTTAAATACCTAATGATGGACCTCTTGATTATTTGACCTTTTCACAAACTCACTCTCTTTACCTTCACTCACACTCAATCTACAGGAGCACTATTCTAACATAAGAAACATGACTTATAGGTCATACACATAATCAACCAATTATTTTTCTCATTAACTCTAGAAATAGGCACACTACCTATCCTTCACTCCACAAAGCACACATAAGCCACTCTTCAATCTCTCTCAAAACTCCCTCTTCAAAATATAGAATCTAACACACTTGGTTCCACTATATATAGATAAATCATGAATTAATCAATATCAAAATATTTCTTTGATGACCAAAAAATATGCCTTCATCCTTAAGGCATCTCATATGGGTCATACTTAATCACAATTCCCTTTTAAAATACGCATATGTCACTTTTAGGTCCTATAGAGACCCGTTCACCCATTTTGATACATCTCTAAGCAAATTAAGAACATAAGATCATTTACAAACATATAGGTCCACTCCTGTCCCCTAGGACATCCTCAAAATATCATAGCCAACTTAGCTCACCTATATGTATGCTCAATCAAATCAAACAGAGACCTTATACATAGGAACACCCTTAACAAACATACAATCAACTTCTTAAGCATTTTTCATACTTAATATAGATTGATCACACTTTGAAAATACTCACAGAGCATCCCCATGGAGTCTACAATACTCCCCAATAGCCAAATCACCATGAAACATCAAAATAGTAGCTGTATGAGCTTGAATATCCTTTTCAGGTCACTTGTAGAACAAATACATAAACATAGTCAAATTTGGAGCTCAAGAACTTTATCTTAACACACTTACAGATCTTCTAATCCATATATCTAGATATACCTTAGAGTCCTCTACCACATTTTTTTACTGCAATAGAAAATTCAACTCCTATCAAAATCTATGGTCCAAAAATTAGACATTGGTATTTCCTTCACAAATTAAAATACTCAAATATAAACAGTAATAGTTAACCTTTAGACACTAAGATTTAATCTCATGTCCTCTCATCATCAGATCAAATACACTCTATCAATATTGATCTATCTTTAACATATAGGCACCAATGCTCAGACATTAACCCTATGTCACTTTGACCACATGTTTTGTATCCTTAAGATCTTGACTTAACTCACTTCATTGATCTATGTGGATCAAATCGGTATTTAATGATCAATTTTCACCATTAAATCAAATGTATGAACACCTGCTCATTGTTGGATCTTTATCCTATACCATTATTTAGACATTAAACATCATGCACCTATCCTCATCTCACTACCTTTTGACTCCTTAGAGCACTCGTGCACCATCGAGATTTCTCAAGCTTTAACACCTTCAAAAATGACTATGGGAACCATGTCAATATGCATGAGTAACCATTTTTACACCTTAATAACTTCTTTTGCACTTACTTATAGGATCTTAAATTTGGACTAGATAATCTCCTTAGGAAAATCCAACCATGTGACCCACTATAGTTGAAACTCTCACACATGTGAGATATAACACCATTAAAGTACCTTCTCATAAACATCTATCATAGAGCAAACCATGTCCAAAACTACTTGAGAGACCAACTTTGATCATCTATAACATTTGATGCACTTTAGTGCATAAGCTCAAATTTTATGCAAATGATTTTTGCTCAAAACTAAATAGATCCATATGATCAATTTTTCTTGACACCTTAACATGTGTAAGATAAAACACCATAAAAATTCTCACTTAGCTCTTTCTACCACATTGCAAATTTGGCTATGGGAAAACATAGTTAAAATGCTTAGGAGCCCAACTTTACACATCCATAACTTTTGATGTGCTACATCGCATGATATAAAAATTAGCGTAAATAAACTAGGTCCAAAATTGAACAACCCCATATGATCACCTTCTCTTGAATCATACACATGTATGATCACTAACCTCATCAACATGCTTATTGAACTCTTTTTTACCACTTTGCAAATTTAGCTATGAGAAAATAATGAAATCTGTTTAAGAAGCCAACTTTGCACCCTCATATCTTTAACCGTACTTTGATTCATGAATTGAGATTTGGCATAAAACAAATAGGAAATACAATGATCACAACCATATGACCAGATCCCTTGAATCACTCCCATGTGGCAATGGTGATGTCATCAAATTGCCAACTCATATTTTCTACCACTGGACCCAAAGTGTCTATATGAAAACTATGATCAACCATATGAATTCAACCCATGCACATAATCTCTTAAATAATGTATCACATCTTATAGGACCCCTTGCACATGTTTAAACCTCCATACTCATCCCTGATCCTCTCAAGCTATGTCAATACTAAAGATTAGCCAACCATACATAAAGCACACTAGAACAAGTATATTGTACACTTTGCCATACAAAAACAAGCACATTGCACACTTTTTCATTGTCACTTAGACTATCAAGGAAATTTATTCACTCACTAGGGAGCCTATATGACACAATCATGACATCACTATGAAAAATATCCAAAAATATCCCCCTTGTTCATTGATGTCAACACCCATCAATATAGTAATATATAGCTCACATTTTCTATCTCTTTAAAGAAATCCTATAACAGAAACTTTTTCCCCAATAATAAATTTCTCCCCCTTTGACACAATTAAAAAGTGGCCACAATCTAATCTTGAGGACCTGAAAAGACTATCAAATAGAAAATCACCATCTTATAAAGATGATACAAACTCCCCCTTACCTTAAGCCAACCTCTTCTTGTCTTGACAACTTCCTCTTACTCCATGTCAACACTCTTCTTCACAAGCACAATAACTAATGAAGATAGAACACATAAAATACTAAAATATGATGTAACATACCAAGAGACATCTAAGACGGACCCCCCCCCTAATATTTTTGAGCAATTTCACCACTTGAACATCTTTAGATCTCAACACACCATGAAGAACCACCACACATGCTTAATAGCCTTCTATATCAAGACACTAACATGACCATTAATAAAGCATAATTTAGTTTTAAACCAATTTAAAAACTCACTTTGAATACACTCATGCTTTTCTCTTTTGCATAAAATAAACAAAATCACTCTTCTTCTCACTAGGCTAGTCTAGTCCTCTTGTAGCCCTACTTGGAACTTGCAAAGTCCATAAATTTTAGTAGAAATAACTTCAGGACCTAAAAATTAATATGTATATAAATCTCATATGCCCTCTTAAGCACACCAATTTTCAAAAACAATCTAATCCTTTGTAACATACTATATTTACAAACCTACTAACCTATTAACCTTCTATTTTGACATAAACAAGAATAATTTGAGAACCACAAACTTTAAAGTCTAGGTCAATATTTATTTTACCACCCATTTATCCCATTCAACAAATTGAGAATACTCAAACCTAAACTCATAAGGCAAACCACTTTTCTAGCATAGCCTAAAACCCTAGAATCTCAAAACAAAGTCAACATAGTACCTTCCAGTCAACATCCACCTCTGAAACTTCTTATACACCTAGAGACAACAATTACACACAACTAGACCTAGGTTTTTGCTTCACCACCATTAGGAACCTTTACTTCCTATAACCCATTTTAGGACCTACAAGCTCTTAAGCATAAATTGGCAAACCTGAGAGCTAACAAAAATCTCTAAATACACTACAACATACCTTCAGATCACAAAACCACCTAGATTATACTAAAATAAGGTCAATAGACATTTCTAAACACCAAACACTTCATGAAAATCCATTAATCTCATTAATCCATTTGGAATCACTCATTCTAACTCTGTACTATAGCTCCTTCACAAACCTCTAAAATAGGATCATGAACTTGTTGTTCCCCCTTAACCAAAGACCGTATATGATTGGCATTATCATATTGAGCACAAAAACTTTCTTATCCATTGAAATTAGTCTCTTAATAATCATAGATATAGACCTCCTCTACACCATAATTTTCTACCATGGTTTGTAATCATGTGTTACACATAAATTCTCATATTCCTACTCCTTCTTACTCAATTGATACTTATACTTCTTCTTCTTTGTCTTTAGAAAAAAAAATTACTCATACTAAAACATTCTCCTTTTATTCTAAGATTGGATTATCAATACATGGAGACAATATAGATTCATGGCATACTTTTTCATCTAAAGAATCTTCCTTGCAACTTGGATTCTCATTACTAGGCACTTATCTAATAACAATAGGATGTTCACTTAGATCCATACATACCTTAGATCTCGCTTTAACCAATACCTTAGTCTTCCCCTTGATCTTATTCTCTTTATTCTCAACATGAGTAGACAATGAGACCTCTTGAAACTTTTCAACTATAGAAGCATTCTCCACCATAGTAAATAGATTACTTGGACTTGAAGTCTCATCCTGACTCATACTTACCACCTTTGGTTTCCATGTATTAACTTTTCTTCTTTCTTGCACTTTAAAGGCCTAATAAAACCTATTCTATCTTGTAGGCCTTTGCTTGCATAATCTAATAATGTGACCTCCTTTTTTTCATAATTTAAGCACATCAGACATTTTGTAAAAATATATTTTTGCCTTTCTAGATTTGGACAATATCTTGCAATTTTTCCTAGTTATTAACAACTATAGCACTCAATATATCTTAAAGGAGACTCAACTTGTCTTTCCTTGAATGTAAAACATTTTGAAAAATGTCCAACCTCATGATAGTTGAGGCACTTAACCTTACATACACTTTTTGACTGTTGACCCCCATCATAGTTCTAATTAAATTCATTCTTAATAGGTCTTCTACATTCTCTAACTTTATGCCCAAACTAATTACAAGTATAGTAGTAACCATTGAAATTTGCATTCCTTATGGCATTTGGTTATATGGTCCTTTTAGTATTCATTTTTCTAGTACCTTCATTCCTAGTCTGATGATTTATCTTCAAAGGCTTATCATCCTTGTTCACATT
Organism: Torreya grandis; assembly: GCA_037957365.1. Lineage (NCBI taxonomy): Eukaryota > Viridiplantae > Streptophyta > Pinopsida > Cupressales > Taxaceae > Torreya > Torreya grandis. Next base: position 5,439,382 of record JARHVA010000272.1, read on the forward strand.
AGTCTTCATCATATCTTGAGTTACAGTTTTTAGTTCTTCTTTGTATCCAAGACCAGTCTTATCACTTGCATGCTTTTGATCATTCAAAATGTTATCTAGATCTCTTGAGCTCTTTTTCAATCTCACAAATGGCATTACTTTACTAGATGCCTTATTTAACTCAGATTTTAATGACTCATTTTAATAACATACCTTACACAATCATATTCTTTAGATTTTAGGTTAATAGATAGGACTTCTAATTGACAACTAAGATGTTTGACCATATCTTCATGTTCCTTGGCATCTTCAACCATTCTTGCCTCAAACACACTAAATTTATCCTCAAATTCCTTGAGCTTAGATTTCATCTTTTTTATCTTCTTCTCAATCTTTGGTTATTCATGAACATTAGCCAAAGCAGTCTCATAGACCACCTCATCTTCTTCATCATTTAAATCACTCCAAGTGGACACCTTCTGATGTGAACAACTTCCTTCCTTAGCCATGAACAGAGCTTCATCTTTATCACAACCATCATGTTCATGATCATATTTTGAGTCACTATCTTCACTCTCATTTGATGAGATAAAATTTTATTTGGTGTAGAGACTCTTCTTGTCCTTGAAGTACTTCTTCTTGTTATCAAACCTTTTGAATTCCTTCTTGATTTGATCATACTTGAATGATCTCTTACCATCATCATGATCTTGATCATGCTCTTCATCAACATCCTTTTTATACTTATGAGGGCACTTATTAGCAAAATGTCTTATCTCATCATAATTGAAGCATTTGAGAGGTAGCTTACCTTTATACTTGCATGAACCTATTCTCAATTTCCTTGAAATCAAATAAATTATTTCATCTTCATCTATATCAAGAATGTCATCCTCCTTGAGATTATTACCTTGGAACTTCTTCTTTGTCTGCATTTAAATCTTAAAAGTTGCTTCTTTCTTTGGAGGTATATCATCGTTCTTCCTCATCTCATAGGTAGTAAGGGTGGCATGCAATTGATCCATCTTTAACTGAGTAAGATCATGAATCTCTTCTATAACATATACTTTTTGATCAAACTTGGGGTATAGAGACCTTAATACCTTTTGAACAATAGTAGTCTCTTCAAGATTATCTTTAAGACCTCTAATGATGTTCACAATCTCATCAATTTTTTGTAGAAAGGATGCCACAATATCTTCTTCACTCATTTTGAGACTTTCAAATTGTCTTATGTGAGTCTATAACTTAGAAAGATTAACCTTTGAATCTCCTTCAAAAATAGTCTTCAATTTATCCCATATTTCCTTGGTAGATGTGCAATGAATTACATTGGTGAACTCACTCTTTGTAAGACCATAAGTGATGGCATTCATTGCCTTAGATTTATTCTCAAACAGCTTCTTGTCTATAACACTAGATAGAGAAATAGTAAGAACAACATAACCATCCACAATAGATTTTCAAACATCAAATCTTAGGGACATAATGTATGTCCTCATCCTAACATTTCATAAATCATAATTGGATCTATTGAACATCAATGCTTGCTTAGTAGATAAACCACCTTGTACACTCTGACTAGCCATTGTACCTTGGATCACCTTCAATATGTTAATATTTTACATAAGGACCTTGATCTAATACCAATTATTATAGGTATAATACATTGAGAGGGGGGAGACTCGGTGATGGAAAATAATCTAATTCAATTTCCAAACCCTTAAAAATACTTAAGCAATCAGCACAAACTGATGAAGCATATAAATCATTCATAGTAGTGAATAATAAACATAAATCAAGGTCACATACATAACACAATATCTACATGGGAAACCCTCTTAGATAATAAAGCCCACTCTCAAGCCTAAAAACACATGGACTACTTTCCTATAAGATGATAGCAAATAAGAGACTGATCAAGTCCTTCTGATCAAGAACCTTCGGTCAAGTCCTTCTGACCTAATATAAATTCCTTTAGACCCTTCTTAGAAAGAACACTTTCACCTTAGAGCTGATGTTTTCAACACTTGATGATGGACCTCTTGATTATCTAACCTTTGCATAAACTCACTCTCTTTATCTTTGATCAAACTCAATCTGTAAGAGAAATATTTTGACATTATAAACATGACCTACAGGTCATACACATAGTCAACCAATTATTCTACTCATTAACTCCACCAACAAGCACACTACCTATGCTTTGATCCATAAAGCACACACAAGCCACTCTTTAATCTCTCTCAAAACTCCCTCCTTAAAATATAGAACCCAACAAACTTGTTTTCATTATATATAAAACAATCATAAATTAATCAAGATCATAATATTTCTTTTTTGGCCAAAAAACAAGCCTTCATCTTTAAGGCATCTCATATGGGTCACGCTTAATCACATTCCCCTTTCAAAATAGGCCTAAGTCACTTTTAGGTCTTATGGAGACCCATTCACCCTTTTTGATACATATTTGAGAAAATTATGAACACAAGACCATTTAAAAACATATAGTTCCACTCCTTATGTCCCTTAAGACATTCTTAAAAGATCATAAACAACTTAGCTCACCTCTGTGTATGCTCAACAACTCAAACAGAGACCTTATACATAGAAACACCATTAACAAATATAAAATCAAATTATTAAGTATTATTCATACTTAATATAGATTGATCACACTTCTAAAATAATCATAAATCATCCCCCTAGATTCTAAAAAACTCCCCAATATCCAATTCACCATGAAACATCAAAATAGAAACTATATGAGCTTGAATATCCTTCTCGGGTCACTTACAGAAAAAATATGAAAACATAGTCAACTTTGGATCTCAATAACTTTATCTAAACACACTTCCAAATCTTATAATCCATATATCTAGATGCACCTTGGAGTCCTCTACCACTTTATTTTTTACTGTAATAGCAAATTTGACTTTTACCAAAAGCTATGGTCCAAAAACCAAACACCGGTCTTTCCTTCACAAATTCAACTACTCAAATATAAATGGTCACAATTAACCTTAAAACACTAATATCAAATCTCATGTCTTCTCAACATTAGATCAAATATTCTCCATCGATCTTGATCGATATTTAACACATAAACACCAATGCTCAAATATTAAGCCTCTATCACTTTAACCACATCTCATGCATCCTTGAGATCTTGACTTAATATGCTCTATTGATCTCTACATATCAAATCAGTCTTTAATAATTAATTCTCACCATTTGATCAAATATATGAATGCCTACTCACCATTAGATCCTTATCCTATACCATTGCTCAGATGTTAAACATCGAGTACATATCCTTAACTCACTGCCTCCTGACTCCTTGAAGCACTCATGAACTATCTATCTTTCTCAAGATTTAACACCTTCAAAAATGGCTCAGTATGAGGACCCTTTCAACATGCATTAGTAACCATTATTGCACCTTAATAACTTATTCTACACTTACCCATAGGATCTCAAATTTAGACCAGATGATCTCATTCCTTAGGATACTCTAACCATGTGACCCACTGCACTTGGAACTCTCATGCATGATAGATATAACACCATTAAATTCCTTTCTTATAAACATCTATCATAGAGCCAGCCATGTCCAAAACTACTTGAGAGATCAACTTTGATCATCTATAATTTGTTTTGTGCTTCAGTGTATGAGCTCAAATTTAGCACAAATAATCTCTGCTCAAAACTAAACAACCCCATATGATCAGTTTCTCTTGACACATTCACATGTGCAAGATACATAACCATAAAAAATTCACACTTAGCTCTTTCTACCACAATAAAATTGGCTATGGGAAAACATAGTCAAAATGTCTGGGAGCCCAACTATGCACATCCATAACTTTTAATGCATTACATTGGATGATCTAAAAATTAGTGAAAATAAAATACGTCCAAAACTAAATAAACCAATATTATCACCTTCTCCTTAATCATCCACATGTGTGAGCTTTAACCTCATCAACATTCTCACTCAGCGCTTTCTGACCACTTTGCAAATTTGGCTAAGTATGGGAAAATAATGAAATCTATCTAAGAAGCCAACTTTTCACCCTCATATATTTAACCATGCTTCGATACATGAATTGAGATTTGGTATAAAATAACTAAGGAATAAAATGATCACAACCATATGACTAACTCCCCTTGACTCACTCTCACATGGCATTGGTGACATCATCAAACTGCCAACTCATAGTTTCTACTACTGGACCCAAAGAGTCTAGATGAAAACTATGATCAACCATATGAATTTCACTCATGCACACAAGATATAAAATAATGTATCACATCTTATACGACCCCTTTCATATGTTCAAACCTCATTACTCATCATTGATCCTCTGAAGATATTTTAATACTGAAGATCAACCAACCATATATAGAGCACACTAGAACAAGTATATTACACACTTTTTCATACAAGAACAAGCACATTGAAAACTTTTTCATTGTAAATTATACTATCAAGGAACTTTATTCACTCACCAGGGAACCTCCATGACATCACTATGACAAATCTCCAACAGCAACTCCATAAAGACTAGTTCGTTAAAGTGAGAATCCTTAAAAAGAATGAAATGTTCAAAGGGTGGTTCAACATAAGATAACACATCAAAAATATGTGTTTCATTAAAAAAAAATGGATTGGTTGGTTCTCTTGGCCTTGGTTTACAATTGGTTATAAAATATTAGATTTAGACACTTCTTAGTCTTTAAAAGATAGTTCTTGGAGAGGTAATGACTGGCTCTACTGTGGTTTGAAGACTGGATTGGATTTTATAAAGTGATGAAAGGTTGGAAATGGATTAAAAATGATTTGTGTTTTGATAATTATCTCTTTATAAATATGTTCATCTAAGATAGGCTTAACAAAGATTGGATGCAGGTCTAGGATGGTAATTGTGCTCTATCTAGTCACAATTATATAACCTTATTGATATAATGAGATACCAAACTTGGAAGGGCCTTGACTGGTAATGAATGGGAGTTGTGAATCTTGGTTGTTGATTCAATCCAAATAATGAGGGAATATAATGGTAATGAATGGGTGTTGTGAAGCTTGGTTGTTAATGCAGGATGAAGGATGAGGGCCTAGAATAGTAATCCTTAGGTGTTATGGAGCTTGGTTGTTAATGAAGGTGAAATGATGAGGGCCTAAAATGGTAATCCTTGGGTGTTAAAATCTTGGTTACTATTCTAATCCAAAGGAGGGTTACTGGCATAGGTAGGGGATTGGGTATCATTTTAATTGGCCCAAAGAAGGACAATATTGGCACATGATAATCAGCATGACTAGCTCTATAAATTAGCCCAAAGAGGGTGGTCTTGGTCTATTAAAATGATCTAATTATAGGTATAGGTTTTAAAGTGACATTGGTCTAGGAATATGTCTTTAGTATATTGCTATAAATAGTTTAAACTTGGCCTAGAATGGAGTTGTTTCTCCAAAATTTTGCAATGATAAACATGGTATAAAAATTCCTCAAGGTCTAATGTCAAATGTCTTACACAAATGGTCAACTAAATGGTGAATCTGAATCCTAACTTGGTAAATAGTGTTTTAAACAATTCTAATATAGGTCTAAAAATAGAAAATGTTGCTAGGTCTTTGGGAATAAGGCACAAAGCTAGGCTCAAAATAACTAGGTCTAAAATAAGAGGTAAAATGCTAGGTCTTTTAAAAACATGACACAAAATCTAGACTTGAAACAACTAGGTCTAAATAAAAGTTAAATTTCTAGGTCTTTGGAAACACATCATAAAGCTAGAATTATAACAAACTAGGTCTAGGTAAAACTTGCAAGATAATTAACCTAACAATTTGAAACACTTGGACTCAAACTAGGCATATGGATTCAAACACAAATTTGACCATTGGTAAAAGGCATTGGAATTTAGGCATATCCATAAAACTAATTGGGAAAATTAACTCCAAAAAGGCAAAAGTAAAGATGAGGAGTAAAATATTCAAGCCCAAGTGATGAGCAAGACTCAAATGTAAACTAATCATACTTAAGATTGTACTTAGAGAGAGAGTTTTGACCTTAATTCTAAGCAACAAAAGAGATGTGAGGCACATGAAAAAGAGACCACTTCCTAAATCTAGGCACAAAATATCTTTAAATCAAACAAGGAATTAGTCTAATATGTACTATCCAAAAGTGAGAGGTAAATGTCTAAAATCTAAAATTAAGCGAGGCATAGGCATAAACCAATCAACATTTGAATCTAAACTTCACAAGACCAATTTTTAACTTGATTTCAAAATGCTTGATTTTTTCAAATAGATGACATTCTAGACCAAATTATACTACATAATGATATTAGGCATAGACCAAAAAGGCACGCATGGTTTTGAAATTAAATAGACACAAGGTAAAGGTATTTAAAACAATGTGAGCAGCATAATGATGCTACCTCACTTAAAAGGTATGACAAATGGTTTGTTTCAAAAAATCTAACGAAAATACTTGGAATGAAATGGGTAGGGTAATGATGCCCCTTTAAAATAAGTGACACATACACACACACAAAAGTTTTACAAAATGACTAAGGTAAAGTGTGGCATTAAACAAACAACAAAACACCTCTTTAGGCTAAAAGGGGTGTATAAACATGACTTTATTTGGACATGATTTGGACATGTGTTTTTGATAAACAAAATAGTTTTTAACTCCAAAATAATGTAGTTAAAATTAAAAGACACAAAAACACCTAAGTGTATCATCTTATTCCTAAAAACTGATAAAGTGGCTTTATATCATCAAATTTTGTCTATATACTCCTTGAGAGAAAATAATTTATTAATAAAAAAAATTATATGTTCATGAAAAGTAGGGTTTTTTAAACCCCCTCTTCCCTTAGTATGGTAACATATAACTTTGGGCTACTCACCTTGCATTGACAATATTTCTACGATAAGTGGAATTTTCCAAAAACTATAAGTTTTGCACATTCTAGATGGTCCCATGTATGGTTAACACTAGAGATGAAATCACATCAATTAAGTTCATACCAGATAACTTACTATTCAAGGGGATATTCCTTTTCATATTGATTCCATCCATGTACTTTTTAGTGGAGTCCCTTACTTATCTAGACCTGACTCAAGTTTTCGTTATGATAAGAGAAGCTAGTCATTTATCCCTTTGGCAATTATAGTATCTATGCCCTGATTTATATACCCCACCATGGATCGGGGTTGAAATAATTCTAAGAGATGAATTCTTGGGTCAATACTTCCCTAAATAACTTATGGGGAGGTGATGAAATCTCTCCCATAAGCGAAATGCAAAAAATAATAAGAGAAAGGCTTTAAGGTCATTTTAGGATCACCCAAGTCATTTGAATCTTAGGGAGAGCCTTAGCGATATCCCTTTTATACTTGGACTAAGAGATAAAATTAAAGGATTATTTCCCTAAAGATGATGGGTGAGAGCATACACATTAAGTCATTTTTGAAAAAATAACACAAACAACAACTAAAATAATAATCAAACAAGCTCTTAAGAGTATTTAGTCTAAGCTTGTGTTCATTTTAAAAACCCAAGTGAAGTGTGATGTAAAATTTATCCAATTGGATTTATTTTTTATTTATGAACTTTTAAAAACAAAGTGACTAAATGATTTTTAGGTACCAAATGTAAATATGAATTCATTTTAGTGCCCAAATTAAAATGTGAGATAAAATTAATTTGCTTGACTCAAAATGCCACTTTATTGGTTAGGTCTTGTATAAAACTATATACACCATAAATTGGTCAAGAAACCAAACATATCATGTCTTTTCATAATCCTTTCAAAGGAGACTCTGACTAGAGAATATGAGTTTTGTTCACATTTTACCATGTCTTTTGTTTTATCTATTTGGGTCTTGTTCTAAGCTTGAGTCATCTTTTTCCCCATTCCCATTCACTTTAAGCCTTTGAAATATCCATTCCACCTCAGCCAAGTTATGTTTCCCATGCTCATTCCATCCCCCCTAGTCCCTATCCTATAGGATAGGAGTTCTAGGATTGGACTACAATGCTGAAACCTAGGGTGTCTAGTTTTTAGCACTCCTATCCAAAGCTAATTTGAGCCTAAATAGTCAATATCTTATATTGGATGGGTATTACCCCTTTTATTTGCTTCATTCCTAATTTTTCCAATGTCAGTAAAAGGCAAATAAATCTACCAAATTCAAAATAATGAGTCTCATAAATAAAGGACTACACAAGGCATTTTATATCTAGCACTTACTACTTTGGCACATTAGACATAATAAAAATTAGTCAATAGTATAGCTCAGCTTCTTTGCATAACACATAGACTTGTATACTTGATAAAGGAAGGGCCTACATGAAATTTATTTTGGCATTTATTGTGCATGTTGATTATGCACATTCCCTAAGAGAGAACTACATTTGATTAGAGACCCTAGATTGAAGGTTAATGTAGGCAATGGTTAGGATAGCAAGGATTATAGGTCATGCAATCATTCTTCCCCTAGCCTAGTTTTCCCCCTTTTGATTTTTATGTATTCATTATTTTCATGTGTGTAGATGGATACATGAATTGAAGTCTAAAATGGACCTATAACAAGCTCTATCAACTTTCAATCCCCAAAATTTAGTACATAGGCTCACATTGACTGGGTGAACAAAACCCAAAAATATTATATCCTCAAGACAATATCATCGAGAGGGACTATAGTGCTAGACACTAGGGTGTCTTATTATATCACTCCTATCTAATCAGAAAATAGAAGCTATATTTAGATTCCTAATAGTGTCTCAATCTTGCACCTCAATTACTAGCCCCTAAATCTTTCATTTTAGTCCAAATTCAGATAAGTTTATTTCTCTCTCTCTCTCTCTCTCTCTCTCTCTCTCTCTCTCTCTCTCTCTCTCTCTCTCTCTCTCTCTCTTTCTACTTCAATGTTCAAATTACAACAATATAAATGAAATAGAATCAAATTAACAATGCATATTTCAAATGATACATCTCATGTTCTTACCTCTATTTTATCAAAAGAATGTTCAAATGAAAAATCTCCTTCTCTTACTTCTCATATTACACATGAAAATAATGCATGTCTTTCATCCATGGATAACATAGATGCATATGGTATTCCAATTTCAAATGATAATTTATTGCATATTAGAAAAGAATTAAATTATTCTCTTACACATCTCCCTAGTAATGATGGAAGTGATAATGAATATGATAGTGAGCATGCCAATGAATATGAAAATGAGAGTGATTATGAACAATATTACATATATGATAATGATGATGATAATTATGCACATAGTGAAGAAGAATATGCATCTCATGTGTCTAAATATTCTCTCACTCCTCTCAAACATAATACACTTATAAATGTTATTTCTACTTCTATGAATGATTCTATTTCAAATAATGCACATATTAATGATAATAACACATCTTCTACTTAATTAGACTGTGATTCACTAAAATATAAAGATACCAATGAATCTCCCAAGCCACCCCTCACTATAGTATAACCCATTTTTCATTCTTCACCTAAAGAGAATAGTAGCCCACATCCCTCCATTAAGGTCCAAGTTACCATTACTCCCAGGGTTTAAGTGAGCACACCCCCTCTTTATGATCCAATTGCTAAATTTAGCATTGCCATTGTTAAAATTAATAATCAAATTTAATGATTAAATGAACCAATTCAAGATAATAATGTACCATCTTAGGAGATCATATCTTTGATCCATGTAGTTGGTGAATTACAACACCAAGTACATCTCCTTACCTTGGACAACAAAGCTTACAAGTCTTGGATGGATGCCAATGATCTACATGGTAACCCCATTCTAAAGACATTCAAATAGCTTCATTGCCTAAGAATTTATAGATACCATCAAGACCTCACTTTGATGGAATTAGAGATCCATTTGTACACCTTCAGGCCTTTCAAAAGGATTTACCATCTCATGCTAGCCCATTGATTCTACTCAAGTTATTCCAATAGACATTAGTGGGGGAAGCACAGAATTGGTTCTTTCATCTACTCCACATTGGTTCATTGCACACATTTGATGAATTAGAGGAGGCATTTCTTAGATATTACATCATAAACATGGGCCCTCATGTTACATATGATAAACTTGCCACACTTCATCTAAATTTTTTAGAGCCAGTTAGTGAGTATATCTTAAAATTCAAGGCTCACATGTTAAGATTAATATATAAACCAATAGATCTATAGATTTAGCATATCTTTATTAAGGGGCTTCACCAATCTCTCCTTGATCATCTAATATATTAGATAGAGTTTTTTTTCAAACACTATGTTATAAAATTTTATCTTTGTGTTTTACTATTTTTGGGAAACTAAGTGTATAATTTCCTAATTAGTAAAGGGTCTAGATTAATCTAGAAAACATAGAATACAATATGCCTAAATTAACCTACTGATTTTATAAATCTATCTTTGATTAATTAATTACTAAAAATATAAATCAATTGGATAGAAAGTGAACTTAGTTGATTTTTGGACTGAGATGAAAGAATCTATAACTACAAATTGATGAGCTGACTCGGCAAACTATTGAAAATAAGACTTAAAAGTTTATTTTTTACCTAGATAGTAGCACCAAAAATTAGAAATTTTAGGGTCCAATTTTATAGTCCTATTTTTGGTTCTATAGTCCTTTTGATCTACTTCCTCTAAGCTTTCTATGTTCTATTTTGATGCTTCTAGAGGCTCTGCATCTGAATATGTAAGTCTCGATCATCTACAGAGCTCCATGTATAATTGATTTTGTCTCCTAGGGTCCTAGTTCCTCCTTAAGCTTGATAAGTGGTCTTAAATCAACTATAAAAATATGTTAGTGTGTGTTATGCACTAAACATGTGATCACACCCCATGTGTGGGCATGTTACCTACATACCAACACTTCTAGGAGGGATCAAGGCCAATGTAATTCTCCCAAATTGAATGTGTATTGTGTAATATTGTGTATGAAATGTAATTATTATATGAATTTAGGTAGGTTTTAAATGACTCGTGACTTGTATAGAAGCTTGAGTAAGTTGGAAATAGCAATGGTTAGTTTTATGTAGAGAATAGGAGGATTTGCTTGAAGGTGCTTAGTGTATTTCTAGCTTGTGCCTTTTGAATGATTTCCAACCCATCTAAATGACCCTTGAATAGGATTTTATAGGTAAACTAATGATTATAGGTTAGATGAATTCATGTTAGGCCAAAAATAAAAAAGATAAGGAATCAAGGAAATCTGATTGTTTGAGGCTAAGAGTGACTTGAACAATAGCGTCAAAAAGTGGACACCCTGGGGTCCAGTATTTTATTCCAACTTATAGCACTAGTGTCTAAGGGGAAAGGGACCCTAGGGGTTAGGTATATGCCTAGGAAAGGAGTTTTGGAAAGATGAGGCTGAATCTAAAAGGCTTTAAATGACTGAAAATAGTTAAAAACATGCCTAGTGGGTTGTGTAAGGAAGCAAGAGAGACCTATGGTTTGGGTGTCACAAGTCATGCTCAGATTGTACAAACTACATTTTTATGTGATTATATTTTCCCCTATTTATTATAAATATGTAACAAAGTGAAATACTAGGATAAAGGATAAAAATAGAAGCATACATGAACTTACTTGTGAGTCTAAGCCCAAGAAGCTATGTGATGTTGTTGTACTGTGTAAATCTACAAGTAAGTAAACTAAAAGTATATCAGTTCTTACTAGATACATTATATCTAAAATAAGAATGTATAAAGTTGGGTAAAGAGAGAAAGGAAGATAAAGGAATGTGTCAGGGAATCCAAGAACAACACACCTTGTTCTGATCCCACTTTTTAGGATCTTGCTCTTCAGAAAGAGCACAATATGATTACCAAATACAAGCAATTAAACATGAAAAATTATCTAGAAGTAACAAGTAACTAGAATTCACAAATAGCACAGAATATGAGAGACAATACACTATCTTATATTAATACTCATACAGAAAAGAATACAATAAAGAGACACCACACTCTTCCACCTTACAGAGGCTTGCCACACCTCAAGTGTACAGTAATTCTTCTTCAAAAGTTCACTCTCCTACCAAAAATGGTCCCAACACATAACTCACACATAGAATTGGTGTTCACCTCTCCAACTAGTCAGTAATAACCCTACCAGTACACCAAGCACTCTAAAGTACTTTAAGTAGATCTCCCATGAACCTGTAACCTACAATTCAACAGACCATACTTACATATGTAGATCTCCTATGAGCTTGCATCAACTTGCAACTCAATGATCTTACAACGGAGGGATCTTCCTTGCCTTCCTTTTTAGCTCATAATTACAATACATGTCAATGGGTCTATAAATAGATCCCAAACTTAAAAAATAACTTAGACTCTTAGTTTACTAATAACAGACACACAGCTCAAGACTTGAAATAGCCTTTACATGCAAACACTCAGTTCAAAAAACTAACCGTTCGTGCAACAAACAGTTTTGGAACAAATAGGCGACCGACGTTGGTCCCTGTCTGACTGGTGCTGACCGACATCGGCTGACTCCCTGTCGATGCCGATTGCCTTTTGCATTGATCATGACTGACATCAGTCATACTATTGATGCTGGTACTTCTAGAACTTCAGCAACCTCCTCTTCATCTGCATAGTTGAAGCTTTTAGCTCCATAACCTAACAATCTCCCACTTGGAGATAAATAGCTGCAATTGTACCTATAACTGTATATCATCTAGTTTGTTTCTTGGCACTGTATCCCTCTTCAAGATCACTCTTGAAGACCAACCACCACAAAACCTATGGTGCAACACTTGTCATCCAAATCACCTGCCACATCCACATCTACAAACCCATGTAGAAAATAACTTGACCCTACATAGCATGTGCACCTACTGCTAGTCCCTCTAAGAATTCACTGAACTGCCCTCCAATGCTTCTTTCCCAGATTAGCTCCAAACTTGTGACAACTCCCACTACTTGGGAAATCTCAGGTCTAGTACATACCATGCACTTAACCTCATTATGTGAATCAAGACACTGTTCTGTGAACTATCCAACCATCGGCGTGCTAATCGGTCTCACACAATCATCCTGAAACAAAGTCAACATGTGACCTTCCATGTCCCTAGAACACACTCATGCCAAAGAATCTTGCTACTCCTAGATTCCTCATGACATTCTTCTAAACTAGCTTTACCTTTAGTTCAGCAACTCCCTATATATGTAACCCTGCAACAAGCATATCATACAGTAATAGGATAATGTAGCTAATATTATCCAACCTGGTAAAGAGAAACACAATGATCAAACCTCCATTGTCCTGCAGCTTATTCAAGACCATATACCCTGGCCTTCTGTCTCACGTATCCATTTTCGCTCTTCTTCATCCTGAACATCCATTCATCTCTTAGTGCTTACTTCCAGCTGGCCACTCCACCCAAAACTCCCATTTGGTTCTTCTCCAAGGAATCACATCCTTCATCCATGCCAAGCTCCCACTATTTCTTGGATCTACCTGCTCTGCTTCTTTTATAACTTCCTGGTTCTTTACCATCAGTGAGTAACAAGTAGTGTAAAGAAGGGAAATGATGAATTTGAGGCTTACATACCCTTTAAGTCCTCCATATGGGTGCTTGAGACTCCTTGACAGCTTACGTCCACCCAAAATTTGTCTCAGTGATCGATGCTAGTCACATCTCAATCTGCACCTGACTGATGTTGGTTCCCTACGACTGCCTCATTACCGACATTAGTTCCCCTTGACCGATGCTAGTGTTTATCTACCCTAAGTCACTGACGTCAGGCTGCACATAGTTGACATCAGTCCCTGTCTAGACGTCAATGACAATTTTCTAACCGACGTCGGTCTCTATGTTTTGCTTGTGAGAACTGACTTCTACCCACGAGCTCCTTTTGGATCAAACCCTTGTCCAAATCACCCTTACTCTACTCAAAATTCTTCTACCCCTTGTGTTGAACTCTATTCGTCACCTTCTCCTTGAAAACCAAGGCTTTCTTGTTCTTGTCACTAACATCAGATTCCTCAAGAAACGTTACCTTCTTCTTTTGCATACAGAAATCTCAATCTATGCTCTTCAAATCTGAAAGCATACCCTTTGACTCAAGAACATGCATCTCCTTCTTATTCATGTGACTAAGCCTATTAAGCCACATCTTTGAATCTACAGCTAAAGTAGATAACCCAAAAAGAGAATCAGTAATACAAGTAGATAGATAAAGCGTACCTACTTTCTTACCTCTTGCTACAATAAGTGCACCCTTGGTAACCTTCCAAGAGTCTGCTGTGAGAGTTACTGTGCAACCCTCATCACCCAAACTTCTTACAAAAATCAAATTCCACTCTAGAACTGGGACATGCATGACCTCCTTCAACACCCATGTGTTACCTGTCTGCAATTTCAGCTTCACTTTCCCTTTGCCAACCATCTGACAAGGCTTACCATCCCCTAAACAAATTTCTCAAAAGTCTCCCTAGACATACTCATGAAAAAATTCCCTATTTGGGGATGCATGAAAAGAGGCACCAGAATCTAAAACCCAAGATTCTACTTTATCCAAAGAACATACTAGAGCATCCTGTGCAACGAAATTTGCAACATCTACTTCTTCTTCATGTCCTTCATGCTGATCTTCACCCAACCTGCAATCTCTCTTTAAGTGCCCTTGCTTTCCACATTTCCAACAATTTATTCTACCATACCTAGACTTGGATCTCCTACCTATCTTTGACCTTGATCTCCCACGCTCTATCTTCTCTCTTTGCCTTCCTCTGCCTTCAACACTCAAAGCACTCCCTGATGATTCACATGTGCTTTTCCTGCGTATCTCTTCATTCAAGATCACACTCACAACATCATCCACTTTTAAGATTTTTGAAGCAGATGCAGTATTAGAAACTACCATTACCAAACTCTTCCAACTTTCAGGTAATGAACATAAGATTAAGAGAGCCTTAATTTCATCATCAAAAATAATATTGACTGAATTTAACTGGTTTACCAAACCATGGAAATCACTAAGATGACTATGTAGAGATCCACCTTCTAACATTTGCAAATTAAATAATTGCTTCATAAGAAATACCTTATTCAAAGCCGAGGGTTTTTCATATAAATTTGCCAAAGATTCCATCAACTCTACCATTGTCTTAGCATGTGATAAGTTGGAAATCACAGACAATGCAAGACTCAACCTTATAGATCCCAGAGCCTTCCAATCAAGAACCTCCCATTCTTCATCCTTCATATCCTGGGGCTTGCAATCAACCCCACCCAATGGTAAGTACAAATCTTTCTGATACATATACTTCAATCTGCATCCTCCATAATTGATAGTTCTTGCCATTAAACTTCTCCATTCGTAGCTTACTGTCTTCTGCCCTTGTTCTACTCCCACTCAAACAGAAACCCTTGTGAGTAACCTGTAATCAACACACACTAACCAAATCTAATCCAACCTATTAGTATCCCAACCAAAAGCTCTGATACCAGTTGTCAGGGAATCCAAGAACAACACACCTTGTTCTGATCCTACTTGTTAGGATCTTGCTCCTCAGAAAGAGCACAATATGATTAGCAAATACAAGCAATTAAACATGCAGAATTATCCAGAAGTAAAAAGTAACTAGAATTCACAAATAGCACAGAATATGAGAGACAATACACTATCTTGTATTAATACTCATATATAAAAGAATACAATAAAGAGACGCCACACTCTTCCACCTTACAGAGGCTTGCCACACCTCAAGTGTATAGTAATTCTTCTTCAAAAGTTCACTCTCTTACCAAAAACAGTCCCAACACACAACTCACACATAGAATTGGTGTTCACCTCTCCAACCAGTCAATAATAACCCTACCAGTACACCAAGCACTCTAAAGTACTTCAAGTAGATCTCCCATGAACCTGCAACCTGCAATTCAACAGACCATACTTACACATGTAGATCTCCTATGAGCTTGCAACAACCTACAACTCAATGATCTTACAATGAAAGGATCTTCCTTGCCTTCTTTTTTAGCTCATAATTACAATACATGCCAATGGATCTATAAATAGATCCCAGACTTAAACAATAACTTAGACTCTTAGTTTACTAATAATAGACACGCAGCTCAAGACTCAAAATAGCCTTTACATGCAAACACTCAGTTCAACAAACTAATTGTTTATGCAATGAATAGTTCTAGAACACACAAGCGACCGACGTTGGTCCCTGTCTAACTAGTGCTAACCGACATCAGCTGACTCCCTATTGACATCGGTTGCCTTCTACATTGATCATGATCGACATCGATCATACTGTCGATGCTGGTACTTCTGTAACTTCAGCAAACTCCTCTTTGTCTGCATAGTTGAAGCTTTTAGCTCCACAACCTAACAGAATGAATACACCTCACCGGGTATGTGAATCAATATAAAACTTGTTGTGTTGCTAGATTGTGTTGAGTGATGTTGGATGTATGTTTGAACTAAGAGTTATATTGATGGATGAGCTGAGTGCTCAATCCCCTAGAAGATGGCTCAAGAATAAAAATGTAGACTCTTTGGCTCCATCATCACCAACTAAATGAATTTAATGAATCATGAATGTGTTAATCAATGTTTATAATGTGTGTCCAATCCCTCTAAATAGGTGGTTTAAGAATACAAAGGCTAGCTAGTCTTTTGGCTCCATCGTTGCCTCATGATGTGAAGCTAAATAGAAAGATACCGGTATAAGTTAAATGTCATATGAGATGGCTCATGAAGCCCATGAACGTGTTATAATCTAATAATGTTGGTGTGGATAGCCAAATATAACTATAAACTAGGCCAATATTGGCCACTTTGAAAGATGGGGATTGGACTTGTATAGAAGTCCCTCCAAAATTATAATCAAGGCTTACGAAGCTACTCATAAACTCGAGTACATGGGAAGTAAACTTGTATGAAAGTTTACTTGAAAGTGATACCAACCACCTATAAATGGAGTAAGGCATGTAACTGATAGAAACCTGTAATAAAAATGTATTGAACTCAGAAAAGAGAAGGCCCATATGCCATGCACATTACCCCAATAACTGGTGTTTAGAACATATATTTTGAATTGAAAGTTGTATCAATTGCCATTTCTAAACTATAAGTGGAAACCCTCATGCCATGCATTATGCCCCCTATATCTATATTCTCTAAGAAAATAAGTGTTGAAAACTATTATATTCTAGACTATATTTTTTTGGCAAAACCATGACTAAATTCACCCCTCTACCTAATTTTAGAAAAACTAGAAATTCTACTGTCTAGACACTAGCACTGGAAACTGGACATTTTGGGGTCTAGCACTATAGTCCCATTTTTGGCACTATTGTCCAGAGCTAAAAATGAAAACTAGACTGTGTTCTCTATTGTTTGCCTAATCTGGCCTACCTGTACTAAATTTTGGAATCTAGAGTGTGTATTCTAAAATTGCTTTTTCAATTGTTTAGGAGTTTTGATCTCTGTGACAAAACCCCTATTTATTGCCCCCTATTTTGAGGTTAGGAATGAAGAACCTAAAATAACTTCCCTTAGAATAGTAATCCTTGCAAGTGTGTTAAGCTACAAATATGTTTGATATAGCATTGATATTCATGATCTCAAGATATAGCAAAAGTTGTAAAGAGAAATTGTTATATCCACAGGGGTATGCCTAGATAGATATAACAATGTAATAGCATGTGCATGGGAAAAATTGAGAATGTGAGATGTTGTTTTATAGTTGTTAGTTATTAGTGGCAAGGAGGGATGGATCATTATTTCCATCATAGCATCCAATAAGCAATGCAAATGCATGATTGGAATCATGGCATTATACACACAAAGATAAATAATTAAAAAACAAGCATACAAAGCAAGAAGAAAGAAGAAAGAAACACGTAAGGGTGGCCAAGGGGCCAAATATAAATGTAAGGCATACAAGGCATGTTTAAATTCCACATGCACACACAATGGGAACAAGTAAATATTGCCACAAAGGCCACAAGCACATAGAAGGCACACACAAAGGACATTGGCAAAATGTCCAAAGGTACACATAATATAGATAGAAGTAAAGGACATTGGTAAATGTCCTAAAATGCAAGAAATAATCAAATAAGAAATAGAAAAGGTAAACACATATAGCTAATCAAAGCATAAATAGAAGCATGTAAAGTATTATAAGTATAGACAAGCATCTAACTATGGAAATCAAGAAGCAAGAATATACAAGATATGTGGTACAAGACTAATGTATATTCTATGAAATAAAAAAGTGTAATAAATGTTATTAGACATTGATGTGATATCTATGTAAGCAAGTAAGCTACATACTACACAAGATGTCTATATTGTGGAGTATGAGAATGTCATAACCTGGATGGTGTAGTCATACAGAGCCCCCAGTGGGTAGATGTATCGATGTGTAGCTAGAATGTAGAAGTAAGATGCCCCCTCAAAATGTGGAGTAAAGCAATGAAGGATTTGGATGTACTGAACACACTTAAATAAGATCAAGTGAAGCATGGTAATATAAATAAATCAACAAACAAGTAGCATAGAATAGTGTAATGTAAGTTTAGCATAGTGTTTTAGCAATGTAAGAACATAGATGTTGCATATAATTGACATGTTTTTGTATTTTTGATTTTTTGTATTATTTTTGGAATAAGCTATGTACAATCAAGTAGAATAAGACTATGTACAGGAAATACTACAAAGGAATGATACTAACAAATGAGTCTTAGATGAGACCCCCTGTCATGGTGTCTAGTATCAAAAAGTAGAATCTTGTGTGATCATGAGACATGATGGAAGTGTTGAGACTGAGGCTCTGAAAGCTAGATATGTTGTAAATTCTCTAAAATTTGTGAAATAGAAACTAACTGTAGAGATCCTCTATAACTCTGAGAAGTAGATGCAACTATAGGGATCTTAGGGACCCATCTGTAAGTAGGAGAAGCTCTTTAAACATGTCCTCAATGTGTAGATGCATGATATCTCAATGAAACTACTATGGGTGTGAAAATTGTATCTGAAAGCTACCTAAAATCCTAAAGCTATGGAGGTGTATGGACCCTATGTATTGGTGATGGATCTATAACTAGTGATGGAACCAAAACTAGCTCTAGAACTAGAATTGGTACTAAAACTAGAAGTGGCAACTCATATGGAACTTCAGTAACTATAATACCCTAATTGGTGTGCATGAATTTCATGCATCAATGTAATATAGATGGAATTGCTTAGAGTTTTTGTATCCAAGGTCTACCAAGTAACATTTCAAAGACTCATGCACTAGTAACTATAGTGAATGGGGTGGTCATGCATGTATGACCAACCTGTAAAGGGATGAGGATCTCACCTAATATAGTCTAACTATGTCCACTAAATCCACTAATAACTATATTTTTTAGAGTGATATCATGTTTTGTATACCCTAAATGTTGTAGTAGTGTCATAGTACACATGTTAACACTGGATCCATCTTCAATTAGAACATTATGAATGGGATGATCATGAATAAAAGCTCTAATAAAGAATGCATGATAATTTGCATCATCCTTGATAATCTCTTGCTTAAAAAATGTGATATAAGGCTAAACTAGAAGTCTAGAATGAAAGGTAATAATCATGTGGCTCAATAGATGTGATTTAATTACTACTGCCTTATATGTAGCTAGTGGAGAATGTGCCTGATATGCATGATGTACACCTGATGTGTCTTATGCCCCTGACTTTCCATGCTATAGAAATATATCTAAAAATATTTTAAGTGACTTATCCTGTGTTGGTTTAACCTAAGGAAGCTTAACTGAAGTGCCTAGATCAATCTAGTTGGCATTAATTAAATCCTATATCTTATGCTTGAGACTAATGCATCTATTTTCAGTATGGATTGGTGCCATGTGAAAGTTGTAATTTTCATTATGATCATATTCCCATGGAAGAGGCTTTTTTGGATCAACTTCTCTGATAGGAGGTAGAGAAATGATATTAAATTCTAGTAGCTAATGTATAACTCTAGCTGGAGAAACTGGTAGATTTGTAAAAAGTCATCAATGAGGTGTTAATAATGTGACTCTTTATGGGGGCTCTAAAGCCACATTGACTATTTATTGAGTTTATTATTTGTTATCATTGAACTTGACCTTATATAGGACTTTGTTACTCTTATTAGTTATATATGATACACTTGTGTACTTGAGTTTTCCCATTGATATGAGTTTGATTTCTCATTATTTTAAAGTGTAACAAAATTCAATGAAAGAAGATAATATTTTAAACATGATTGTCTCATGCAAAATTGGTAGAATACTTTGTTTGAAGAGGTCATGAACTCTTGATCTGCCATAGGGCTAGTCATCTTAGCCAAAATGGTCTTATATCTCAGAACATACTCGGTGAGAGGCTCATTTAACTTCTGTTTATATTATGCAATTTGAGCATATGACACCTTATCACTGATGTTGATACTAAAGTATGATAGGAACATGTCAGAAAGAGGATTGAATGCATTGACCAACTAATTTTGTAAATTGTAAAACCATTATAGTACATAATCCTTGAGGATCCATGGAAATAACTTAATTAATAACCAATCATTTGGTACATAATCCAAACATGTTGTATGAAAGGCTCTCAAATGTGTCTATGGATCACCCTTGACATCATAAAGAGTGAGCTTAGGTTATATAAATCCAGGTGGAAAGGGTGATGTTGTGCAAAAGGTGTATGCAATAAAGTGATAGAATCTAATGCCTATGTAAATCTAGTGGTACCTTTTTCAATATATTTCACCTTGGATTGAAGAGATAAAATCTCTTACACAAGGGCTGACACATCAAGAGATAGGGATGTACTAGCTACAACTGGTGGCATAAGAGAAGGTTGGGCTGATATAGGGGTTGGTGTGACATAGTTGCCCCCATAGTGTCATGTGCAACTGGTGTTTCTATAGTTTGAGAAGATTGATCATTGTTTACCTTTTATTTTTCCTTTTGTAGAATTCTAAAGATGTCATCTTGCATATTCGTGTGTTTGGTTAAGATTTCATGAAGATCTCTTTTATCAGCTTCATCAAAACTAGTATATTGGGCCATTATACAAGTAGGAAAACAATTTTAAATGTATTTGGATGTTTTTTAATAAGTTTTAATAGGTAATGTGCTTAAACTAGAAATTAATAGATAAAAGAAACACAAAAGTCTAAAATAATAATTTAAAATTTGTGCAAAAAAGGATATGAAGTTGTCAAACATGTAAGGTGATAGCTCGGAATGAAATAGGACCTAGTGTATACACCTAGGGATTTTTTAGGAATATTATTTGCACAATAATATGAACCTTTGAATTTGAAAATGATTTTTTGATTTTAATATTCAATCAAAATTTGTAGAAAGTAAGAGGAATATTCTAGAAAATGACTGGAAATTAAGTGATGTAACTAGGGTTTGAAATGAATTTTTTCAAACTTAATGTGATAATTTGAAAATTTTACATAAAATTTTTAGATTTGAACTCAAAAATATATTAGTAAAAATTTGAAAATATTCCTAAAATTAGTAGAATTTTTTTCCTAGTGGTCTAGAAGTGGTTTCGTCCAAAAAGGACCTAGAATGTGAAAACTAGGGTTTTAGTGAATTAATGAAAATATTGCACTTAAATTTGTAGTTTTTTTAATTTTTAAATTCTATAAAAATTATAAAAATATGGTAAAAAATAAAAAATAAATAGCCCTAGGGTTTCTAGGGTTTTTGTGTAAAAATTTGAAGTCAGGTTCACCAAATGTTTTACTATTTTTGGGAAACTAAGTGTTTAATTTCCTAATTGGTAAAGGGTCTGGATTAATTTAGAAAATATGTAATATAATATTCCTAAATTAACCTACTAATTTACTAAATCTGGATTTGATCAAGTAATTACTAAAAATAGCAACCAAGGGGATAGAAAGTGAATTTAGCTTATTTCTAGACTGAGACGGAAGAATCTAGAACTACAAATTGATGAGTTGACTGGGTGGAGTATCAAAAATAGGACCCAAAAGTCTATTTTCTACTTGGATAGTATCACAAAAAACTAGACACTTTAGGTTCCAATGCTATAATCCTATTTTTGGTGCTATAGTCTTTTTGATCTACTTCTTTTGAGCTTTTTAGGTTTTGTTTTGATGCTTTTGGAGGCTTTGTGTCTAAATTTTCAAGTCTCAGTCATCTACAGAGCTCCATGTGCAACCAATTTTATCTCCTAGGGTCATGTTTCCTCCTTAAGCCTGATAAGTGGTCTTGAATCAACTAACAAAAGAGGTTAGTGTGTATTATGCACTGAACGTGTGATCATACCCCATGTGTGGGCACGTTGCCTACATACCAGTACTCTGAGGAGGGATCAAGGCCAATATATTTCTCCCAAATTGAATGTGTATTATGAAATCTTATGTATGAAATTTATGTATTATGCAAATTTAGGTAAGCTTGATATGACTCGTAACTTGTGCAAAAGCTCGAGTAGGTTGGAAATAACAATGGTTGGTTGTATGCAGAGAATAAGAGGATTTTCTTGAAGGTGCTTAGTTTATTTATAGATCATGCCTTTTGAATGATTTCCAACCCTTATAAATGATGCTTGAATAGGCTTTTATAGGTAAACTAATGATCCTAGGTTAGATGACTTCATGTTAGGTTGATAAGAAAAAAGATAAGGAACTGAAGAAATCTGACCATTTGAGGCTAAGAGTGATTTGGACAATAGCACCAAAAAGTGGACACCCTGGGATCTAGTGCTATAATCCAACTTATAGTGATAATGTCTAAGGGTAAAGGGACCCTAGGGGAAAGGTTTTTACCTAGGAGAGGAGTCTAGGACAACTGGGGTTAAATATGGAAGACTTTGAATGACTAGGAAACATTAAAAAAATATGCCTAGTGGGTTATACAAGGAAGCAAGAGAGACCTATGATTTGGGTGTCACAAGTCATGTTTAAGTTGTACAAATTAAACTTTTATGTGATTAAACTTGGAAAATAAATTGGGATTTATTGAGGCAAATTTATTTTATTGGATCACTCTATATTTTATAGTAGCATCTTCAGCTACAACTTCTAGCACTAAGCATCCACCATGTCCTAAACAAGATAAAAGACCACAACTAGAAAAGCAACCAATCAAGAACAAAGAGCTAGTTTCTAGAGCACAACCTATAGTATACACTATATAGAATAACAAAAAATCACCACTATAGTTTGATTCATAGTAGGATATCCCATCTACCATATTATCAGCACTCCTAGATAAGAGGTTAATCACACTACCTTCTACTCATCAATGAGATCCACGTCTCTTACATAGATAGCCACATCAGTCCTTCTATAATTATCATCATATCCATAAACATAAAGATAATGATTGGTATGGACTCAAGTATTTCATTACTAGATGTGTTGATAATGGCATCATAGAATTCACATAGGAGGCATCAATATCTCCTTCATCATGGAACCCTAGTCTTCATTCCTCCATGACCGAGTCATCCCAAGACATTATTTTACAAGAATCATTGATCACTCATCATGAGTGCAATGCAGGTTTTAGGACAAAATATCATAGGATATCTCCTATTTCACCACCTAAGAAGGTTTAGAAAGTAGTACAACAAGAACAACCTACATATAGCATTGTAGTATGAGGAATACATAGTGAAGTTCCATATACCTATCCAAAAAAGTCAGAGGCACCATAGCAGAGTCCTACTCATGAGAAACATTCACTATGGGTAGATTTTCTAGGTCCTATCTCACATAGCAATCCACTATGGTTAATATTAAATGACCCCACACCATAGAATACTGCTCATGAGAAATATTCATTATAGTCAAATTTCTTAGGTCTTTTCTCATGTAACAATCCATTATGGTTAAGATTAAATGAGCCCTCATCATAGGTTTCAACTCCATCTTGATATATTTCTCATTCATATGCATCATAGTAGAGACCATAGGGTATTTGGTTGCATACAGATGAGCCTTCTTCATAGCATACAATTTCAATTGGATGAACAATAAAGTTGCATTTTGTAGAATCTTCACACACAGCTACAGTTAACACACAATAGATAGTATCAGATATAGAGCACATTCTTACATAGAATGAGTAGTATGGGCACTTATTCAATTGGTCAGTAGGGTTTAAATAGTGATACAGCATAGAATAATACAATGTACAGTCATATTGGTTTTAATTTGTAAGCTTCACTTAGTAGGGCAATGATGGATCCAAAGTTCTAACTAACCTTTGTATTCTCGAGCCACTTTCAAGGAGGTAATATGCATACAATGTTATCTTACATCTCCCCTACTAAAAAGTGACATTCATAATTCCAAATAGCCATCCATAAACAAACAAACTTATCCAAATCTAGACCTTACCAATATCCTACATTTTCCAATTTTAAACCAATTCACTCTACCAAATCAATTTTATAAATTATAAAACCATCAAATTTTTTCTTGCATATAATCACATATCAAACCTAAACAACACATCCAAACATATCATGAACAATTGAATTTCATCCCAAATTTTATATTACCAAACATATCAAAATAATCAAACCACATATCCCAAGTACTATTTACCAAGCATATGCAAATTCAAAATCAATACTAGTTCAACTACTTCTAATCAACAAATTGCACCAAATTTAACAATTTTTCAAATCCCTTAACATAGTATGCATGAGTCAAAACCAAAAACTAGTATCCATGTATATATAACAAAGTTTTCAAATATGTATATATTGTATCAAGTATAATCAATCACGAATGGGCATCATGCCCTCACTCTTAGTCTCACTCTCTCCCCCGATACTAGTCTCATGTTCGATGTCCCCTCACTTCTTCAATCCCCTAAATGCCTCTTACGCCGACTATCTTGCTCTAGTAATCGACCATACTCCTCACACAAGTCTACATACCACCTATGTAAATCTGTGTACTCACCCATAATTGCATACTCACCAATCCATAATCAAGAGGAGGCATCTTATGCCTATCTCACTCAGCCCTTAGCTCATCTCTCTCTCTTGATGCCTTAAGATATTTAGTTTTATCTATATCAGCCCTATCAAACAAATGAGCATAAATACTAACTGTAATTATCACTCACTCTATTAAACCCTCTTCCACAACATCATCAGGAACATGTCATGTGAGCTCATGAAGTGTAGACTCAATGATGGTCTCCCAAAACCCATCATCTCCACCTCTTGCCCCATCCTGTGATTCATCTTGAGCAACTTTCACTCCACATGCATGTAAAAAGTAAAACACTACATTAGACATACATTTTCAAAACTAACTAAAACATGCACAAACTTGAACTTGTACACAACTCAAATATAAATAATACTTACCTCTTACCATCTATATTGGATTTGGGTCTTCATACTCAGGGGAATCCCCTCCACCAATAGGATATAATATAACCAATTGATGCCTCACCCCCCATGTGATAAATGCCTCATGCATCCAACATCATCTATATTAGGATTATCTATATTCACATCTCATGCATCTAAAAGTAATAGTGCTAACTCAACCTTAGTAGGCCTACCATGAGCTCTTGCTCTTATTGGTGTATGTGCACTCCTCACCCATACCCATGCTATTGCGAACACATCCTATAATACCCTAAAATACCTAATCATGTGCTCATATTGAAAGCACTCATATACTCTAGGTTGATAGTCATGTAACCAATAACTGACCCTAATATAATGCAACTGCATTCCATCCTCAGGCCACCCAAAAAACCCTCTATAGGGCCTCTATATGACATCTTGAGCCACTAGTCTATCTAACACTAATCTATAGTGATCCATCCCAAGAGACCTAATATCTAATGAACTCATCCACCATTCCTCATATGGTTATGGAGGTGCCCACCTCTCTCTTGACAATCCCAACAGCCACACAATCGCTATGTGCTCTTAGGTCCAATAATGCAATAAAGTAGCCACACTCACACCACCACTAAATGTCTCCTAAGTAAACCTGTATAGATCTCTATATAAGTGGGCAAGCATAGTCCTACCTTATGAGAACACAGTGCCATATACCTCTACACTACGTGTAATCATATGCATCTTATATGTAATTGATACACCACTCCCATCCATTGTAATAAAAGAAGCCAACAACATTGCCAACCACTTCTACAGACACAAAACACTCAATCAAACAATAGCTAACAATAGTACATCATTATCACTGCCTCTCTTATGTATGCCTGATAACATACCAAAAAAATACAAGGATGCATGGTCAATATTATTAACACCCATATCATCTTGTAAAGTCTCATACCATCTACTAACTATAAAATGTAAAATATGATATACATCCTCCAGATTAATAGTCATCTCTCAATAGGAAACTAGACAGTACAAGTTTTTGCATTCCACCTCGCACATAAGGTAGTAATCAAATGCTTATCCCACTACATAGTGCCTAGGTCATACACATGACCTAGCCCTATCCTATCCATCACATCCCTCTCATCAGCTGATAAAGGAAATAATCTCAGAGTCTCCATTACCTAGCCTCTATGGAACTCCCTCATTCATACCTCACCCCATAAAACACCAAAAAATAGCATGAAGATTAGTCAACCATGCCAAACCAATAACCAAGAAAAATGATAGAAACTAAACTAAGCATCAGCCTAGAAAAGCTAGCATCTAGAACAACAATGTTGGGTATAGGACAATAACACTAGATAGGAGCACTACAACCTGGATAGCAGTGTTAGAGCCTAGACAATTAGAAGAAGGACAAGAGCATTGAACCTAGTAAAAAATTTCTAAAAAACTTCAACATAGCTCAAAATCATCAAAAATAGGATTCTAAACAAACTTAAATCATGTGTTTTAGCTACTTACCAGGGTAACCTCCCCAACAGCATTAATTTGGGCTATTAATTGCTAAAATTAGGTCATAGCAGGTGCTCATCTCCTCAGCATATCTACTACTCCAGAACTCCAAATCTCAAACTAGTCAATGTACAAATGAATCAAGAATCAATCCAAATTTTCCTATATCAAATGACTTTTCATTCAAATCAAAATACCATTTTTCCCATAATGTGAACCCTGTAGCTCTATTTTACAAACCATTTTATTCCATGAAACCATGATGACAATACCCTCGATATCCAAAAAACCTTGATATCTTATTTATATCATTTGCCTACTATGACACACAGATCTCTATACCTATTTCATACCCAAATATACAACTTGGTGCTCACCAATAATAACTTGTTCAAACTTTATAAAACTTGGTCCTCACCAATCAAAGCTCATTTAACTTTCAAATAGCTCAATCTAAACAATCAATAAACTTCTCAAATCAATACAAACTATACCAACCTTGTTCCTAACATTACACCACTAGTCATCACTTTTAGCTCAACCTCCTTTATTAAAAATTTCATCCCTCTCCCCAAAAGGGGGGCATCATTCCTACTATTCTTATTTCTACACTTACCCAGCACACTTATACACTCTCATAGTTGGATACGCCATGGTTCTTACACCTCTAGTAGTCAAAATTATCAGATTAACCTTAGATCAGTTGAAATATATAGTGATTTAGACTACATGGGTCACTTAACATGGTTTTTACACCTTTAGTAGTTAGAATTATCAGATTCAATTTAGATTGGTTAAGATATATAGTGATTCAAATTATATGGGTCATTCAACAGTACTCAGGACATTCAGAGAGACATACATTCAGTTTATAGATACATAGATTACTTAGATATATAGTCATTCAAATAATATAGATTCATAGTGACTTTGATATAGATGTAGACACCTAAATCTGGCCATCGATAACCCCCAATCAAGCTTTTGACCAATTACCACCAAAATACATAATCTTGCCTAAAAACACTAAAACATGGAAGATGACGTGAACTGACATATTTAAGTGCTGATTTTGGCTAGGGTATTCCTAAATGGGGCAATACAATTAATGGTCCAGCTAACTTTGATCAGATCATTTTGAGCCAAAATACTAATTTTGCACCTAGGTGCTCTGGATTGCTCTTTCCTATCAAATCTCTGATCAATTTGAGTAATTTGTACACAAAGTGCTTAAACATGCTTAAGAGCTAATTAACCCAAATTAAATCCTAATTAAAAATTCCATGGAAACTTGAATAATTTGTTTTAGAAATTAATATTAAATATCTGCATCATCAGGTGACCTCATTTCTTAGAAAGACATCCCTAGGCCATAAATGCCACAAATATCAAGATTCATGCCTGCCATGCCTCATCAATGCCTTTCATGATGCCCTTCATGCCTCTTAATTTCCCCTTATTCCAATGTCATGATGAGCATAATTATAAACTTAATTCTAAAAATTTAATTAATCCTCAACCACACATCTCAATCATAGGATGGACGATTCAAGTCGATTCTAGACATTCTCAAAAATCTATAAATAGAGAGGCCATGAACATCATTTCTAAGTATTGAAATGCAAATTTATAATGCAAAAATGATTCCAAAATCCATTGCAATTAGTGTTACCATTTCAAATTTATTCTAATCCAATCCAATCCAAATCCACAAGGTGCCAAAGAGAAGAGTAGATAGCCAAGCCTCCTTTGATAAAGACTTCATGAGCACAAGCTAAGCAAGCCACTACAACAAGCATTTTGGAGCATCTAAGGAAGGTAAAAGAGGGCTTATTTTAAATTTTAGTTGTATTTTTTATTCATGATTGTTAACTAAATTCTCCCTAGTGTCTAAGCTTAGAGATGTTATGCTAGTTAGTGTGTTTCTTTCATTTTGTTTTCATTTTGAAACTAACACCATATTAACCATCCTCTCTTGAGTCAAATTCCTAGTTCACATAATGGCACACCCTCTG
This sequence comes from Torreya grandis, assembly GCA_037957365.1. Lineage (NCBI taxonomy): Eukaryota > Viridiplantae > Streptophyta > Pinopsida > Cupressales > Taxaceae > Torreya > Torreya grandis. Next base: position 5,468,352 of record JARHVA010000272.1, read on the forward strand.
GGACTAGATGCATCCCACACATGAATAAGATCATTTTGCATCTTTAAAATCTTCATTTCGATCATTAAAACTATTGCAAATTTATTTTCTAACTTTGTTTTTCCATTTTTCTTTGTCATGGGTTTACACAGTAACCGACATCGGTTAGTAACACTGACATCAGTTAGATAGCTATCATTGGTCACTTTTGGTATAATTAATGTCAATTAGATAATTATCATTGGTTAGCTAGTGTAACCATCATTAGTTATATAACTGATGTCGGTCATTGTGTTTTTTTTAAATACAAACTTGAGAGCTCTTTTTTTAAAGTTCATTGTTTCAAACCTAAAATAGCTTCAAGGTTAAAGGACATGCTAACATTTTTGTCATAGGACCAAACTTGACATTTACTAAAAACATGTTTAGATCACATTTTTAATGCATAAAAATGAATTAGAAACATTATTTTTTTGCTTTAAGTAACATTTAAGGTGCTTAAATAAGTGTTTTTAGCATTAGTTTTCAAAGTTACAACTAAGACCAAGGGGTCAAATGAACACCACCTCATTTTTAAAATTTGGGCTTAAAAATGAACTCATATTTCTAAAAGTTTTTTGTTATTCAATAGTTGCTTGATCTAATTTTGTTTAGCAAAGAGAGGGGTGTTGTGTGTATGCTCTTCCACTTGTCCCCTTTAGGAAACCCTTGGAATCAAAAGTGTCATTCCTATTGAAAGTAGCCTAGTCCAAGGCTTAGAAAGAAAGTCATCTAAATCACTCCTCAAAAACTCATCAAAGTTTGGGTGACCTTGAAAATGACCTTAAAGTCTATCTATTTTCATGTTTTCTTTATTTTTATGAAAATTTGGCTTGCAAGGGGGGCTTCATCACCTCTATGAATTCTTTAGGGAAGCCTTGACCTAAGGTTTCACCTCCTAGCATTAAATTCATTTGGCTCCTAATTGGAGTTGTACATGGGACGTAGTGGCATTTTGGACATCACACTACACTAAGTGAATAGTAGGATGTAGTGGTTGCAAAAAAGACTAGAGCTTTTTATAACAAGCCAAGTGATACAAACCCAAAATTTGTGCTTTTATTTTGCATTTTTTGGCATGAAAGTCATTGTGTAATTTATTCCCTTAGAATGTTCAAATATTTATTAGATCTTAGATAAATCCTCACTTGTTGTGGAAGTATTATTGGTGAAAGGTGCACCTCAAGGTCCATGTCGCAGTACTATCATTTAAGAGAAGGGGGGTATAAAAACCCTACTATATAATGTGCATTTACTTTTGTATGAACACTTAAAATCCTCTCAAATGACATATATAGATGGATTCCAATAATACCAAGCAACCTTGTCATTTTAAAGTCTAAGAGTGATTAATCAATTGGTTTTATCCATGATTAAAGTATTGTTTGAAGTTAAAACTTGGTGTAAACAAACAATTCAAACCAAAACACATGATCCTCATTTTCCTTTGAATAAAGAGGCGTTATGCTGCCCATGTGAGATCATAAATTTGCCTTGTTAAAAGTTCATCAAAATCTTGGAGTTCATATCATCCAATTTGGCATAGTTATGTTGCCCAATTGAGTCTAGACCCTTACTAAAGTTGTTTTAAGTCCTTCACTTATAATCTAAATTCAGAATTGCACCTTTATAAGTTCATAGGGTTGATGTGTTAAGTGGGTTCACCATTTGCACTAAACTTGAGGGAAATTAGGTTTAATTTCCAATTTAGGTTAAGGTCGTTTAAGACTCATAATCATTTTCATCACTTGATAGACTTAAGACATTTTGTGCTAAACACTTGCACTTTGAGTCTATGCACCACAACATTTTGAGTTAAAAAAAGTAGTGTTATGTTGTAAAAATTATGGTAAATTATCTTTGCCTTAGAGATTTTTTGAAACAAACTTTTTTTTCACACCTTTTGGGTATTGTAGTGTTATTACATTTCCCTAAACATTTCAAATATCATTTCATAGACCCTCTTGCATAGAGTTCAAATTTTTTCCTACATTTTCAGACCAATCCAAGTGTACTTTTATGATCCTTTATCTAAAGCACAGTTATACCATTCACTTTTGTCTAGCTTATTTGTTAAAGGAACCAAGTTTTATCCCATTTTTTATGAGAAAATAAAGTACCTCTAAAGTGCCTTTTGTTTCATACCTTATACCTAGTTGATCAAGTTCATGTCCAAGAATCAAATGCATAGTGTTTGTTAGAAGTGTTTCAAATCCATTAGATTAAAACTTTCATATATTTTCAAAAGTCTATCTTTTGACATCATTTGGCTAAGAGTCCTAGCACATGCCTTGTTTGAGCCTCGCTTTTGATGCCACATTTGGATAAAAGACCTAGCAACTTTTAAATTCATAGATTAGACTAATTTGAAACACTTCAACCTTAGAGTTTGGCATTTCAATTTTTTTTTCATTACTTGATTATATGTGTGTGAATAGTGAAACATTAGACACTTCACGCTAGCTTATTTTATCACAAATATTTGCATAAGCCTTTTGATCCTTTTAACAAATCTACACCAAGTTGAAACATCATCTATTTTAGATTTTGTCCTTTTTAGAGTTTGTATAACTCTTTAACCTTTTATCGCAAAGTATTAAATATGGATCCCAACATGTATTCCTACACTCGTAGTGGACTCATATACAATCCAAGGATTGGTAATGTGGTTGCATAGGAATAAATAGTGCAAGACCCCTATGGAAAAAATATTATTTATGAGATGGATTATTATCCCTCTTATAATACTCAATTAAGGGCACAAAGCCAAGATCCATTAGCTAACTACTTGGTTAACACACCACCTTATTTAGAACAAGATCAAGAACAAATCATGCAATACCTAGCTACAATACCTATAGTGGATGAGCCAGTTCTTCAATAGTCATATTCTACTAATACGACTTCCACATATGATCCATTTTTGTTTGAGCAACATTTTTTAGAAAACAAAGATGAGATTTTGGTTAGAGCTATAGAAGTAGGGGCCAAGATTCTAGCAGACTTCTCCCATGAAAATTTACCAAGCTTAGTAAGGATGCCCCATAATGTCATTTATGATCAATAGGATTCTTCTATCAATCCTTAAGCTTTAGTCCAAACAACATATCAAGACCTTAATATATATAATCGAGGCAAAAACATCATGGAAGACCACTTTAACCAAATGCAGATAGCATATCAAACCTACCTAAATCTAGCACGTAATTTCAATTAGATGAACATGATGAGAAAACCTCTTATTGACTTAGTTCCTTTAACATGAGTGTTGATAGAGTTAAGTAGACAAGAGAATCTAAATTTTGACCCATTTGTGAAAACTGCTTTGGTAGATAACTTGATAAAAATGCTCATTATTGAAAAAGTGTCTTCAGCCTCTACACAAAATAATGAGCCAAATATAGTGGACAATGTGAAAGTAGCATTCAATCCCAATAAAAGTGGTAATAATGCACAAAAAAATAGCCAAAAACATGTGCCTATAGTTAATTTTATGAGTGGATCATCATATTAGGGGGTTGGAATTTCTACATCCCAACCTCAATCGACTGTTTCCTCAAGTGTACAACCTACAAGATTAGGTAGTCAAACAATAGCCAATGTCATGCCTCAATGATAGAATGTGATGAATATACTCCTCTTCAACAATTAATGAGTAGTATTCCACAATATTAGGCACAATTTAGTATACCAATGTAATAGAGGACAAATACATTTCCACCTCAATCAGGGGCAACTAATGTTCCACTTCATCAGGTAATGACAAACATACCTCTTCAATCACAGACTAATATGCCAATCCAAAACCAAGTAATAACTAGTAAATAATATGCAAATATTGGTTAGTGATAGATGTCAAATCTACAACCTATTTTTACTTCTCCATAGGGATTCATCTAACAAAAAGGTTCCCATGTTTCTCAAGTACCTACTAGACAATTGTTGGTTTAAAATATGCCACAAATTTAGAGAGAAGGTCTTGGTCCACAAGTTCCCACTCAATATCAAGGTTTGATTAGTCAGTATAATGTCCCTTTTCAACCATAGTAGGTATAGTATAGTTATATCCCTCCATCCCAACAATAAAATCCTCCAAGTCAAACCTTTATCGCCAACCCAAACAAAAATATTTCACAACCAAATATATAATTTCAAGTACATCCTAATCTATGTATACATATTCCTAGTCCATTCCCCAACCAAACCAATATATCCCTATAGGTATCTCCATCATAACCTAGTTAAAGTGTCCCACTTGTGACCTTCCAAACCAATGTTCTCCCTCAAACCAATGTTCCTTCTATTTTTCTATCCCAAGAATTACAACAGATGAAGGATGTAATTGCTAACATTTAGGTTGGGAAACAAATCAAAAAGTTCAAGTTGGATGACATATGTTCCTATCCATTTAATATGGAGTACGTATAGATACCATTTCCTCCAAGATACAAACCACCAAAATTTGACAAATACAAAGGGAAAGGTGACCCTAAGGCTCATTTGACTGAGTTATTTGTCGCATGTCAACTAGTGGCATATAGCGACATATATATTTTGTTATTGTTTCTAAGGAGCTTGGTTGGATGAACCTTGAAGTGGTTTTTAAAGTTGCCCAAGAATTCAGTAACAAATTTTGATCATCTTTTTGATAATTTTTTACAGCACTTTTCTTATAATCTCAAACATGAGATTTCATTAGCAGACTTAACACAAGTAAATAAAAAGATAGTGAGAGTTTTGCAAGTTATCTATAGTGATGGAGAGCCCTTGTAAGCTATTTCACCCATGGTTTACTAGATAAATAATTATCCATTGTGTTCACTAAAAATTTGCATAGTAAGATAGCTTATCATCTAGAACTATAATGTGCACATACTTTCAAAGAGATCATTGATAAAGGTTTGTTGATTTAGTGGATGCTAATCAATAAAGGAGTCATCAAGATTAATTCAACTAATCAAAATCAAAGTACCAATCAAGCACAAGCATCACAACTGGCACAGGCCAATAATAAATAAAGACTGAAGTAATTCAATCACAATAAGAATGTTGTGGGAAATAAAGTAATTAAATACCATCATGTCCAAATGGTGAAAATTTCATCTACACCACCTTTTCAGCTTACTCCTACCCAACAACCTTTCCAACCAATGCTACAAGCACAACAACCAAGACCTACACAACAAATACAGTAGCCTTTACCATTACAAACACCTCCTCCTAGGAGAACCGTGCATGCACGTCATGTCTTTAGTGACCTAGGAGAACCTATTGAATTTATATCTTATAAGCTTGATACTACTAATCTAATTAGTTGGCCTATACCAAATCATTATTTGTAAGGCATTTCTTATCCTAATTGGTACCATGAAAATGAATTATATGACTATCATCAAGTCAATGAGCATAATCTATGAATATGTGTCCAAATCAAGCATTTAATTATGAATATATTGAATAATGGGGAGATAAAATTGGATAATGGTGCTTCCACTTCCAATCAAACTCTTTGGATTTATTAAAACCCTTTTCCCCAACATAACAATTAGTAGCAATAAAATAATCAAGAACAACAATGGCCAGTGCAACAACAAAATAAACAGTATCAAAATCAAAGGCCAAACTAGTAGAATCAACAAAATTAGTAGTAGAACCCACAATAATAGAACAATAGACAAAACCAAATTATAAATGGTAACAACTAGCAAAATTACCATGTAGTTGCACATGACTCAATAGGGTTGTAGGTCATATTGTAGGGCATAGTTTTAATACCATATTTATTAATCCTATACCAATTAGTAATCAACCTAAACCATTGTTAAACAACAACATTTAGCCAAATTATATGGATGATATTTTTTTGATCTAGGAGTACATACAAGAAAACTAGCAAACTAGGATTTCTCCTTTTGGATCTTATATTGACAACTCATCCTTGCCACATGATCACATATTAGTGCACCAAAAATTGAGACTTGTCCTATCTGCTCCCACACCATTCCCAACATTTGTTAGTAATAATGGTCTAGTATTTAATCCTAATCATGCAATCACAACTCAGAGGTCAAAGATTACTATCCTAGGCCCATAACCATCTACCAAATTTCCTATCATCCAACCAACTGTTCAACCTTGGAATAAACCATTCACTACTGACCAAGATAAGAAGTTTGATATTGTGGAACAATCGCAAAAGACACCAGCACAAATTTCTATTTTAGATTTTCTATGAATGTCAATAATCTACAATAACATCTTGAATGAGTTTTTGACTCAATCCACTATTGCTAGTGACATATCCCCTGATAAATTTCAAGCTTTGGTTAGACACCTAGCTCCAACCCAACAAGTCACATTTAACAAAAGTGATATGTCTTCCCTTGACCCACTCCATAACAACCCATTGTTTATGGAAGTTTATATAAAGAAACATAAAGTGAAACATGTCCTTATAGATAATGGATCTGGCCTCAACATAGTGTCTCTAAAGCTCATCAAGCTTCTTAGGTGCACAATGGTAGATCTCCAACTAGAAATGATAACCATCAAAGCCTATGATAATCATGAAAGAGAATCACAAGGCACCATTAGTTTTTTAGTTATCATTGGTATCTTGACCCATGATACACGTTTCCATGTGTTTAATCTTGAGTTATCATATAATATGCTTCTAGGCAGGCCTTGGTTGCATGAGATTCATGCAGTCCTATCAACACTACACCAATGTATCAAGTTTTCCCACTCAAGGATGGAAGTGAATATTCCAAGAAATTTACACCCATATGAACACTAAAAACATCTTGAGGCTAAATTTCAAAGCTATAATTATCAGTATGGCATGCATCCAAGTTCCAAATAGGATAAAGGAAAGGCTATACTTATTGATCCTTCACCAAATAATTGTGTAGATCCTAATAACTTGGATTTCCTTTCCCACATGCCACCTCCTGAAGCTTCTAATCATTTCACCATTTCAAATAATGGATTAGGAGACTATATGACCCATGATACATTTCATATTACCAATCTTCCTTAGAATTTGAAAACCTTTGGGTTACCTAAAGTCACTCCTCATATGTATTAGCAACAAAAGAACAAAGATAAGGGACCTATCACATTTGTACTAGTATATGGCCTAGAACTTGACCCTCTTAAAGGGGATGAATCATGGTTATACAATGACAACCAAGCTGATTGTTATAAAATTAGAAAGTATCCTATTCCCAATAAGATCATGGAGCATCATAATTATGAAGGAAGAGGCCTCGGACTGAGTCAATAAGGAACCATCAAGCCAATTTTTATGACTAAGTATGAAAGACCTTATGGACTTGGATTTAAATCATCTGGGGGTGACCCATCACTAGCAAGTAGTGATGATGATGTCGACAATGAAGCAAAATCCAATCCTAGCCTCACCTTTGATGACCTGGATGAAACCAACATGTTTGATAGCAATGCCCTTTATACCCTTACCCTAGTCATTCATCACAATCCATTGCCATTATATTATCCCCAACTGATAGATTAGGACCAACAAGAATCCAATCTATTGATTGATGAGTTCTAGAATGATGAGGCATTTTGTGACTTTTTAGGCCTTAGAGACAACATTCCATTGGGAGATCACAAGTCAAGATTCTCAATTACATTAGATCTTGTAGCCTATTTTGGAGAGTAGGTGAATACCCTTAGCCAAAAACAAATAATTAAAACATTGAGGTCCCAAAGTGAAAAACTTTTTAAGATACTTTTTAACTAGGGAAAAATTAAAGATAAACACTAGTCTAGTGGTGAAAATCTATTTCATGCACCATTAGATGGGGATGTTTATTCTTCTTCAAATTTAGACCAAGAGACCATCAATGATGAACTTGCGTATGGATCAAAGTTTAGTTTTGAAAAATAATTATTTGATCAAATTCTTCAAGAATTTATAACTATTTTTGTCACATGGCCAGATCTCCCATTAGGGGACTTAGATTCACCATGCCTAGGAGAAGTTGAAGAGCACATCCTAACAGAGGACCTTGACATAGTCTAATAGTTCAAGTCATTGCCTATTATCCTAGAAAATGGTTGACTCTTCTAGTCCAAGATACAATAGAGATAAATATCGAGACTCCATCTGACCTGAAATGGATAAAATTAAGTGCTTCCCTCATTGAGGAGGAACATGAAGTATTTATATCTCTATTAAGATAATTGGTAGATATCTTTACATGAGCTTATTTTGACATGCCAAGTTTGGACCCCACCTTGGTTTTGTATCACCTTGTGGTTAATCTTGATGCCAAAATGGTTAAAACAAAAGCTACATAAGATGCATCCTCACATTACTGTATTGGTAAAGAAAGATTTGAAAAAACTCTTAGAAGTAAGATGTATCTGATCTATTGACTACTCAGAATGGATCTCTAATGTGGTACCTGATAGTAAAAATCTTGAAGGGATTAGAATTTGTACTAATTTTTGAGACATTAATAAAGCTTTTCCTAAAGATAATTTTCCATTGCCTAATATTAACATGATCATCAACTCCATGGCAAGTTATGAAATGCTTTCACTCATGGATGGCTTTTTAGGATACAACCAGATCAGAATAGCAACAAAAGACCAACATAAAATATCATTCACCACTCCATGGGGAACATTTTGTTATCAATTAATTCCATTTGGCCTTAAAAATGATGGAGCTACATATCAAAGGGCCATGACTATCATATTCCATGATATGATGCATGATATTGTTGAAGACTATGTTGATGACATATTAGGAAAATCCAAAACTAGGGTCAATCATCCAGTAGTGTTGCATAAGATATTTGAAAGATTACGAGAGTACAAATTTAGATGCAATCCAAATAAATGTGTGTTTGGTTTAACCTCAAGTAAATTACTTGGATTCATCATGTTTTTCAAAGGTATTGAAGTTGATCTAGCTAAAGTCCATGCTATAACTGAGATGTTGCCACCAACCAATTTAAAGCAACTTCATAGTTTATAGGGTAAGATCCATTCAATCCAATGCTTCATCTCTCAGTTAGTAGATAATTTCCATCCATTTAAACACCTTCTAAAGAAGGGAGTTGCATTTCACTAAGATAATCACTACCAAACTACTTTTCAACAACTCAAAGACTATCTTGTTAATCTACCTATTTTATTACCTCCTATGTCAGGAAAGCCATTCTTATTATACCTATCAGTTACTGACCATGATCTAGGGGCACTCTTGGTTCAACATGATGACAATGAAAAAGAGCATGCCATATACTACCTAAGCCATACCTAGGTTACATATGAACATAACTATGTACCTATTGAAAAAGCTTGTTTGATCATGGTCTTCATAGCTCAAAAATTGCACCATTACATGTTGAATAATACGACCATGGTCATTTAAAAAGTAGATCCACTCAAGTATCTACTATCTAAAATAGCTTTGTAAGGTAGAATGGCTAAATGGATCATGCTTATCAGTGAGTTTGACATAGAGTATGTCAATCAGAATGCAATCAAAGGACAATTTCTTATAGATCAACTTATTGAAGCACCTCTCATAGACACACAGCCACTCACATTTTAATTTCCTGATGAATCCATAATGGTTGTCATTGGCACACCCCTTAAGGAGTAGCCCTAGAAGCTATATTTTATGGTTCATTTACTGCACATAGATCGGGGGTAGGCCTATTATTTATTACACCATAGCGGGATCTAATCCCTAAATCATTCAAAATCAGATTTCTTTGTACAAACAACATGGTTGAGTATGAATCACTTGTTTTAGGACTTTGATAGGTAGTGTATTGGAACATATCTCATATCTAAGTTTATGGTGATTCTCAGTTAATCATCAATCAAGTCACAGATTATTTTCAAACCAAATATGACAAGTTGGTTCTATATAAAGCCATGGTTGACACTTTTAAGAAACAAATTTCTAACATTTAGTTTGAGCACATACCAAGGGCTAGTAATAGAACTTTAGATGCTATGGCTACTATTGGCTCTCTAATTCAACAAATAGATAAAGCTAGAGAGTATCAATTCCTTGTCAATAATTTGTCAACATCAACTCATGAACCTTCAACCATTGCAATGATTTGTGATATTGTTAGCCCTAATTCTATCTAGAACTCAGACATTTAAAACTACCTTCATGACCAATTTCTACCACCTAACCTATCTCAAAAACAAACCAAAGCCTTCATTCATCATTCCACTTGTTACACTCTAATTGGATCAACCCTTTACCATTATAGTTTTGATGAAGCTTTGCTTCATTGTTTAACTTTAGTAGATTATATGCTAATGTTAAGATAAGTTCATGAAGGGGTATGTAGAGCTCATTCTAGTGGGGCAGTCCTATCCAAAAATCTCTTACATACTAGTTATTATTAGCTCATGATGGATGTAGATGTAGCTATATATGTGAAGAAGTGTGACAAATGTCAATGGCATGCTAATCTAATTCATGCCCCAGCTAAAACTCTGAAACTGATATTGACACCATGGCCATTTGCTACATGGGGCCTCAACCTCATTAGGAAGATTAACCCCCTTCATCTGATGGCCATAAACATATCATTACCACCACCAAGTTTTTCACCAAGTAGGTTGAAGCTATACCCCTCACATGAATAGAAAGCAAATTTTCAAATTCATCTTCAACCATCTCATTTGCCACTACGATATCCCCTCTAACATTATATCTGATAATGGAAGATCATTCAAGAACAAGGATGTAGACTAGCTTTGTACTGAATATAACATCACACAATATTTTTCTATGGCATATTACCCTCAAGGTAATGGCTAAGCTGAAGCATAAAAAAAACCATTGTCAATATTCTCAAAAAGATTGTCAATGATACTGATCATGATTGGTACTTACAAATTTTCCCTTCCCTTTAGGCATACCGTACCAATCATCATATTCCCATAAGATCCACTCCATACTTATTTATGGTACTGAGGCCATCCTTCCCATTAAGGTTGAATTTCCTTCACTACACATCTCTTTCAAGCATGTCTTGGATGATCATGACTATCGAGTAGCTTGCCTAGAAGAGCTAGACATACTTGATGAGAAATGCATAGTTACACTCAATAATCTTCAAACATATCAGAACTGACTCAAAAGCCACTATAATCAGCGTGTTAAGAATAGAAAATTTAAACTTGGTGATCTTGTTCTTATAGAAAACACAAAGAATACCATGACTGATAAGAAGCATAAAGGAAAATTCAAACCAAATTGGATAGGGCCTTTCATTATTACTATAGATTATGGATCAGGAGCATACAGGCTTGCTACTCTAGATAGAGATGAACTTCCAGAGCTGATGAATATTATTTACCTCAAGTGGTACTATGTTTGAGCACTAGGGTGTATTGTCTATAAGGACCATTTTAGTTATGTTATTTTATCACTATTCTTCTTTGTACAAATATCATCCTTATCTATCCTCTTAGCCATATCCACTTTTCACTTTTATTCTATCGACCTAGTGTGTTCTACATCCTAGCCCATTTGACCTTGGTTTTTACCATTCATTATGCATTTTTAGCATAAAGGTATCTGATCAATTTCATCAATTAGTTCACATACTTCATATAGAGATCATATTTTGGAGTAGTGTGACAAAAGTTTTGACAATTGCATCCTTTATTTGTTATTCATTTCTTATCCCCAATCTTTTTACTAATTATAACCATTTATGGGAGAATTAGTACCATTGATCCATGTTATTGTGTCCTAGTTATAACCACCTATGGGAAAACTAGGGGAAATATTTGTTTATTAATCTTTGATGTACCAACTTGCCACTTTTTATGTCATACTTTGCCTTTTTACCAACTATGCCTATTTTGTTTGAATTAACTACTACACTAGTCAAATTCTTCTTTTGTAGGGTAGAACTACAGTGACTTGAGGTCCTACTATGGGACTATGTAGTTAGCACTTAATACTTATTTAGGTTATCTCGGTCACAACCTAAGCCATGCTCTTACCATTTTATGAGAAACCTCTGCCACATTTTCACCATTGTACAAGCATCTTTAGTTTAAATGCTCTCGCCATTTTATGAGTTTGAACCATTTAAGTGTCTCTTCAATCTTAATCGAGTTGAGATACTTCAAAAATTCTAAAAACATTTGAAAAATCATTAGAAAATAATAAAAATATTAACCACTTCTTTACCTTAAAGATTTTGGGAACCCTTACTAAGTTACAAGCAAATCACTTGTCACTTAGTTTCCCCATCTTTTTTGGCCTTTTCTCTCATGTACTTTCCATTTTGCAAGACCATTCATCTTCTTCTATCACATCCATTCTATTTGTTTTTATCAGTTATCATTTCTTTCCATTCCTTGAAAAAAATACATTTGACCTAAAGTTTTTTATTGTATATTACATCCATGGAACTATGTAGGCAGCATCCACTTGCCTAGTGCATATGGAGACAACTCGACCACCCCATTCCTTTTCTCTTATTCCCCTATTTTCTAGGGGTAATGTTCATATGGTTTCTATTTCAAGTTATTTTTTTGTTTTTCTATTTGTTTGTTTGTTTATTCATTTCCCTGTTTGTTTGCTTTTAGCACTGTTACCTTGACTCAGTCTATATGCATTCATTGGGTGATTCCTTGAGCACATTATTATTGAGTCTATACATATTCATATGTAAACATTATCATCATGGTTTTTATCATTGGTGCAAAAAATTTTATTGTTTATTGGATATCAGGAATCAATCATTATGCATATTTTAGCCAAGTCCTCATGATATTATACCATGATGCCTACCAACATGTGTTATAACAAACCTAAGCTTCAATAAGTCTATTCAGTAATGGCGACATCTCTTTGGCACTGGAATCTTGATTCACTCCCAATCATATCCTAAATAGAGTTTTAACTATGAAAAAAAATTAACCTTTATTAGTTCAGATGAGCATCTCCCTGTTATTAGGTTGTTCCAATTCATCATTACCCTCTATGTTAAGTTATCATCATCCTCAACCAAGTTTATCATGTTTTTCATAATCAGGGTCTAATGATTATAACTCCCTATGGACAAATCATTTCACACCATCCCACCTAAATTTCTCAATGATTATAATCACCTTTGGGCAAATCATTTTGTTGTCACCACTTTACTTTTTTTTCCCATACAAGGGCATGTTATTATCTTTTTTGTCTATCCTAATAGGGGTAGCTCCATCTTCCCAATGATTATAATTACCTTTGGGCAAATCATTGTGCTATCATACCACATTGCCACTATCAGGGTAAAATGCTTATAATCACCTTTGGGCAAACCATTGCACACCATCCCACTTATATTTTCAATGATTCTGACTACTTTTTTAATATCATTATATTTTCACCCCATCCTCTTTCCTTTTTTTGTTCCCCTCATTTCACTTCTTATCAAGGGATTGTTTGCTGACCTACTTGTGCCAATTATTTCCTCAAGGGGGCATCATATAGTTAGTTTATCATCATTGTAGTTATAGGTATATAGGGCCTTTTCATTATTTTAGAAGATGTTACTATGATTATATCTTGTAATGCCTTTCCAAATAGGGGTAAACTGTAGACAACTAAATCTGATCATCGATAACCCCTAATTAGGGTTTTGACAAATTTTTACCAAAATACACAATTTGGCCTAAAAACACTAAAACATGTTAAATGATGTGAAACTAACATATTCAAGTGCCAATTTTGGCTAGGGTATCCCTAAATTGGGTAATGCAATTTATGGGCTAGCTAACTTTGATCAAATCATTCTAACTTAAAATGCTAATTTTGCACCTAGGTGCTCTGGATTGCTCTTTCCTATCAAATATCTTGCATAAGACACGTGCCTTTATTATTTTATATTGATAATATCCTAAATGGGATAATGGATCCAACACATCTAACGTTTCCATCCAATTTTAATTTAGTCAAATTTTGGACCAATAATAAGGCACTTTGATTAATTTAAGTAATTTGTGCACAAAGTGCGTAAACATACTAAGAGATAATTAACCCAAATTAGGGCCTAATTAATAATTTTATGGAAACTTATTGAATAATTTGTTTTTTAAATAAAAATTAAATATATACATCATCAAGTGACCTCATTTCTTAGGAAGACATCCCTAGGCCATAAATGTCATAAATATCAAGATTCATGCTTCTCATGCCTCATCAATGCCTTTCATGATGCCCTCTATGCCTCTTAATTGCCCTGTATTCCAATTTCATGATGAGGATATTTTAAACTTAATTCCAAAAATTAAATTAATCTTCAATCATACATCTCAATCTCAATCTCCAAATGGATAGTTCATGTTGATTCTAGATATTCTCAAAAATCTATAAATAGAGAGGCTATGAACATCATTTCTAATTCTTGATAATGCAAAGTTATAATGCACAAATGATTCCAAAATTTATTGTAATTAGTTTTACCATGCCAAATTGATTCCAATCCAAGCCAAGCCAAAGCCACAAGGTGCCAAGGAGAAGAGGAGATAGTCAAGGCTCCTTTGATGAAGACTTCATGAGAAAAAGTTGAGCAAGCCACTACAACAAAAATTTTGGAGCATCCAAGGAAGGTAAAATAGGGTTTATTTTATATTTTAGTTTTATGTTTTATTCATGTTTGTTAACTAAGCTCTCTTTAGTGTCTAGGCCTAGAGATGTTATGCTAGTTAGTGTGTTTCTTTCATTTTGTTTTCATTTTAAAAATAACACCATACTAACCATATTCTCTTGAGTAAAATTTTTAGTTCACAATAGATTCAGACCAAATATCAAATTTGAGGGCATGTACATCACTACATGTCTCACACATATAGCTTCATAAAACATGACATAGTGTAGATAAGATAGCAGATTATAGACATAGTACAGAGCACATTATTTTGATCTCTAATTTTACACATGGAACATGAAATGGTAGCTCATTTCACATGTATTTATATAGATTAGAAAACTATACAGATGCATCACTCACATACCAAATTTAGGGGCATGGCACAGATGTTCATGTTCTTCATCATCTAGGATTTTATAGATTAGAATGGAAAGACATGTCATTTTCTTCTTACATATTTACTAGAGTTTCAAATTACACCTAGGCATACCTAGGTTATCACTAGGTTGGAACATATGATCGGTTGTAATGATTGGTCCATAGCATTACGCAGACCCAAGAGTTTGTGTGTGAGAAAGGATAGACATTGGTTTTGGACCTCCGATCACTTCTTAGTTCCAATTCAGATTATTCAAAGTGGGGGCATGATATATTTTACTCTTCACAGCATACAAATTATATATAAACATTATATATTACATGAGTTTATGTGGGATAAAGGGCAGACATTGGTTTTGGTCCTCCTAAAATTTCTCATTTCCAATCATACTCAGTATAGAGGCATCCATTTTAGGGATTCCTTCTTTATCTAGGCACTATTTAGATTCAGTATAGGGGGTATCCATTCTAGGGATTCATTTCTCTAGGAACTATTGAGATTCAATACATGGGGCATCCATTTTAGGGATTCCCTATTTCTCTAAACACTATTCAATTCTCCATCCACTTCTCTAGCCAAGAAGTTGGAACCTTTTTAAGCACACTTATCTTCATGTAGGTAAGTTCAGGTACACATCTTCTTTTCTTTATTTTACTGTAGTAATTCATTTTATTGCATCACTCAATTAAAAGGGGGAAAATTTATACACCTTAAATTGATCAAGCAACCACACATATCATGTCTTTTCATAGTCTTTTCACAGGAGACTCCAACTAGAGAATATGAGTTTTGTTCACATTTTACCATGTCTTTCATTTTATCCATTTAGGTCTTATTCCAAGCTTGAGTCATCTTTTTACCCATTCTTAGTCACCTCAATCCTTTCAAATGGACATTCCACCTCAACCAAGTCAGGTTTACCATGCTCATTCCATCCCCCCTAGTCCCTAGCATGTAGGATAGGAGCGTTGGGATTGGACTACAGCACTATAACTTAGGGTGTCTAGTTTTTAGTGCTCCTATTCAAAGCCAATTTGAGCCTAAATGAATAGTTTTTTTTGTTGAATGGGTCTTACCCTTTTTCTTTGATTCATTATTAAGTTTTCCAATGTTGTCCAAAGACAAATAAATCTCCCAAATTTGAAATAACAAGTCTCATATATAAAGGACTACACAATGCATTTTATATCTAGCACTTACTACTTTGGTAAATTATACATAATAAAAATTAGTCAATACTATAGCTCAACTTCTTTGCATCACATATAGACTTGCATGCTTGATCAAGGAAGGGCCTATGCAAAAGTCATTATTGCTTCTATCATGCATGTTGATTATGCATGTTCCCTAAGGGAGAACTACATTTGATCTGAGACCCTAGATTGAGGGTTAATGTAAGTAAGGGTTAGGATAGCAGGGGTTCTAGATCATGTGATCATTCTTCCATAAACCTAGTTTTTCCCCTTTTTTCTTTTGATGTATTCATTTTTTACATGTGTGTAGATGGATACAGGTATTAAAACCTAAAACAGACCTACAGTGAGCTCTGTCAACTTGAAATTTGGTACGTAGGCTCACATTAACTAGGAAAACAAAACCTAAAATTTTTAGATCCTCATGACAATAGTTTTGAGAGTTAATATAGTGCTAAACATTAGGGTATCATATTTTAGCATTCTTGTCCAATCAAAAAATAGAAACTAGATTCAGATTCTTGACAGTATCTCAATCCTGCACCTTAATTACCAACCCCTGAATCCTTCATTTTAGTTTGAATATAGATAAGTTTATTTCTTTCTCTCTTGCATAATTACCATTTAAAATATATATTTTCTCCCATTAAACTAGATTTTTTCTATTATTATATACCCTTATTATTTAGGGTCTAAACACTAGATTACAAAAAATAATAAAACACAAACCAATTAGTAGTTTTTTTTTGTTTTTTTGATTTTGGGTTGTCTTTGGGAAATAAAATCCTACAAAATACAAATATTAAAATTATCTCAAACACCAAATACCTACAAGTTATAATATATGTGTGAAAAATAAACCTATAAACTAGAAAACAACCAAATGATATAAACAAATGAAAATAGGTAGTCAAAAATAAGATGATATCTCACAAAATATAAATTTAATTGTTATGAAATTCTTAAATAATTGAGAAAATCCAAATATTCACCCCCTTTAAAAAAATAGAAGAAAATAATTTGTAAATTAGAAGATATGACCTGATTAACAGTCATTTTTATTAAAATAATAAGCAATAATTGATTTAAGCATATCTCCTAAAATAATGATCAGATTGATATTAAATTTGGCTATAATTTTATTCAGAAAAAAAAACATACACATACCAAAATTTATAAAAAAATAATGAACCAATTAAAAATTAAATCTATTTTACCATCCATTTTTTTTATTTTCCTTAATACAAGAAAAGAGAAAATAAAGATTGGAAGAAGAAGATGTGGGGTATGAAATTGAGTCCCACTAGGTATGCCATTATGTATCCAAGGAATCCAATAAATATCTAGTCACAAGTTTTAGTAAGATAAATCAAACCAATACACATAAAGACTTAATACTTCAAGCCTGGGACCTAGGAGAAGTTATGAATAATAAGAACAAAACAAACTACAACTAGAAGCAAATACTTACCTTCTTTGTGAGTTTGGAGAGCTTGTTGGCAAGTGGTCATGGATAGAGTTTGGATTGTGGATAATGGAGTATTTTTCAATGGTGATATTTCATCATCACCTCTTGTTCACTTTGGCTTGGTTTGATTTAGCTTGGCTTTGGCTTGGCATGTGAAGCTCTCCTATAAGCAATTTTGTATTAGTTTTTTTCACTAACAAATTTTTTATAGAGGTGTCTTGGCACTTGTATTTATAGGTCTCAATCTAACCCCAAGGAGGTTAGGTTTAGATCTAACCTTAGTTGAGTTATTCTAGCCCTGAGTTGAGTTAGGCTAGCTCCAGGTTGGGTCAAAGATAATCATGAGGGCTGTTTGAAAGATATGGGTCAAGAATGATTATGTCTCTTATCCAATCTTCAATATTTTACAAGTGGATTGACAACTCAGAAGATATTTTGGTTAAATTTATGAATTTACAAAAATAGAAATTAGATGATTATCCATGATCTACTTCACCACCTATCATGAGAGTTGAGGAATAAATTTAATTAGTGAATTTAGAAAATAGGAAATTCTAAAAGCTATGGAATTTAGGAATTTGTGTGATGTCATGATGATGTCATCAAACCCATATTTATGAATTTATAAAAATAAAAATTCACTAATTATCCATAGACTTTTCAAATATGCATTTAATTGGGTTTAATGAATTAAGTAACTTTGATTAGGTTAATTGCATTTTCTAAATTTATGTAAGGATATCCCTCACCCTTGGTCAAAAACATCAATTTTCTAGGTTGTAATTTGACTGGGAATGAATTGGAGATATTTTATTTTTATATATAGGGAAACATCTCAAACAAGGATGCCTCAACATGATTCATAGAACTTACATCAAATGTGTGAACATTGTTGGGATGAACAGTGATTTCTAGGCTTAATTTGCATTATTTACAAGAAATCAATTTGATGTCCATTTAGACATGAAAGTGGCCAAAAAGGAATGTCTATATATATTTCAAATAAACACACATTAATTATAATTAAAATAGGTGCATGATATAAATCATGGAAACATCAAGTAGAATTATATAACACATAATATAAATGTGCATGATAAAAATCATAGCACCAAGCATAAAGTAACAGTCAATGTTTTCCATATAAATGGATGTAAACACACACACACACATCATAATGAAAAACTCATAAGCACACAAATTGTGATCAAGAAATACACAAGCATATAAATGTGACCTAACTATGACATGAAATGGACATGACATGGCCATAACATGTACTAGATAATATTTGACACAATGACACATGATAAAATAGGACAATTAATATACCCACAAAATATAGAAAAAAATATATATTACACAACAATTATCAAACAATGTCACCATCATCAACATCAAATAAATACAAAATAAGTAATGTTAGTCCACAAAATCATTCAACTCCATCATCTAGCATAGAAAAAAATAGTATCTATAGGAAATAAAATACTAAAAGGTATGAACAAGAGCAAGTCATGTATAAATAGTCTAAGTAGCTCAATAGGATCAATGGAATGACATAGAGAGATATAACCTAAAAATTTTACTAAAATTCTCCTAACATAGGTATGCCCCTAAATGTGGAAAGTTTTCTTATGGGTGTAACAATATCATGCATTTGTATGTCTATGTCTCATAGATAACTTGTATCTACTACATCTAACTCTTGTATACCATAAAAAGTATGTGCATAAAAAATGGATATGTATTTCACTATGTATATGATAAATAATATTAATAAATTATGTATACCATCAAAGCAAGTTGTGTATACATTTTGGTTTTATATTTTTGAATATTTAAATGTTTTTGCACTTTTGTAATATTTGATTTTTTCTACCATTTTTGAAATATCAACATAAAAAACACTTAGTAAATGAAGTAAGGTCAAGGGGAAAACACTAAAAAATAGAAGAATATAAGAGATAAAATATTCAATAACATATTTCAATGCATAGCATGCAAAAAGTGTAGTTTCTAAGTAGTGTCAAGAAGGAAAATGATATGGCTTCCTTGTATGGTAAATCCATGTCTTAAAGAAATGTATAATAGGACACACAATAGGTGCATGTCCCCAGTGGGAAAAATTCGATGTGTGAATGTAATAATATGTGTAGGCATAAAGAATATGTGATTGTATAAGCTCAATATGTATTATGACAAAAACAAGCATATATATTCAATATGGAGAAGTGAAAATAGTATGTTGCATCAAAGTGTAACATGATTCAAAGAATGGAAACTAAAATAAAACTATTTTAAGGAATGTATATGCATATATCATCATAGGATAGCTAATGTGAATGTCCAGATTGGGACAAAAAATGAAAAGGGAAGGTCCAGTAGAACATGACAATGACATCAAATCTAAGAGGTAGAAGAGTAATCAAACCAACAACATATGTACACATCTATGTAGAATAATGGATAAATCAATAATTCAATTCAAAAAAAGTTGATCAAGAAAGAAAAAAATAAGAATCTATGTGCAATAAAGTGTGTTGAAATTTACCCAAGATCCCATCAATGGAATGCTCAATTGGAGATCTTGTATCAATTGGTGCATATGTCACATGCCAAGGTGTGGCACACATATCACTATCAACATATGAAAAATAGTCATGAGTTATATAATATTTAGAATCATCATTATGATCGATATAATCATGTATGTATTATGACCTATAGTAGTCAAAGTAACGTATGACTTCATTATATGTCAGGAGAATGCATTGGTGTTCTTTGTGGATCACGCTCACAAAGTTGGTGTAAGACTAACACCAGAAGGGATGAACTACATAATGTATGTTGAACGTGAATAGTTTGTTGATGTATATGGCATTGAATAATTGATTGTTTAATAAAATCCATACTTCTCACTACAATAGATTCTACATTATTTGTGGGTGAAATTTGTGCAGGCTATACAGTAAGTTGTTGGGGAATCATAGTAGGAAATTTCTTGGGTTGGATAGGGTACTCATATGGAACACCTAGAATTTTAATCATTTTGTAATTATGGATAAATTCCAAGCATCAATGATCTATTTAATGTATATGTGGTTATCCCAATAACATTTCAAATGTGTCGATGTAGGGAAAAACAAATAAATAAATAAATATAAATAGTAGTAGGTCCTACTATAGGTGGTAACACAATGCCCCCAAGAAGGTTTTATCATTATCCATTGAATCCTTTTATGGTGTTTGTAGTACAAATCAAATATTTGTGTGTACCCAAGACTAGTTAGTATTGGCGACCCATTATCCACCATAACATTGTATGAGATGAAAGTTAGCAAAAACATGTATGAATAAAGACACATTATTATAATCATCGTAAATAATCTCATGGTCATCAAACATAATTTTAGGCCATTGTACTTATATATTCATAAGTATACCAATAATATTTTCTATAGGATGAGCCTCCTTAGTTCTACGAGTATAGGAAGTTAGAGGAGAGTGTGCATAGTAAGTCATATTTACTTTGAAATTAACCTTGATTTTATGCTTTGGAAATGGATCATAAGATATATTAAGCTTTATGTTAGGTTGTGAAATTGAATCATTATTAGGAGTGTTTATTATTGTCAAACTCAATAACATTATGCTTAATTAGGTTTTAGATATTAAGTCATAAAATAAAATGTCTTATGCATTTATGCCAATCACAATATGCATTAATATTGAAACTATTAGGTTGTGTCCTTGTCATGACAATCTCCATAGGTGGAGGAAATACATGATGTTGTAGTTAAGTAAATTATCAACACCTTTTGAGGAGGTTCTGATAATTGTGTAAATGGCCTTCATGGAGGAGCATAAAAGATAACCATGTTTGTAAGTTTTTTAGCCTTATTATTAGTATCATTAGACTTAGCTTTGAAAGGTGTATTTCTTTGGACTTTAGCATTAAAGACATTAGATAAATTCTTCCCATAATTTAATTTTTTAATGGCAAGAATCTTGACCTCATGTTCTTTGATCGTATGACACATGTCATCAAAATATTGATTATGTTTGAACATAATAGATGCATGGATGGTCAGAAGTATGATTTATTGGAAAATATCTTATAATTCTTTGTTAGCCATAGGATTTGTCATTTTTTAAAGCATAGTCTTGTAGCAAATCTCATAGTCACTAATGGGCCCATTAGGTCCTTTTTTGAGTTGTGCAATTTGAGCATAGGAGACCTTCTCACTAATGTTTATAGAGAAATGAACTAAGAATTGGTCATCTAAAAGATTAAAAGCATGTATTAATTGAAGAGGAAGGTCATAAAACCATCACAAGACGTAGTCCTTAAGAATCCTATAAAAATATGTTGTTTCTAACTTAACATTAGATGAATAATCTAAATATGTTGAATGGAAGGCTCTAAGATGTTGTTATCAGTCACTTTTACCATCAAATTATGTAAGCTTAGGTGAGAGAAATCTTGTAGGAAAGATATAGTTTAAATATATGAGGCTAAAGGATTATGTAATAATACTTGAGAGTCTATGAAATGGTATGCTCTATTAGAACTTTGTGTTATTTGAGAAACCTTGACTTGACCATCAAAAAGTCATTATATGAGTGTTTGATTGGTAGAAACATTAAATAGATTAGGAATAGGTGGTGTTACATGAGTTTTAGGCCTAAGAGGCACATAATAAATAGTATGATGCATTGGAATGCCCATATATATCTAAGGAGTAAAGTGTGGTTCCCCCATAGTAGGTGTATTAGGCATCACTTGGGTAACCATGGACATAAATACATGGATAGAAGTAGTAGGAATAATACTTTGAACACTTAATGTAGGATCGAATTCTCTAAAAGTTGGATTTGTATCATTTAAAAGTTCATCATCATGTGGTTCCTCATAAATGGTTTCCTTAGCTTGTTCTTTTCACCTTGAGTTACATGCAACAATGCTTCAATCATATTTGGATTCATCTCAAGATAGTCTTTTTGTTTAGCTATATCGATATCATTAAAGTGGTTATGAAAATCATTGTTATCTTTTGAGTTGTTACCAAAATCAAAAGAATAAGTATTCACATCATTGGTATCTTAAATTGTAGCCATATTAGGGTTTTTTAATATCATATAAGCTAAAAATTGAAACACTAATAGAAAAATGACTTAAGAATAAACCCTAGGAGGGGATAAATATGAAATCATAAGAAATTTTTGAAACCCTAATGTAGAAGGAAACATAGGGTTTTGTGTTTAATGAAAGTTTGTTGACTATTTTACTCCTAAACAATGGAAATTGTGCACTTATTAAAATTATAGAAACATGTGGATTGAATTTGTGATTACTTGATTTATAAATGACAAAGCTATAGAAAATGATGTATATATCTAATTATGAATGTTTATTTCTCACTTGAGTCATCACTGAATCTGTAAATGCTTTATATGTACCTCATCAATTGTTCAAGTCAGAAATAATATTTGAAAACCTCCTTGAACATTGCCAACAAATTTAGATGCCTATGGTATTTAGCAATGTCAAGGTTTATCAATAATGTTTCTATGCAAAATGGGGTTCTAATACTTTTGGGAGACATATGCCTACACTTAAAATTTTATTATGTGTGTATGCACCTCTCTAATCCTATACTAAAATGCATGTTTTAGGTATCCTTCATCAAAACCCTAATTGTGCTTAATCCATCACAAGATGCCCTTAAAAAGGATTAATATTTTAGGTTAGACTGATCCTAAGCACTACATGTTGAAGGATGGAGTGTTATATACATTCAAATACTATGAATAGGCTCAAACTTCACATAATTCTCCCACTTATGTGTGCGTACAAAATCTTGAATAATATAGAATGAGGTGATATCTTTTGATCTTCAACAATTCGCACCATGCAACTTTGAATTTACATATTTAGATATACTTTATGGACTGTTCTAGTGATGCTCCTTGAAATTTTTTAATGTTTGTATGCCTTTTGATAATGTTCCAAAAGAGTGTTAGGTGATTTCTCAATGTTTCTAGGACTTGCCAAGTCAATAACAACCTTAGGTGATTTCTATTTATATATGATTTTTTATTAATTTCCTGTAATGACCAACCCATGGAACATTTATAGGTTGACCTAATGGAGACTTCCCAATTTCAAAAATAGAGATTGAAGACTCTTGGTCACTGCCAATAAAAGGAGACATGTGATGACCAACACTATCCAAGTTTATCGGTATTGTCCTAAAAGTGAAAAATGAGGATCTAAAATATGGAGATTGTCTATCTAGTATTTTTAAGGGTTCTTGTATAGACTCAATTTATCATGAATAATTGTATCTAGGGAATAGAGGTGGCTAAGACAATAAATGAGTAAACAGGTAGAGGGAAATGTGCTAAGATTCAAAGATATTTGCAATGTGTAAGGATGTCAAAGTGTGTCAAATTTGTTGTTCTAAATTTTCCAAAGACCAAATATAGGTGTCTACACAAACAAGTAGTTGATTCTATATGCTTTTTCACTAGACCACATTTTGGCACAAGTATGTATCAATAATTCTTCAATAGATATAAATGAAATAAAAATAAAAGTATAGGAAATCCTTAGACCATGTAATCACACAAGCATATAGTGTTTGTGTGTTGTATTCATGGTCTTTAAATGCATTAGGATGTTTATCTATATATAGACTTCTCAGATTCAAACTAGTACCTTATTGACATGTAATCAATCCTTATGGAAATGGGAAAATCGATAATCAAGGCATAATGAAACATAATCAAAGGGACCAAAGGGCCCATAACTAATACGACCAGTATCAGAATAATTTGATAGCAGTCAGACTAGTATCCAATTATTCCAATAAATGTCAAGGTGGCCAAATACCTTGAAAACAAAGACCCAATGAACTACAAGAATATTTGGGATCATCTTGAGGCAAACAAATGACATATTTTAAGGTGTTTATGATTTAATGTTGATAAGGGAAGGATATAGGGGGCCTAATACAAATAAAAATTCACCAATAATAACTCAATTTGAACCAATGATACATATTTACTAAAATACAATAATAACATTTTAATTACAAAGCATGTACCAAAATTAGGTGTCACCATAAAGAAACACCAAAGGAAATATCAATATTTAAATGTAAGGCAAGAGAGAATAAGGTACGCTTACATAAATCTACTTCAGCAAGAGTATATTTTTACATTCTATGACTTCTAGACAATCATAAGAGCCTAAATTGAATCAATGCATGTAAGGCATTAGTATTAAGAATGATTACTTAGACAATGATCTACTATCTCTAGATTCATGGTTATCTCAACATGCATACTTGCCTTAGGTGATTGTAGCACCTCATCCTATATACATTATGGAATTTATCATAGATCCCTTAGAGTTATTAGTTAGCTTTGTTAAACAACACATTATATGATGGAAATTGAACACTCTCTATTTATACGATTCATTGTAACCCTTTGCTAAACAATATGGTTCCCTTTATTCTACCCCTCTTATTCTCAACTCACTTTGTGATTTATACACCTTTGAGTCTCCTTTTAAATCAAACACACTTATGTTATGCACTATTTTCCTCAGTTTAAGCCATAGTCATTAGAAGTCAGCATAGATATCCATGATGATTGATTTAAAATCAAATATCATATTTAATTAAACATGTATTATAATTCATTTTGATAGAGTATCTAACATATATTCACATGAATCTATTGAACACTTGTGCATTCAAGAAGGATCAAGAAATCATTAAAGTATCCATTGTTGTTGAAGCTATATTTTTCATAAAGCACTTTTGGCAGGGTTTGTATGCCACTCAAATGATTGATTGTTATGAAAATTATTGTTTTTGATATATTTTTTTAGAGAGGCTTACACTTGGGGGGTGACAAATAACAAATAATTCTACCATTCACTAGGTTTATCTTAGGTCCCCAAATCTCACAGTGTTCCTTAGGATTCAAAGATGTTTACAGGTACATGAATTGAAATTTTGGCATAAGGGAGCCAAGTGAAAATGTGAATCGACATCATGACATAAAGCTAAGTATCAAAACCCTATGTGCATGTTTCTCTAGATTTAGAAATAATTAACTAGGAATTATTATTATTGTACGTGTTTTTTTATGCTTATTATAATTAAGTTATTTGTGTTGCAATTTAGTTATAATTTATTGACTATTATTAAACTTGAAAACCTCTCATCCACAAACTTACGTAAAAATTGATCAGTCGAGATAATACATTAAATAGCTAATTGTAGGATGAAAATTTGAATAATTAGATTTTGATTATGCAAACTATATCAAAAAGGCCCAAATCTACAATCTACCATTAAAATTGAGAACCATTAGATTAAAATGCAATAAAATGAATCATTCAACACAACATTCTAATATAAATCTAAATGTTCCCAATCAAGATTCAAAAAAGAAGACTAAAGATTATGGATGGAGATTGGATTGCCTACAAATTAGACTCAAATTTTATGATAGCATGATATTGGCTTGATGACTTGATAAAAGGCTATGTTGATGGAATATTTTAACATAGATTGGACATGGATTTTCTGGTTAGTTGGCAATGGAGGGGTGGTTCGTTTAAATAGAGGAAGGAGGCAATATCAATGGCCAACATTCGAAGTTGGGTGTAGAAGATTAATGGCAGAGGATTATCCAAAGAACTAAAAATTTATTAAATGATTCTAGATGATGGAATGTTCTAGAGGTAGAAGCTTCTAGAATCTTTTTGAAATTCTAATCATGATTAGAGGTGGATTAGTCATGTGATTAAGGGGTTCTAGAGAATCTATGGGGGTAGGCTTGTAGGAAAGCCTAAGAGTAGGTAGGTAAGTGGGTCATGGAAATTTTTAATTTCCAAATAATAAATAGGTGGGATTAGATAGTAGATATAGATATTAAGTATATTAATTGATTTGTGGGATGAGGTAAGGTTAGTGGATGAAGAAGAATGAATGAGGATGTTAGATAAAAGACTAGGAAGATTAGTGAAATTAGATGAGATTAATGATCATTAGATGAAATTAGTGATGTTAGTGTAGACTAATCATAATATAGTGATGATAAACAAAGTGAGTGAATTTAGATATATACATTTTGCCCCTCTTTAAAAGGGCATTATGAGTGCACAAGGTGGAAGGAGTAATGGTATTTCAAATAAAAATCATTTCATGGATGAATGTTAGTTTATGATGTTAGTGGATATGATACCCCTCAAGGGTACATGTGGAGAAGAATCAGATGGATGGCCACTCAACAGAGAAAATGAGGGGTGGGATGTGATGAATAGACAAGGGGAGGGGATGCTAAATATTGAGATAGATGATGAAGTAAAATAAAGTGACATGAGCAATGATCTATAGATTGATGATGCCCCTAGAAAAGACATATGCATAGGGAGTGGAAAAGACTGTCACAGTTGTCAACACATCCCAAGGGGGAATCAATTGTAACATGATGATGATAAGATAAAAGGCTGCAAGCTTTCGACATATCCCAAGCAAGGACACCTATAAGGGAGAGATTTAGGCTTGAATAAGATAATGATTCAATAAGATTAATGATGAGTGTAGATCAAAGCTGAATGCAAGTGATACGATGAAAGTGATGATATGATTGAGTGACCAAAATATTAAAGGGAAGAATTGGATTTCATTGCATCAAATCAATGAGCCATAATGTGATTAATAACGATGATAAAGTTATGGTTATGGTCATGCCCCAATCGATGGAAGAAACCATAAACTTTAAATTATGAATCGACTAATCAGTGATAATTGATTACTAATAGAAGAAAATATGGAAGTTATGACTTGTCATGCCCAATCAATAGGTACGAGTGATTGATGAAAAGATTAGGGAGATGAT
Organism: Torreya grandis; assembly: GCA_037957365.1. Taxonomy (NCBI): domain Eukaryota; kingdom Viridiplantae; phylum Streptophyta; class Pinopsida; order Cupressales; family Taxaceae; genus Torreya; species Torreya grandis. The sequence goes on from JARHVA010000272.1 coordinate 5,496,003, forward strand.
TTCAAGGATGGTGATTGATCAATAGACTGATTGATTAATGATTAATATTATAGCTCAAGGATTTGATGCAAGACTTGGAGATGATGAGAGATAAGAGAGTGGTCGAGTTAATCTCAAGCATTCCATGTTATTGAGCATTACTTACATAGTCTGAAAAGACCTTAGGACAATATAGTTCAGATTAGATGGTAAATGATAAGATAGACTAGAGGAGGATGACAATGACTATTAGACATGTTAGTTGTTAGATAGATGTTAAGGGTGATGATGATTATGTTAGAGTTTTAATTGATTTCATGATGATGTCATGGAGGTGTCCTAATGAGTGGATGAAGTTCCTTGATAGTCTAAGTGACAATGATAAAGTGTGCAATGTGCTTGTCCTAGTATGATTGAAGGAAGCTTGGTTGATCTTCAATTTTAACATGATTAGAGATGTTCAGGGATGAGTATGGTGATTTGAGGATGTGAAAGAGGTCCTTAAGATATTTTATATGCTTTGATTTCTTGTATGCATGAGTGTATTTCATATGGTTGATCATTGTTGTCATCTAGACATTTTGGGTCTAATGGTAGAAAAATTGAGAACGTAGTTTGGTGACATCACCATTGCCACATGTAGATGAGTCAAGGGGAGTTGGTGATATGTTTGTGATCACATTTGTGCCTAGATCATTTTTTCTAAATTTTAGACCATGCATCGAATCACGTCAAAAAATATTCAAGTGCAAAGTTGGGCTCCCAGGGAGTTTAACAATATTTTTCCATACTTAGCCAAATTCACATGAGCCAAGAAAGAACTAAGTAATCAGTTTGGTGATGGCATATATCACACGTGTGGATGTTTCAGGATAATTTTATCATATAAATTTGTTTATTTTTGTTCTTAGTTTATTTTTGCCAATTTTTAGATCATGCGTTGAAGTATGTCAAATAAATATGCATGTGCAAAGTTGACCTTCCAGGCAATTCTTGACATTGTTAGCTATATGGCAGAAAAATTTGAGTTAGTAGATTAATGGAAATAATCTCACTCATGTGAAGCTTTCAGGATTATATTGACACATGGTTGGATTATCCTATGTGAGTAGATCATATGATCCAAATTTCAAAACATGTGATTGAGAAAAGCAAAAGATACGGAGGTGCAAAGTTGACCTTCTAGACAGATTGCAAAGGTTCCCATAGTCATTTTTGCACAAGTTAAAGTTTGAGCAACATTGATGAAGTGCATTGATCCAAGAAGTCTAGAAGTAGTGATATGGTGCCAATTTTTCAATTTTTAACACTGAGTAGAGATAAATATTGAACTTCTTCCAAGGATCAATGGTTCACAGGAGTTCGTACATCTAGATTTATAGTGCACAGTAAGTCAAAAGGGTCAAAGTGTTCAATGCTTAAATTGAGTAAAGATCAAGTTCCTTAAAAAAATATCAATGGAGCATGTCCATTCCAATATGTATGTAAGTAGTGAGATGAGGATAAGTGTTTGATGTTTAACATCAAGCAGAGATAAAGACCGAGCTACGTACAGGAGATCGACTAAGAACATTAAGTCAATTAGTCAAGATGAATACCCAATGATGATCATTGAAAGGTAAAGGTCAAGTTCCTTACAATAATATTAATAGTGTGTGTTTTATCTAAGTAGTGAAGACATGAGATGCAAGAAAAGTGGTTGAAGTTTAAATGTGACCGTTTGCATTTGAATATTTGAATTTTCTAAAAGGAAAAACCAGTGCTATGTATTTAGGCTATATCTTTCAAACTATGTAGAATTTGTTCATGGTGTAAAAAGTGAATATGTAGAGGACTCCAAGGTGCATCTATAAATATAGATTTCAAGATTTAAAAATTTGTAAAGTCAAATATATTGAGGTTTAAAGTTGACTATGTTTTTGTGTATATCTTGCAAGTGACCTGGGAAGGATGTTCGAGCTTGTGTTGATGTTGTTTTGATATTTTATATTGTCTTAGATATTAGAGAGTGTTTTAGACTCCATAAATATGATCTATGTGTATTTTTTAGGTGTGATCAATCTATCTTGAGGATGAACAATGCTTAATAAGTTCATTGTGTTCATTCATGAAGTTCTTGTTTACAAGGTCAGTGTTTGAGTTGAGTGAGCATATGCAGAGGTGAGCAGTGATGATTGTGATCATTTGAGAATGACTATAGGGTCATGTGGAGTGGACTTATACATTTGAAAGTGGTATTGTGTTCTTTTTTTTCTCAATGGAGTGTTAAAAGATTGAATGGTTCTTCATGAGACCTATAAGAGATACAAGGACCTATTTGATAGGTGTAGCTACTTAAGGGTGACCCATGGGTGTTATGATCGACCTATGAAGATTGTATTGAGTTTTGTCTTCGTATGATAGATGGCTTAAGTGTTAAGGCATGCCTAATGGCTGACCAAGATGTTGATAATCATGATAGCTCTATAAATGGTGAAACCAAATGTGTTGGTTTCTAAACTTGTGAGAGTGGCTAGTGTATGAGGAGCCAAATGAAGATGAGAACCTTTGAAAGAGAAGGTATAGGTCAGTGAAGACCAACAGAGAGTGAAGAGAATCAGAAATTCTTGTCTGATCAAGGTGATGAAGGTGATCACATAGGTCATTAGACCAAATAAGCCTAGAAAAAGCAGAATGAATATGTTCAAGAGGTTGTTTAAGAGAGTCTGTATGTTGAATGAAGGCAAAGTGAAGGAAAGGGTGGGTGCCCTATGGATGAGTTGAAGAGTAGAATAGATTGAGAATTATTTTTGTGACTTGTAGGTCATAATTTTGTTAGTAGAATAGTGTGCTTGTTGTTTGAGTATGAGCAAAGGTGAAGAGTGATAATCAAAGGTCCATCATCAGGTGTTGAAGACATCAATTTAAAGGTGGATGTATTCATAGGTGTTGTTGTTGAAGCTCAGCATCTAAGGGGGTTGCAGCCTCTTTGCATGGTGAAACTTACTAAAGGTTTAGTTATTATGTCAACTCAGCTAGACAGGTGTAGTAGCTCCTTGTAGGATTGCAGTCTCACTAAAAATAAGGGATGGTAGTTCCTTGATCAGTTGTAGTGGGTCTAAATTGGATATTGTCATTATAGGATTATAGTCCATCTTGCAGGGTTCAGTGGGTTTTATCCCCCAAGAGGGTTTCCCACATAGATATTGTGTTCATGTGATGTATGCTCTTGTTCATGCTTTGAATGTATGTTCTTTCATGTTTATGTTTCTAAGATCAAGTTGATGGATGATGGAATGGTTTTGAAATTGAATGTATATTGTTGTATATTGATTCACCCCACCTCTCAGTAGCCACTTTCAACAGATTGGAGTGAGAGTTGAGTTCAGATGTTGATGATTTGAGAGATGATAGATTATTGGTTAAAGGATATAGATGTGGTGATAAAGGATTTGGAGGAATAAGTGGATACTAGACGAGTGGACTTGGATAATCTACTTGAAGACAAAGGACTAGGATAAATGACTAGATGTGGGATGTTAGATGTTATGACATGTGACTAGGTTAGATGATTAGACCTAGATGATCGATTTGATGATGAGATAAAGATGATTAGATGATTAGGTAGGTGATAGAGGATATGATCACTAATGAGTGTCTATTATCAAGCTATCATTTTTGTAATAAGGCTCATCATAGTCTAAGCAATCCGATCTAAATATAGCATTAGGTAGTATTCCCCATGATATAAATATGACTAAGAGGATGTTGTTCCAAAGTGCATGAAAAGGGTAAAATAGTGAACTCTACATCATCGAAGGCACCTAAAAACATCATTATAGATTTTAGTGTCATCATAGCATCCTCATTCATTGCCCAATAGAAAAAGAGAGGCATGATACAAAACTAATTAAATTGTTTATAAGAGAAGACAAACAAAGACAAGAAAACAAACATACACAGATGATGCAAACAAGGCAAACAACAAAGAACATGAAAGTAACACACACAAGTATCTGCATGTAGTGTCACTATGTCTTATTTGTTGTCCTGATGAGAACTGATGAGATGATTGATCAGGTGATGAGTTGGACTAAGTTGGTCATGATGATTATGATGTGAATTTGGATTAAAGATAGGAACTTGGACAAGGTATGGACTTGGAGTAGACTAGTGACTTGGATTAGGACAAGGTTATGGATAAGGACTTGGATGCCAAGATTGGGACATAAGACAAGCAAACATGACAACATGATAAGACCACTAGTATATAAGACAAGGAAAGATGACAATATTATAAGATGATTAAGACCTTAGATAAGACAACTGGGATATTTAAGACATAGGACAAGATGACATAAGACAAGACAACTTAGATGTTTTTGGATTTTTGTGAATTGTATAATTTTTAGGGTTTTTAGGAATATTTCAATTTTTAAGTCTTTTGAGAATATGTATGTACACTATACAAATGAAGTTACAAGCAAAGGGAATACCAAGCCTAGCAACCAGAATAAGGATGGATTGAATGCTGGATAGGATGATAAAAAGATGAGGGTGATGCTGACAAGGGGATGAGGAGCAAGGATGGACTAGGGATCACCAACGATCATATTGTGAAGGAACCAAACATCTAGTTGCTCGAGTGTCTGTTGGAGTATTTGCCAAGATGATTCCAAAACATTTCGCAAGACATCTTCCAATCCCTTATGAAGGTCAAGACTAGAAGAAAGGATGGACATAATAGGATGCAAGATATGATGGTAAATGGTGGGTAGGAAGAATGGACCAAGGGATAAGATAGACAAGGATGCCATGGATGGGATTAACAAGGGATATTACGTGGATGAAATGGATTTGCCTCCAAGTGTTGAGGTACAATGCGGACAATAGATTATTTTACCATGATGTTGAAAATCAATTTTCATCATGGTACTTGTAGAAATTTTTGTGATTTTTAGCCAACATCTATCATGGGTAGATATGATGCTAGGATCATATTGTCGATGCTGGAGGTATTGATGGCCTTGTGACCTTTATTGACTCTTGATTGAGACAAATCTAGACATCTAGATTGGGTGTCATCGTCACCCCTCTAAAGGACAATACTACTTGATAAGGTGATGTGAGGTATGGAATGGATGAGATCTTGATATTGATAGGGGTGTATTGGACTTGAATGGATGGTAAGATCAAAATAGGAAGGTGTGGGGGGTGTTTGAGGATTAGGACTAGTTGTCACACACATCGTTGGAGATGTTGGACATTCTGTATTTGATTGGTGCCATATGACAAAATATTGTAAGAGATCCAAGACACTTTGACTTTGTAGTTCATATTTGACCCAATTATTTGAAAGATTATCAGCCATTTTGATATTGCTTTTGACATTATTTTAATTTTCAGACTTGATTATATTTTGACTTTCCCCTGGTTCCTAACATTGGGCTTCACCAAAGGAGATTGATCTTTGACTTGATAGATGATGGTTATTTTGACTTTGATGGTCCCCTAGTGCCTTAAAGGTATTTTCACTAGGGGAAGATTTTTTTTGACTAGGCCAATGATTTGACTTTTCTTGATTCTGACTTGTTAGATCAAAGGTGATTTGATCATTATGATTGACTTTTTTAATATGGTATTGGACTTTTTGTTAAGGTGTGGAGCCTAAAAGCTTCACCAAGGAGCAGATTTGGCAGTTTGCAGGTTTACACAGTCACCGGCGTCAGTCAGGAGCGACTGACGTCGGTCAGGAGCAGTTCAGAAGACGCCGACGTCGGTAGGGATCGGCCGACGTTGGTCACAGGCAAACAGATAGGAACCGGCGTTGATTACCTTTGCGTCTAGAGAGCTATTTTTGAGGACAGAACCAAGTGTTTGCATGATGAGATTAAGTCATAGTCTTAAGTCCACGTCTCTAGAGGCTTAACTGGTTGTTGTAAATGCATGCTCAAGTATCCTAATTATTATATAATAGGATAATTCTTCTTAGCTTGTTTTTGTAGAGTGTTGAGAAAGAACAATACAGAATTGTATAGGTGAATCATTCTAGGTTGTTGGAGTTGATTGTATTTGAGAGAGAGAGCTCTTGAAGAAAAGAAATCTAGAGAGAGATCTGTACATCTGAGAGAGGTGTGAAAGAAAAAAAGTTTCTTCAATTGTATTCCTTCTGTAAAGAGTTTAATACAAATTTTCAGGGTGGTTTCTTATATCTCTTGTTCTTTGTTATTATCTGATTCTAGTTACTTATCATTCTAATTTAATTCTGTGTTTATTGCTTTCATAACTGTAATTAAATTGTTGGTTGATCCCCAACAAGTGGTATCAGAGCCTGGGTTGTAAGTTCAGAGCTTGATATCCAACAATTGGTATCAAAGCTCAGGTTCACTAACAGGTGGTTCAGATCTGTGTAGTGTGTATTGATTATAGGATACTCACAGGGGTTTCTACAGAGATTTATGTTTGAGTAGGAGAAGCAATGGCAGAAGAAAGTAAACTGAGAATGGAGAAGTTTAATGGTAAAAATTATCAACATTAGAGAATGCAGATAGAGAATTATCTGTATCAGAAAGATCTATACTTACCATTAGGTGGGATTGCAAAGAAGCCCACAGACATGGATGATGAAGAATGAGAAGTTCTTGATAGAAAGGCTCTGGGGTCTATAAGATTGAGTCTGGCATCTACTTTGATATCTAATTTATCACAGGCAAAAACAACGGTAGAGTTGATGACTACTTTAGCAAATTTGTATGAAAAACCCTCAGCTTCTAATAAGGTATATCTTATGAAGCAGCTATTTAATTTGTGTATGCAGGAAGGTGGATCTGTATCTAATCATCTGAATGATTTCTATGGAATTGTAAATCAATTAATTTCAGTCAATATTGTGTTTGATGATGAAATTAAAGCTCTTTTAATATTATGTTTTTTGTCTGAACGCTGGCATAGCTTAGTAATGGTAGTTAGTAATATTGCATCTGCTTCAAATATTTTAAAAGTAGATGATGTTGTTAGTGTTATCTTGAATGAAGAAATTCGCAAAAAAAGCATAGAGGAAACATCAAGGAACGCTTTAAGTTTTTAGAGTAGGGAAAGGCAAAAAGAGAAGAGCAAGAAAGGGAGATCAAGGTCTAAGTCTAAAGTGAGAGGTAGATCCAAATCTAGAAATGGCAGGAAGCCACAATGCTGGAATTGTGGAAAGATGGGGCACATAAGCAGAGATTGTTGGTCAAAGCCTAAGGAGGACAATCAGCATGAAGGAAAAGAAGAAGCAAAGGTTGCAAGTATTGCACAAAATGCTTTAATATTCTCTTTGCATAATAATATAGAATCTTAGATTTTAGATTTTGGTGCATCTTTTCATGCTACCCCTAATAGAGAATATTTTAGTAACTATGTCCATGGAGATTTTGGAATAGTGTACTTAGGGGATGATGAGCCTTGTAAAATTATTGGCAAAAGTAAAGTGCAGCTGAAAATGCAGAATGGCAACACATGGGTGTTGAGAGATGTTATGCATGTTCCTAGCTTGAAGAGGAATTTGATTTCTATAAGAAAGTTAGGGGATGAGGGTTGTACAGTAACTCTCACAGCTGAATCTTGGAAGGTGACCAAGGGTGCACTTGTTATGGCCAGAGGTAAGAGAGTAAGTACTCTCTATTTATGTAATTGTGTTCCTAACAATTCTCCTTCTGTGTTATCTACTTCAGATGTGGATGCAAAATTGTGGCACTCAAGGCTTGGCCACATGAGTGAGAAGAGAATGTTAATTCTTAAGTCTAAAGGTAAGCTTTCAAATTTGAAAAGCATAGATCTAGATTTTTGTGAGCACTGTGTTTTTGGGAAACAGAAGAGAGTGAGTTTTCTCAAGACTGGGTCAACAAAAAAAAAAGCATAAGTTACAGCTTGTTCACACAGACGTGTGGAGACTGGCTCAGGTTGCTTCTATTGAAGGATCACAGTACTATGTTTCATTCATAAATGATGCTACAAAAAAGGTATGGATCTATTGTATTAAAAAGAAATCTGATGTATTTGAGACTTTTAAGATTTGAAAAGCTATGGTTGAAAATGAAACAGGCAGAAGATTGAAGTGCCTGAGATCTGACAATGGTGGTGAGTTTTGCAGCTATAAGTTCAACTGGTATTGTTATATGCATGGAATCCGTAGGCAAAGGACGGTTCCAAGGACACCTTAGTAGAATGGAGTTGCTGAAAGGATGAACAGAACAATAATAGAGCGTGTAAGGTGTATGAAATTGCATGCTGATTTGCTCTTAGAGTTTTAGGTAGAAGCTGTTAACACTGTAGTGTACCTGATTAACAGAGGACCCTCTACAGCTCTAGATGGTGGAATTCTAGAAGAGGCATGGACAGGTAAAAAGGTAGATCTCTCATTTCTCAAAGTTTTTGGTTGTGAAGCCTTTGTGCACGTTGATAAGGAAAATAGAAAGAAGTTGGATGCTAAGTCTATGAGGTGCACATTTATTGGCTATGGCTCTGATGATTTTGGATTCAGGTTTTGGAATCTAAAAACTAACAAGATAATTAGGAGCCATGATGTTGTTTTCAATGAAAAAGTAATATATAGTGATCAACTCAAGAAGATGAATCAATCTGGGCAGAGCAATGGAGAATTGGATGAGGTGATGGTCCAAAATGAGCTCGCGAGAAAAATTAATCACAGAAAAAAAACACAGAGATCGACATCGGCCAGGAAAGAACCGACGTCGGCAGAACAGAAACTGATGTCAATCATACAGAGACCGATGTCGACAGGACAAGAACCGACGTCGGTCAGGAAGAACCGACATCAGCCAGTTACAGGCCTAGAAGTGATCAAGGTCGGTCACTGTCAGAGAATTTGGGTGAACAGCGTGTTGTGGATGAGTCTCAGATGCCCATCAGGGGGTCAGAAAGGGTAAGCCTCCAATTAGATATTCTCTTTTATTATTCTATTTATTGCTAACTGATGGTGGAGAATCAGAGAGTTTTGAAGAAGCAATATAGGTGGAGTCCAAGGATCAGTGAGAGCGTGGCATGGTTGAGAAAATGGAGTCTTTGAAAGAGAACCAAACATGGGATTTGGTTGAGTTGCCAGTTGGTAAGAGGACACTGAAGAATAGATGGACTTACAGGTTGAAGGAAGGTGAGAATGGACAGATGAGATATAAGGCCAGGTTGGTAGTAAAAGAATTTGCACAAAAGCCAGGTATTGATTTTGGTGATATTTTTTCTCCTGTTGTTAAAATGACTTCTATACGGACTGTATTGTCTTTGGTTGCTATTGAGGATTTGCATCTTGAGCAGCTTGATGTTAAGACAGCGTTTCTTCATGGAGATTTGGATGAAAAAATATATATGGAATAGCCAGAAGGATTTGAGGTCAAAGGTAAGGAGAAGTTAGTGTGCAGATTGAAGAAAAGCTTGTATGGCCTCAAACAAGCTCCTAGACAGTGGTATTTGAGATTTGACAGATTTATGACTGAGCATGGCTACATTAGGTGTCAATCTGACCATTGTGTGTATTTTAAGAGATTAGATAATAGTAGATACATTATTCTATCGTTGTATGTAGATGATATGCTGGTTGTAGGATCACACATGCAAGATATCTCTAAGCTTAAGGTGAAATTAGCTCAAACATTTGCCATGAAAGATTTGGGAGCAGCAAAGAAAATCCTTGGCATGAGCATTAAGAGAGACAAGAAAAATCACAGGTTGATTTTGTCTCAAGAGGATTATGTGAACAAGGTGTTGAAACGGTTCAATATGCAGGATGCTAAACCGGTAAGCACACCTTTGGCTGGACATTTTAAGTTGAGTAAAGAACAATGTCCTAATTCACATGATGAGGTAGAGTACATGAGTAGAGTTTCATATTCTTTCGCAGTAGAGAGTTTAATGTATGTAATGGTGTGTACTAGACCGGATATTGCCCAAGCAATGGGAGTTGTAAGTAAGTATATGGTCAATCCAAGAAAGGAACACTGGAAAGCAGTTCAGTGGATCCTTAGATATCTGAGAGGAACCAGCAGTAGGAATTTGTGCTATGGAGGTTCAGATACTTCTCTACATGGTTATGTAGATTCAGATATGGTAGGTGATTTGGATGGCAGAAGGAGCACCACATGTTATGTTTTCACTATTGGTGGAACGGTGGTTAGCTGGATATCAAAGTTGCAGAAGGTTGTTGCCTTGTCAACTACAGAAGCAGAGTATATTACAGTCATATAGGCTAGCAAAGAGATGATATGGATGACACGGTTCATGGAAGAGCTTGAAAAGGAGCAAGAGAGTTGCAGATTATACAGTGATAGTCAGAGTGCAATTCATTTGGCTAAGAATTTAGCCTTTCACTCAAGAACCAAACACATACAGCTTAGGTACCACTTCATAAGACAGATATTGGAGGATGGTGAGTTGAAGCTGGAGAAGATCCATACAGATAAGAATCTTGCTGATATGTTAACCAAGCCGGTTACAAAGGAGAAGTTGAATCTTCATTCAACTTCTGTTGGTCTTCATGATTGAGTTAAAGATGGAGGAGCTAGAAGATGTTGATGTACAGGTACTGGTGCAGCTATTTATCTCCAAGTAGGAGATTGTTAAGGTGTGGAGCTTAAAAGCTTCACCAAGAAGCAGATTTGACAGTTTGCAGGTTTACACAGTCACCGACGTCGGTCAAAAGTGACCGACGTCGGTCAGGAGCAGTTCAGAAGACGCCAGCGTCGGTAGGGATCGATCGACATCGGTCACAGGCAAGCAGGCAGGAATCGGTGTCGGTTACCTGTGCGTCCAGAGAGCTATTTTCAAGGATAGAACCGAGTGTTTGCATGATGAGATTAAGTCATAGTCTTAAGTCCGCGTCTCTATTATTAGTAAGACTGTTTTAGAGCCCTTGTTTAAGAGGCTTAACTGGTTGTTATAAATACATGCTCAAGTATCTTAATTATTATATAATAAGATAATTCTTCTTAGCTTGTTGTTGTAGAGTGTTGAGAAAGAACAGTACAGAATTGTATAGGTGAATCATTCTAGGTTGTTAGAGTTGATTGTACTTGAGAGAGAGAGCTCTTGAGGGAAAGAGATATAGAGAGAGATCTGTACATCTGAGAGAGGTGTGGAAGAAAAGAAGTTTATTCAATTGTATTCCTTTTGTAAAGAGTTTAATACAAGTTTTCAGGGCGGTTTCTTGCATCTCTTATTCTTCGCTATTATCTGATTCTAGTTACTTATCATTCTGATTTAATTTCACGTTTATTGCTTTCATAAGTGTAATCAAATTGTTGGTTGATCCCCAACACTTTTGTATCTGTGGCACATATTTATTGCTCAAGGAAGGGTCCAATGATGTATGTTCTTGTTCATCCTTCTAGAAGGAGGCGATTAAATGATCATTGATGGGAAGAAAAGGATTTGATGGATGAAGGTAGGGGAGATGGTATGATGAGATCAATGAGTGGTGATTGGGAAGTATGGTCCTCAAAGGGGTTTCTAGGATACCTAGTTTCAACACCAGAGAAAATCTCCTCAAGAACAACAAAAGGATCACTAAGACTATAGTACATGCATCAGAGGTAGGATCAGATTCACTCTGACGATCTTCAACAGATAAAGCTTGTAAAAACTTTGTTATAACTTCATCATCCTGATTGGGATCAAAAGATATGCCTAGTGATTGATTGTCATTTGAATTGGAGGCATCTTCAAAAGGTTAGGCATAGTCATCATCTGTTGCAATATCTATGAGGGTTGATGTTTCTAATGAGGAATCTAATCCAAATACTAGTGTTAAACATGATCCTGATGTAGATAACACTTGTATTGACTCTGATGCTAACTCTGGTGAGGGTGTCGATGATGTTGATGCGGCAATGTTTCTAATATAGGATTCTTTGTTCGTAAGTGACCTCTCAACATGGGGTCTTTGAGAAGATGATGGAGAGACAATAGTTTCGACAAAGATAGGCCCATGGAAGGACTCATGAGAGATAGGAGGACTCGGATTATGGGAAATAGACTCATCATCGATGGAGGATTTATCGAATATGAGGGGACCATGGAAGATAGATGTGGTGTCTTGACCTTGGCTTGGGAAGGGAAGGACTTGATCGTGATTAGGAATGGAATCTTGGCATTCCTCTTCTTATTCACCCATAGATATAGATTCATCTTATTCATTCTCGATTTTGATGTCACCACGGTCGATGAGGTCTTGGACATAGTTTTGAAAATTACAACATCAATTAATGGTATGCCCCCAGGTTCAGTGACATATATAGTAGTGGTTGGCGTTATACCAAGAGGGCTTAGGCTTGGTGGGATTAAGATTTCGTATGGGTGGATAGACCATCATGTCATTGGAAACAAGCTGGTGGAAGGGGGATTCTAGGAATATAGGAATATTATTATAAGGCCTCTCTTCACTTCGTGACTCAGGTGTTGAAGCATTGGACTTTATATCAAATGGTTGTTGACGTGACTGGGTGGGTGGACTAGTAGTAGATGAGGTGGCCAGGGTAGGATCCCCTTTACTAGTGTAGGAAGGGGTAGATGACTGACTATGACTAGTGAATAGAGGATTTAAATGGGATTGGGTGGTGTGAAGACTAGGAGTTGTCTAACGTGGATGGGTGCAAATTGGAGGTAATGTTGGTTGGATGGAGTCAAAGTCTGTAGGATGTGGAGTGTTCATCTCAAGGAGGTGAGAAAGGAGCACATCAATATTGGTGATGAGGCAATGCTCAATCAAGGTATTGACCAAATCTGTTTCAGATACCATGGATAAAGGTGGGAGAAAATACAGATGATGTGGTTCGTTGGCCTCAATCGACAAGTGTGAAGGATTGAATGGAAAAATTGGGGGGTGAAGATGGGATGTGTGAAACAAATTTGGACAAAGGCTTGCTATAGTTTGATCTCAAGTTTGATTGGATACGAGATGTTGGATAGGATAAGATAAGATCAAGTATAACAAATTAGGATGTGAGCTAGACTTTGATGATTTGATTGGATTCGACTGGGCAAGCTATGACAAGCTCTAATATTCGACAAGTAGCTAAACTGGCATGAGAGACTGATTTTTTACTAGGGATTGATTGGATTAAGACTAGCTCAAAACTAGAATAATCAACTCAAATAGGATGAGATGATTTGATTGATAAATTGATAGGATTATGATTATGACTCAAACTTGATTAGACACAAGCAAGCTTAGAATTCAGGGCCCTGATGAAAAGAGTTATTTGCCAACGTGGATGAAGACTAACGTATGACTATAGGCTTGTCAAGATGACTAGTATAGACAGAGAGATGATGAGGTGGACTAGGATTGGGCTACGTTGATAAGATGGTGGATAAGGTGACTAGATAAGACAAGGTCAAAATAAATGAATGATTTAGACTAGGGGAGTGGATAAGGTGGACTTAGTCTTATGACACTGAGGATGATTAATGCTAAGGCTAAGTGACTAATACAAAGTTACACTGTGATAGAAGGATGACAAGACTTGATTAGGATATGTATGTGGTGGGGGTATGGCTATTGCTATATGGATGAGACTAGACTAGGATGTTACTAAGACTAGAGGGGTGATGCAAGATGAAATAAGTTTAAAAGGATGTACAAATGTATAAAGAAAATATGTACAAGAGGATATTGATAAATATATACAAGATGATATAATGATGGGACAACGATAAGATGGTGATATGCGAATGAGACCTAGATAGATGTAAATAGGTTTGTGTAAAATGCCGAATGGCTCGCAAACAACACAGGTCTAGCACGACACTTACCAAACCAAGCAAACCACAAACCTAATATTAGTAAATTGATGGGTGTGTAACCCAATAACTGCACCATCCAATGGCTTCACGGGTGAGGTTGTAGGTCAGTAACCCATTATGGACTCTCATGAACCCTCTCAACCCCCTCTGCACTTGATGATCACTTGAGAGTTGATCATGACTCTGACAGCAAGTCGCCTATTATAGCGAGCTCTTTAGGGGTGTCCTCGATAAATGCAAAGTACGTGGGGCCCAACTTCATATAATATTTTGTCTAATGCCTGGTTTAGAAAATTAACTCTTGCCCTTCACGGAAGACCTGTATGGGATCAACTGCTTAGCATAATGATATTTATTCCTAATATTTATACTCTATCGAAACACAAAGTGTGGATTAGTGCATGGTGGTAAAATCCACGGTCACTATCCCTAAGACTATGGCAAATGCGTGGATGTGAATTCCACATCATATTGCCCCTAAAAAAAGAAAATGAGAGGGTTTATTAGTGGTTTTGGATCCTTTGAGACTCGCCTCTAGGACGCAAGGAGAGCATACACCACTATAGCCCTCAGGTGACACATAAGCAAACAAAAAGATTTATTAACCAATTTAATTAAGTGTGATATATACGAAGATATATGCAAGTTGATTTTTAAATGCTAAAATATTTAACAGGCATTTTGCAAAGCAAGTGATTAGTTGTTTCAATTTGGCAATATTGGAAGGCAACCTGTAATACAAGACGTTAGACAAAAATATGACCCGTAAGAGAACATGTTAGCAAGACAAAATTGTTACTAGATTCACCCATGTAAGAAACACAATGTTAGTCCAATAAGCCTTAATAAAAACACTGAAAAAAATCATGATTTTATACTATAACTTTTTTGGATGAGGGGCCCTGACGCGGGGGTCTGGGGGCAGCACCCCTTGTAGGATCTGGGAGCAGTGTCGGGGTCAAGGGCAGCATACCTAATGCCAAACGCAATTTGGGACTTGTAAAACCCTTGGAATGACTCAAAATTTATTGAAAATTATCCTTAAAAATATACTTAAAAAAGACAAATTGAAGGCAAAATAAAGAGCAAAATCACAAGTGGATTGATCAAAACCATAGATACACAATCAGTTATATACAAAATCACTCCCAAAAAAGCAATACCACAACTAATAAGTTAAGATCACAACCTAGGATATACAGTTATATGGATAGTTACGCTGACAATGACCATGTCATTAGTGCAAAACCGCTTGAAGTTACTACAATATTGCAACTGGAAAGGTCAATACCGCAACTTTGATATATGCGATTTTGCAAAGGGTTAGGCTGACAGTGATCACATGGTTATGGAAAAATTGCTTATGGTTAGACAAAATTGCCTATAGCTATCTATACCGCTTATTAAGAAATGCGGTTTTGCAGTTGATGGAAAAAACACCAGATTTAGAAGCAGAGTATAAAATGATATATTTATAATGCCAAAAGAGATTCTTTTTTATTAAAGCAGGCTCATATCAAATACCAATCAGGGAATATATTATCAAATGCCCTAAACCAAAACCACCTATAGATATTCAAAACTAATTTTTGCAAACCAATATCGACTATTTAGAGATGCAATTTTGCCTTAAACAGAATAAAACAAATATATACAAATTAATGACAAAAATCTAAGATAAATGATGTCTAGAAATGATTATTTACAAAGATGAACACTAAACTAAATGACTAATAAATGATAAGTTAAGGACAACAACACTTAGTTTAGTTTTTGTTTTATTATATGCAAAACTATGTATCCAAACTCAACCGCTTATAACAATCAAAATTGCCTCTATAAATAGGTGGTATTGCACAAGACAGTGAAAATAGTGATTTGGAGGTATTAAGTTGGTCTGGGCAGAGTCCCTCCTTTCCCTGCAATCACAACACAGTCAAACAGAGTTAACAAAAATTGTTAGAAAGTAAAGTCACAAGATTTAGTTAGTATCATGTGCCTAGATCAAAACTGCCTCTTTCAAAGGCAAAACCACACTTCAAAATCAATTACACAATTGTAAATATGTGGTATTGCATAAAATAGAGAAAAGGATGGTTCAGGGGTAAAACATTTGTCTGGATATAATCTGATAGAAGCAAAACCCTACAAATCTTATAATCAAACAAAAGCAATAAAGATTGTCAGAAATCAAAAACATAGGACCTAGCTGATAAACTTCTGTCAAGATCACAAATGCACTTCTCAAGGGCAAAACTGCATTTAGGAATCAAAACCACATTTTTCAAGATGTGATTTTGTAAGAAGTTAGAAAGCTGTCAAAAATAGTCAAGGTTGGCGGCTAGGCAAAACCACAACTACTGAAGTCAAAACCACCCATGCAAAATCATATATTGCAAAGCAATGTCACACTTCCCCTGGAACATGAGATTTTTGAAAATTTGAGCCACAATCCGCCTTCAATCTGACCTGTAAGCTTGATTATCACACTTAAAATACAAGAGATCAATTCAAGAGGAGGCTTCCATTGTGGTCGCCAAAATATAAGATGAAAATTTGAGCAATTGAATTTTGATTATGCAAACTATATCAAAAATGCCCAAATCTACAATTTACCATTAAAATTGAGAACTGTTATATTAGAATGCAATAAAATGAATCATTCAACACAACATTCTAATCTAAAGCTAAATGTTACCAATTAGGATTCAAAGAAGAAGACTAAAGATTATGGATGGAGATTGAATTGCTTACAAATTAGACTGAGATTTTATGATTGCATGATATTAGCTTGATGACTTGATCAAAAACTATGTTAATGGACGATTTTAGCATAAATTGGACATGAATTTTCTAGTTAGTTGGCAAAGGAGCAGTGGCTCATTTAAATAGAGGAAGGAGAGAAGATCAATAGTCAACATTCAAACTTTGAGTGTAGGAGGATCAATGGTGGAGGATTATCCAAAGAATTAAAAATTCTTTGGATGATTCTAAAGGAGAGAATGTTTTAGAGGTAGAAGCTTCTAGAATCTCTTTGAAAGTCCAATCATGATTAGTGGTAGATTAGTCATATGATTAGGGAGCTCTCCAAAATCTAAGGGGGTAGGCTTATAGGAAAGCCTAGGAGTAGGTAGGTAGGTAGGTGGGTCATAAGAATTTTAAATTCTCAAATAATGAATAAGTGAGATTAGTTAGTAAATAATGAGGATTAAGTGGATTAATTGACTTGTAAAATGAGGTGAAGTTAGTGGATGAAGAAGAATGAAGGAAGATGTTTAGATAAAAGACTAGGAAAATTAGTAAAATTAGACAAGATTAATGATCATTAGATGAAATTAGCAATGTTAATGTCTATTAATAATAATATAAGTGATGATAAATGAAGCGTGCGAATTTAGATGTATACACTAATGTATTTAACATTTATTTACATGATAATTTAATCTAATTAATTAATTGATTATTTGATTAATTAGTTACTAGATTAATTTAGTAAATACTTGAAAATTATTTTTACTACCTTTTAACTTGGTCTTGACCAAAACATAGTTAGTTCCACTTTAACTAAAATTATTATATGCTTTTGGAGTTAAAAAATAGTTTGTTTTAATAATTTGATAATCTAATTAATTAATAGTTAATTATTAAATAATTAAATCTAACAATTTTCAATTATTATTGTTTTTTCATATTTTCTTTTTCTTCTCCTCTTTATAAGAATACCATTATTTTATCCTCCACCTTTCTTTGGCAGATGGAAGGGGTTGTTGCTCGGAAGGACCAATGAAAAATGAAAGAAAATATTTGAAAATATTTTTTTAAAAGTAAGAAGCATAGGGGTTTGAGGGTTTCTCATACCTATTCTTATTTTGTAGGAAGGGATTTTACCAAATATAAATTTAGAAAGGGGCAAATTTTATACCATAAGACCACTTTTATTACATATGCTCATAAAATTACCATGTATCATGTGTTAAAACAATTTAGAAGTCCCCTTCCATGAAACCACTTCCTTGGTCTCTTGCATCTATTTATCTTAATTCTGTCAACAACTTTTTTTAAGTATCAGTTTTTTATTCTTTTCCATAATGTGAGTCCAACAGAGAGACCCAAAATGTCAAAAACCTTAAATTCTATGCAGTTGTACCACCTTCTAGGGTCTATATATCCGATCTCCTGTAGATCCTTGAAGTTTAAGCAACTTGGCCAAACAAAATATTCATTCAGCACACGTTATAGCTGTGAATGGTTTAAAATTAGATATGGTATACTTGTATTACCGTGATGGTGCCGGCCATGAAAGGGGTTCATTGACATTTGCAGTGCCAGATTCTTGTGTCTGGTGGCACCCTTCAGATAAATAACAATGTATACATGAGAAGTGATGATAATTGGGTTCCAATTCCCCATCAGGATACAACAACTCTTAATTCTTGAGAAAAGGGTTATTTGTAGATACCCCATGCTAACCTCCTGGGGCTGGCAATCTAGCTTGCACAGATCCAGAGCAACATGAACTTGAAGATTGCATCCCAAATTAGGTTTATTTTCATGCCTTGTATCCCCAGTTTGTGGGATATGCACGAAGGAAGTTGCATGAACATGTTATAGAAGTATGGACTTCGTGGCAGCTATTGGGAAAGTGTTGGATCCCTGGTTGAACCCAAAGCAATACAAAAAATCCAAAGACACGCCTTGCAAGCCATTTAATATCACCACCTCTCTCAGTGATAGGTAGTGCAAGTATTAAGGAAAATGGTATGAACTTGTAGAACACACAAGGAAAGCAAGACATGAATTTTAAAAGCTCAACTACCAATCCACATAGGAGGAATCACATCTTTTCATGTTCAGGTGTAATTGTATTAGGAACAGTTGAGGACATCACCAAGGACTTAAGGAGATAAGTTTTATTTCAATTTTGTTTTCCCAAAATCCATTATGTACATGAACTGTCAGATGTTATAGTTGTAACTACAATGATATATGAAGGATTTTTTTGACTAAATGCATCAATTAATTGTGGTCGCATCGACTGCAATAATTGCTAGATATGTCAATGCGTCAACGAATTGTGGTTGGATTGACTGCAATAATTGCTAAATATGCAGGAGATGGACTTGTTGAAGAAGCTTGGAGATATATAAGCAAATGAAACTCGCTGGTGAAAAGTGAAATTCAACAGCATTTGCCTAAATCCTTCCAACAATCATCCCAACGTGCCAGAATGGGACCTTTGGAACAAGGTATGTAAACCATTAAAAAGGTAACCAGAAGCAGATTTTTATCAGATTTTGTAGTTGTGAATGCCATGGTAGACATGTATAAAAAATAAGGATCCATTCAAAACACATGTGAATTCCTTGACAAACTGCCATAGATGAAATGCGATCTCATAGAGATGTACATGTAGATTTAATTGTAGTGATAGGCATGTACGCAAAATGCAGAAGCATACAATATGCATAATTAATTGACAATGTTTGAACCAAACATCTTCCCATGGAGTGCTTGATCAAATGGTATGATCAGTTTACTTTCTCCATTATTCTCTCCATATGTGCTAACATGGCATCTTTAAAATATGGTTTACAAGTCCATGGACTAGATGTGGTTTGGAAAATGTGGAAGCATACAAAATGTATGCAAAGACGTCCCAGTTGGAACAGTAATATCACGCTACCATGGGCTTTCCTATTTTTTGCTCATTATATTCTCAAGGTATATTGCAACAATAATGTTCCTTTTTGTGTTATGCTTGTATTTGTCATTGTGCTTGTAGATTACCTCATTTATGAAGATAAATTGGAATTTCTTAATCATAATATTTTTGCAGAATTGGAGACTATATACAGCAACTAAGTAAATACATTTGTGATCTGGCGATTGCAAACTCTAGATATAAACGTGAACACTGGTTACAATATCATAGGTTACATTCATTTTTAGGAGAATGATTGCAAACATATGCTTCAAAGTGTATGGTTACATTAGTATGACTCAGGCCTTCGCATTCTTGCAAGACTTGAAACTGTGTTATCAAATGAAAATTCCTCAACTAACCGTGTTTATGGCACAAATATATAATTGAATTAGTCCACTACTTTCATAGGTTTTCAAATTCATAAATTTCATGCAACTAAATTGACCCTTATTTTAATTTTTTATAAGGAGCAAGCACAATGATTGCAACAATTTTCTACTCATGAATTTCACGGTGGATGGTGTATAAAGTTCCCAATATCTAACACTAGAGTCTTGGCTTTGAACAACCCATGGACTTGTCCAATATTGGACCACATTTCCTTTACACCTCTGTGATATGGGGATTAATAGAACCCAGAAGGATTTCCACCAACATTGGTACATATGAATCACTTCAGTGGGTATTTTTAGGTAAGGCAATTGCTACAACTATGGTGATGTTCATCATAGATAATTGTTTGCGTATCCTTTTGAGTGATGTTTTCAGGTGCATGCACAACAGAATGTGGATTCAACTTGCCTAGTTGTTTCTTTTTCATTATCGGTTTAAACTTTGAAGCGTACAATTTTTATATTTTTCCTGCTGCCATTATCTCGTACCCGTAAATTCTTTACATTTTTCAAACTATAGTTTTGTAGTGCTCATTTACAAGCCAAATATCAAAACCTACAGCTCTGCTTTTGTTCTTCCATTTAGTTTTAAAATGCCTAAAAACTACACGTCAACTATTGGTATCCTCACAGTGCCAAATTGCAGGTATGGGCAGACATCCATGACAATATAATGAAAAGGACATTTCCATCAAAAGTTGTCATTGCAAGTTCCCTGATAAACATGTACGCACAAAAATACTTTGGGCTGTTCAGCATTCACATCAATTACAAAATTTCTACCAAGCATCTGTCAAAAAATTGTTTTCCATTATTTTTAACTTATTTACATTTTGTAAACATAAATTGCTAAAATGCAAATCCTTTCCAAACAGTCTACATGCATTTTATACAAATAATGCAAATTTGATGTTGCTACTCTAAAGCAGCATATTGCAAACATAAGCACAATTGAGTAGCATACAGCTGAGTACATCAATCAGCAGTTAAGATTTTATGCATATGGTGTTTCCCAATGCATCATATGTAATACCATTTTTCAAGAATCGACTGCATGTTAGTATCAAGTCAATCTTAATGACCCACCTTTCATGGGTACTGGTTCATAAGAACCAATCTCTCACGAGCTTGAATGATCCACTTGGCACTCATTGCATGGTGATGCTCATAGGGGTGAAGCACAGGGACTTTCTAGGAGGTCACCCATCCCAATAATATTCTGGTTCAAGCATTTTTAATCATTGAGAATACCCCACAATCAGGCATGTTTAGCTTGCTACCCCATTTGCGAAACCTTCTGCAAGTGTCGTGCCTTATGAACCATTACTTGTGAAGTACTCTAGTTCTTTCTTTTTTTTGGGAAAAAGTTGTGTCCTGATTTCAAGTCAATCTTCATGACCCATCTTTAATGAGTAGCAGTTCACAAAAACCCATTCAAGTGATTTGTAAGAGCTTTTCACCTTAGTTTTTGAAGTCTACTGCACACAAAGCCTGTAAATGGTCCAGATCAAATGCCAAGACTTGACACATTCTTAATATGAAGGCAGCACAGAGGATAAAAGTGAAAAAGACGAGTCTGGGGGTGGAGATAGCCTTTCAACTGCTTCGTACCAGTGGAGAGCCCTCCCTGTCCATGGAAAAATGTAGAGGTCTGGTCCATTTATTTTTCTTCATTAAAAGCCCAATAGATTCCTCAATCAAACAGAACATAAATTCCCATCAATAATCTTGAGAAAAAAAATTGACAGTATCCCTTACCTGAAACAAACGATGAGATGTAGGACAACATCAATGCACAGAAGCTTAAAAACAGTCTTAGTGAGCGTGAATGATATAAAACGCTATAAGCTTCTGCTACATGGACCATGGGATCGTGACGATGATAGTGAAAAGAAGGCTTTGAATGCAATCCAATGAGGACCAGCCTCAAATGACTTGACTTGATTGCAACAGATGATGGCCATAATTAAATGTGCTGAATTTGTTATCTTCCCTGCCAAAATGCTGCATTTCATAGTGTTTGTGCAGTTCCAACTATCAATCATGGTGACACCAAACTAATTCTGTCTACAGTTGATAAAATATCATAGTGTGGAAGCCTCGGGATGAATATTTCCAGCATATAAATTGTGTATTGATAATGAATCCACAATGAACAAAAATTCCTTTTTGTTACTTTCAAATTATCAACATCATAATATATTGGACACCCACCTGTGACATGAGAATAATGCATTTCAGATCAATAACCCAAAATTCATACAAAGGGAAAACCCTCGCATTTGGCTGTCTGATACCCTCACACTCAGCTTCTCAGGCCATGCCAAATGAGGTACCCAACCCTACTTCCGCCTTAACAACCCCCAATACCTATCCACTTATGTTTAATTAAATCCACTTATACTTAATTAAATTATCCCTTCGCCCGTTTATACTTAGGAACATACTATTTTACTTTTGTTCATTTTTAAGCCCCAATTATGCACCGACATTCCATGGTATTGGCCACCAAGTAACATGTGGTGTTTTACCCTTAAACGCTGTCCTTTGGGCTGTTGCTTACCCGATTTATTAGGGGATGCTTTCCTATCTGACTGATTGGGTGGCCTTGACTTCATATTGCACCACTACTCACAGAGACCTCATAGAAAACTCTATTGCACTAGGTTGAAACTCACAGTTTTCCTATCAACTTTCCTACACAAGATGTTGTGATCTAGTGCACATCGGGAAATTATAGATAGATTATGCTTCTTCCTAGATTACAATGAGAAACATATGGTTAGCTGCAGTCTTCAACAACAATAAAGGTAAAGATGTAGTTCTTTATATCACCATCAAGTGAGACACCACTTTGGTGTATGAGACCCCAATTGTGGAAGCCCACAAGATGATTGTTTTTACATTTACATTGTCTATTGTTCAATTAGGTGTAGAACTCTAACCCCCTCAAGATTCAAACATGTGACCTCCACTATGGATTACACACGTCTTTACCATCAAGCCCACTCAAGTTGTATGGTAGTTGCCAGTTCTAGAGATTGTCATGGTTTACAGTGGTTGCTAATTCTAGAGATAACCATACAAGGAGGGATGAGGGTTGTATGGAAGATGCATCATGCCTCATGATTGAAGTGCAAGGAGTGGAAAGAGGAGACTATGAGAGGCATAACACAACTACGAAAATGCTCCTGGAAAACTTATGGTGGAAAACATAATCCAAGATAGTCTTCTGACTAGTGTCAGGTATGGAACGGCAAACATGGAATGATGAAATGCATTTCAACATTGTCTCACTGCAGACACTTTGAAAATAGAATTATTGATTTTGATGGACCTTTTCCTGCCTAGGCACAGAATATTAGAGAAGGATCTATTATCATTGTAACAAATTATATCACATTTGGGTAAAAGCTAAGCCAAATGCCAAATTTATAACTCAATCTGCAGCCGTGGGCATTTATGAGAGGATTGTCACCAAATTTGATCGCCCACTGCTACTTGTAAGAGATAAATGAGAGCATTTTTTATGAAAAGCAATTTTAACCTTGTCAAGAAAACTAACGATCTGCATCATACGCCATCCCCTTGTCAGCTTTTCACAAGATTCTTGTCGTAGGGCTGACCAAAAACTGCAATTGAAACAACAATAATTGAAATTATACAGTTCATGATATGCTAAGGGCATAAAAAATAACCATGAAGAAAGCAAGTAAGGTATAAATCCTTTCAAATTGTACATGGGCTGAAGCAATTGTTCTTATGGAAATCATTGTTCCTTCATTCAGAGTTGAAGTTGTGTTGGGTTGAGGTGATAAGAAGTCTCTTTCCTAGAATTCGACGATGTTAACTTTGATGGCTGAATCTCATCAGCTAGCACTTTGGGTAAGGATCAACAGAAAGCCTGGCAAGATAGAAATATCAAGGAAAAAGACTCCAATGTTACAGATTTTGTTCTCCTATACAGGAATTTCAATGACAAACTTGATACATTGCAAATGCATTAACCATGGCCATATATTGTCGAAGAGGCACAATGATGAGGTTGTTTATTCATTGCAAGGAAATCTGATATAAGTTATAGTCATGGAAGCGAGTTAAATATTATACATGAAACATTTTTCAAGACTATCATTTTCCTATTAAGTAATTGTACAATGATATTTTTTATTACTAATGGTGAAAAGCTAGTTAGGCAATAGGAAAAGTTCAATTGGAAGTTGTTTGAATGATACTAACTTGTCAAAACTATTTTTAGCTAACAATTCCAAGAAGATGACTGCAATTCTAAAAAAAGATTAGGGATCACCAGTTCAAAGTCTTCAATGGTGATGAACTTCCTCTTGCCCCACAATCCACAACAAAAAAATCCTATAGTGGGTTGCACATACGAAGGCACGTGATTCACAAAAAACCAGCACAGAAGTAGACTAAAGGAAAAATAAAATATTTTAATGCAGAGTTAACAGAAGCAAAGATAAACACGAGTGAATAGTTAGAGCTGTAGTATCTAAGTTCATCAATTATAGTGAGAGCCAAAGATATTCTGCCTTGTCAACTGGTTAACAAGCCCTTCTATTTATAAAGCCTTGAGTAAATTCAGCCAAGAAAGCAAAATTTAGCAAGGACGTGCATCTAGGTCCAACCCCGATCTGGATTCTGGAGCAATCTGGGGGAAAACACATGAAAATTAAAAATTCAATGCAGAAGCAATGTAACCTGATAAACATAGACAACAACACAAGTGCAAATATACTAGATTCATACACGCATAGAAAGTAACATGGAAATAACAACTAATATCAGAATTGCATTAACATCAAAGTTTTGTATATGGCAAAAATCTATGATAAGAAATGTGAAAAGTATGCATGTACATATATCCTAAAAAAGATCTACTATTCTTGTTGCAGTTTTATACACGTATATTTACAAAAGGTGTGGAACATAGATGAATAATGATAGGGAAGATAACATTGTTCATCTCCCAACTTACAAGAAATTGGATGTCACATTTAGGAAGGTGGTGTTGACCAGCGCTTAAGTAGGCTCCAACTTGTTTCTGGCATTGGAAGTTGGAGCTGAGCTCGAAAATGGTACAGAAGTATATAGCTGCATATACACATAAGTTTTAACTTGCATTCTTTACAATTTTGATGATGGGTGGAGTTCACCCAAAAAATCAGTACAAATAGTTCGCACGCAAAATTATCCCAAAAAATGAATTCACAAGTGGACAATACTAGCTCATGGTTCATGTTTAGATTCATACCTGCCAATTTTATCTGCTGCGAAATCTTTAGGGCCTCTCCTTCCATCCCATTATATGCCTGCCAAGTAATCAGAGTTGTCCAGGAGACCACATTTCATTTGGACATTGGGTTGAGCACATCATGTGCATCCTCTATGCCTCAAACATATCTGCAAGACTGCAACAGCATTCACCTTGATGATATAAATTAGAATCCGCTTTAACTATTTCCTCGTGGATTTTCATGCCCTCTTTCAGAATTGTAAAATATCAGAGGCTATAAGAACACTGGAAAAAGGTTGGCATTACTTTTAATAGATTTTTTCATAACAGTCTTGGTGAGAAAGTTGGTTGCAGAATTGTTTGAATGAACCATTGCAGGGATGTGTCAAGTTGACCAAACAGAGTCAAAAACTTCTCACCATGGCAACAATTTATGCTCCTTCAGCTCCTATCCGTCATTCAGCACAGAACACGTATCAGGAACATACCCTGCTGATTTCATCTCACAAATCAATTTTTCCAGCTGTGCATATATTTGGTCTGTTTGTGGTGTGATCTGTCTCCAACCAGAAAAATGTGTACTTGCTTATTGACTTCAATCCAACTACACCCAGGTGTCTTTTTCACTCCTCTGTCTCTCATCATATTCCTGATCTTCGCAACGTCACTCAACCTTCCAGCTGCAGCATACATGTTAACAAGAAGCACATATGGTGCAGAATTTTTAGGATCCAATTCAAAAAGTTGTTTTGCAGCACATTCTCCTAGCCCTATATGGTTATGTGTTCTACATGCGCTAAGTAAACACTTCCACACAGTAGCATTAGGGGCTATTGGCATTGTATTAATAAATTCGTGTGCTTCATCCACTCGTCCAGCACGACCAAGAAGATCAACCATGCAGCTGTAATGTGCCATTCCAGGTTCTATGTGATAATTTTTACTCATGCAATTGAAATATCTTTGGCCTTCCTCTACTAGACCTGAATGGCAGCATGCAGCCAAAACACAGACCAAGGTAACATTGTCTGGGTTCATGCCTGAACATTCCATCTGTTCAAAGAGGTGGAGGGCCTCCTTTCCAAAGCCATGCATTCCATAACCTGCTATCATTGCTGTCCAAGAGGAAACATTTTTCTGGTGCATTTTATCAAAAACATCAAATGCCCATGCTATGCTCCCACATTTTGCATACATGTCTATGAGAGCATTTGCAATGAAGACATCATTCTCAAATCCTCTTCTAATTATTTCTTTATGGATCACCATACCCTGGTCTAAAGCTGCCAAATTAGCACATGCCGGAAGAACATTGGCAAAGGTCTTTGTAATAGGCTTCACACCTACAAGTTTCATTTGTTGAAAAAGCTTCAGTGCTTCCTCTTCCATTCCATTCTGTGCACACCCTCCTATTATCACTGTCCAGGAGACTGCATCTTGCCTATGCATTTTGTCAAAAAGATCTCGTGCCTTCTCTATGTTCCCACATTTTGCATACATGTCTACAAGGGAGCTCTCCACAAAATCATCGCATTGAAGTCCACATTTGATTATCTCTTCATGTATCTCCACCCCCTTTTCCAGAGCTGCCAAGTTGGCACACACCGGCAAAATGCTGGCAAAGGTTTTCAAGTTTGGCTTCGTACCTAGGAAACATTTGAAGTTTAGAAAATTTGGCCAATCTTTTTCAATATGGAATTCTCAATATTTTTCAGCCAAAGGTTAAATGCCATTAATCAAAAGAAAGGGAATTAAAAAGATTCAACTGTGAGGCCATAGGCATCTAAGCCTGAAGCAGATGACTAAAAGGGAACAGGCCTATTGTTAACAAAACAATACTGCAACCAGCAATACAAACAACAGAAACAGAAAACCTATAATCAATATTTTTTATGGTAGGTAAAAAAGATAAAAAATAATTTAGAAAAAATCTTATGATATCATAAATTTTATAGAAAAGGTTGGTGAACTTTCAAAGAACAACAATATTTTATAGAAATCAAGGGAAATCTTCTTTAAAATTGGTGAATTTTTTAAGAAAAAAATTGATAAAATTTCCAATTTTAGTAGAATTCATCTAGATTAAACTCTGTGGTTTTATCAATGTTTCAGGCATAATTACCTAGGTCTCAGTGACGGGGTGGCATGTGGATGGGGAACGGGCTTTCCAGGATGGCAAAATATTTCCTAGATTTTGGGGACGGTGGGGTACAGCTATTAAAGTAATAAATAAAAATAAATCTATGAATATTTTATTTTATTATTCAATGAAATTTAGGGGTTTAAAATCATTTTCAAGGTACTTTCAGGATGAGGATTCGATGCTATTGTAAAAATAACAACTTTGTTTGAGAGGGGCTTCTGTTTTTAAGTAAAGGTGTCAGATTTTTTTTTAATATTAAAAAATTAAATTAAAACAACTAGGGAAGTGCTCCCAAGTCTCCAAGTTTCTGAAATGTCCGGGCCATTGAGGATGTCACCAAAATTTAGGGAAAGCCTCCCCGCATAACAGTGGACCTCTCAGGTAACATGGGTACACCCATCTTCAAGAAGTGTGACCGCAAATGTTGGTAACAAGCATCAATTTTAGTTTTAAAGTTAGCATCTTCATAGTGCATGAGCAACAATTTGCTTTAAAATATTTTTTTGAAAAAACTCTGGTTGATTTTATGTAATCATCAACGCAGTTTTTTCCAAACAAAATATTCTGATGTTATGAACTGTCGAGAGCCTCAATTCGTTAACAATTTACTTGTAAATGTAATTCCACACAATGTTAGTTTTAAGGTTAGCTTCTTCGTAGTGCATAAGCATCAATTTATATGCAAATGTAAATCCACACCAAACAGGGATGCTTGGTGAGGCACTTACAAATTTTCACTTGTAGTCAAGTGGCGGTTTTAAATTTTGATGTCAACAGTCAATCGCAGCCTTATAACGGTTTCTGTTAATTTTGACATTACGTACACAGTAATGTCAAAAACAATTAATTTGCAGCACAGAGGAGGGTCACAGGGCTCGTAAGCGGCAGGTCGCGGGGTTGAATCCTGGCGTGCCTGCCAGACAGCGGAAAAAGGAAGCAGACCAATTTTTATCGAGAAAACTTCTATCAATTGTAATGGACTGCGAAAATCTTAAATCTTAAAAAACACACTAAATTATTTCGTATTCATACCTGACAACTTCATCTGCTGGAAAAGCTCCAGGGCTTCCTCACCCCACCCACTCTGCGCATACCCTGTAATCATGCTTGTCCAGGACACCACATCTCGTTCAGGCATTTTGTCAAACACATGGCGTGCATCTTCCAAACTTCCACATTTTGCATACATATCAATGAGCCCATTCCCCACAAAAAGATCAGACAAAATTCCCCCTCCAACTCCAACTATCTCATCATGGATCTTCTTACCCTCTTCCAGATCCCTCAATTTCGCACAGGCCGCGACAACAGCTGAAAATGTATACTCATCAGGACTAAACCCTGCATCTTTCATTAGATGAAAGAGTTCCAAAGCATTTTCTGCAAGCCCCTGCCTTGCGTAGCCAGCAATCATGATGCTCCATGAGCGCACCATTCGGTCAGGCATTTCGTCAAACACTTGGCGTGCATCCTCCAGTTTTCTGAATTTGGCATAGGTTTTGATCAGGGTGTTCAGTAAATGAGTGTTGGGGATAAAACCTGTTTGTTTCATGCTGGCATGGATTAATTTTGCTTCTGATAAAGATTTCTTCGCAATGCAATCGTGCAGGGACGCATAGCTGGAAGAATTCAAAAGTTTATGCAATGCGCTTGTCTGTTTGTATTCGTTTGCATTACTTGCTTGTGTTTCGAGCGCACAGGCTGCAGCTGTACCAATTGAGCGAGAACGAGAACACTTTGAACCAAAGATATATACAATCATCTTTGCCTGCTGCTTCTCAATACAGCTCTGACATGAAATGGTTTTAATTACACCTTTAATAGAATCTTTAGGTTTATGGGACCACAATTTGTCTCAACCTTATGATGCTGCATAAATTGAGGGATATATATTTTTTTTAAATTGAAAATTTGTTTTTATACGGATTAGGTGTAGAGAATGTTTTTTTGACTTAGTGCCAAGGATTCAGGGGTATCTATTCCGTCAAATTTGTTTGGGGCACGATCTTTGCCTCATTCTTTTTTTGTATTCCTTGGGATTTGTACCTTGGTGGATTGCTAGGCAACAACGCCTTTTACATCATCATCCTTGCCATTAGACTACAACTCACTTGATAATTGAAGGACATATTAGGTTTATGGGACCACAATTTGTCTCAGCGTTTTGGGGATGCATAAATTGAGGGACGTGATGTTTCTTTTAAAGAAGTTGTTCGTTTAGCTCCCCACTTCTTTTACTCATCTCTTCAAATAGCTCCAATGTAACATTTATTAACAATGTTTCTGTGTCCCTACCCTGAATGTCATTATAGGTTGAGCATTTTAAGATGAAGTGTTTCTCAGTTTCTATTACATTTTACCCTGTATGAATCAGTTCGTCTCTGAGCTACGAGTATCTTTTCTCTCCATTTGATTTCAATTCCTTTGTATATTTTTTCATAATGGTCATAGGTTGAGTTGAATAATGTAAGATAATATAGTCATTTTCTTCTTGTTTTCTTTCTTCAAATGATTGTTCTAAATTTTCAAATCGCATGATTTTTTTGGACATTTATTTATGTCAGTATCCCATTTAATCACCCATTTATGAATTTGTTTTATCCATATGTTCTTTCTCTTATATAACTCTTCTTTTGTTGTTTTCAATACCTTGTAATTCTCCATATTTTTTATTTTTTTCAAGTAGCATAATACCCTCATCATAGTTTTACATCGAAAGGGACATTACTTGTTTTTGTAAAGAGTATTTTGTAGGGAACTAGAGCCTTGATTTTAAAGCTATTTGTAATTAAGCGCTTTTGGATCCCTTTTATTTGCCTTCATTTCAACTATGAATTGTGTTGACTTACTTCTCACACCCATAAAGGACCATTAGGGTGATAAGTAACATGATTAAGACCCTGATGGTCTTCCAATCCCACAACTATGTGTTCCTACACTTACTTTGTAGTGTGTATAGAGATTTCCATCTACCATATATTTTTTACATTTTACACATGTCCCAACTGAGTTTGTTGTGAAAGTCTAGACCAAGATACTTTTATTCTGATATCACTTCGAAAAGTTGAGATGTTTATTTTTTATTTGTAGGGAGAAGTCTGACATTTATGTTAATCTACATCGCTACCTATTTACAAAAACGTTCTAGGACCTGCAAATCGTATTTCAAACCTTCGGTTATTTTTATAATGTGATATCCCTACTTAGGGGCTCCTTTTCCTAAGCAAAAGCTCTGATACCACTGTGATGTCCCTTACTTAGGGGCTCCTTTTTTCCGTCAAAAGCTCTAATACCACTGTAATATCCCTTCGGATACCAAAACAAAAGATTTGAATTGCTTATCTGTATTTCTGCAAAATATCGTCAAATCGATAAATAAATCACACTATAATCTCTTATTTATTTGCTCATATGCTTACAATAGAGGACCTCTGTCAGGTATACAATGAATATTGAAAGTACGGCCTTAATAGCCTGAGTATTTTGCAAATTGGGAAATAAATCTGGATCTGGTACGTTTCGGCCTGTTGTGTAAAAAACACAGTCGCCATCGTTGGTCGATATACTGCCGACGTCAGTCACTGTGGGTCCTTCTCTGCCGACGTCGGTCTTCAGTCGGCCGATGTTGGTCACTGGAGATCTCTGCCTGTCGATGTCGGTGTCTGAGCGAACCTGCTGATGCTTACAAATTTTTTCATGGATCTGTACGGACTTCATACGGCCGCCAATATAGCACAATCTGTATGCTTGATCCTGATCTGAAAATTATGGGCTAATACAAAGATCTATATCTGGATAATAATTGAATCAAACCCAAAAATAAAGAAATACCTGTGAACCCTTGTGATAACTTCTGTATGAAGTTATCTCTCAAACTTGTAAACCCCTGTGATAACTTCTGTATGAAGTTATCTCTCAATTTGGCAATAGATCGGCTGATCTCTCACAACCTCTAAATCCCACACAATGAAGAGTTGATGTTCTTCAATGCAAATGGAATCCTGGAACCCTTGGCTCAGTCTTCACAGAAGAATTCTTAAGAAGAATCAATATCAATAATCATTCATAATACAAACTCTCTCTTATGAGAAACTCGTATACCCTCCAAAGGTGTGCTTGCTAAAATTAGATTTCCTTAAATTAGGCTTAGGTTTTCTTAAATTAGAACTAGGGTCTTAAAATTAGACCAAATCTTAAATTAGAATTAGGGTCTTAAAATTAGACCAAATAATTAATAATTAATTAAAATTAGACCAAATAATTAATATTTGATTAAATTAATCAAATATTAATATCTCCCTTAATTCATGTCTGATCGAGCCCAAACGAAAGCCAATTGGAAAAATTTTGCTAAACGAAGCCAAGCCAATCTCCATCATGACCCTCTATTCATCCTATCAGCCTATGAAGGTCGCATAATAGGCTAATCATCAAGTTTGAAGATGTCACCTGAAAAGGGGACATTACAATCCGCCCCTCCTGAAATTGCTTGTCCCCAAGCAATCTCGGAACAACAAACCAATCAATCCACCTGGATCCCAAATGTAGTCATAATCTATACTGATGAAAATCAATGCAAGCTCCTGCAATATCCTCTGAAGTAGAACAAAGAGGAATCGATAATCAAACTGGCGCATGAAACTCAACCAAACTCCAAGATTACAAATACCATAGTCAAGAACACATGAGAAACAAACTCTCAAAGTATCATAACCCAAGTAGAATGGATAACTCAAACTGCCAATTCCATCTACAAAAGATGGTGCCAATCCATCACATAACTGATCCCTCTGTAAAAGTGGCACAACCAACTGTACCACACTGTCATCTGTGTGAGAAGAATCAATCTGGAGGCTCGACTCCACTAGTATGCCAAACTCATCAGGACCAGGTACTCCCAAATCCTGAACATGTGTGTCAACGCCAACAACATGTTCCTCAGCTATAACTGTAGGAACGTACTCACCAACAACACTCAATGTACTATCCTCTTAACATACCTCCACACTCTGAATGCCAGCATCGGACTCATCCTCATCTAACTCTGAAGAAGCTGCTGCTGAAACTACCTCATCATCACAATCTCCAGTTCCCTCATCCTCTGCAACTAACTGAGAGTTCGAATCCCCATGACTAAGCTCATCCACATGTCTCTCAGAATCCTGGTGAGCCACCTTCATTGTCTCTACCTTAGGCTCTGAAGCCTCTGCCTTTGACTCCTCGAAACTATCACGCTGTTCAAAATCTTCGGATTTCAAATCCTCATAATACTCCCATATTACACGATATGCCTTGCCCTTAGGCCTCAAATGACAATTGTGATTGGCATCATATGGATCTTTGCAGTATAAACAAAGCTTTCTCCTATTAACAGTAGCACACCTGTTATCTCCTATCTCATAAGAATCATGGGACATGCTGCTATCTTGTCTAACTGATCTATAGTGCTCTCTCCTCAGCTTAACAAAGCGATCAAAAGACAACCTCTCCCGAACTCGAGGAGTTAATAAGTCCCACTCCTCATTCGCTGTCATATACCGTGTGGATTTGTCTTCGAATGTAGGGTATGAAAGAAATTCATTTAACCTCTTCAAACTTTGTTCCAGCTTCTCCATATCCTTGTCCCACTGTTTCTGAGTACTTGAAGACATCATGGATACTTCATTGATTCAATCTACCCAAACTACCCAACATGATGGCAGAACATTGGCTCCGATGTGCCCAACAGGATGGCAGGAATTTGGCTCTGACACCACTGTGATATCCCTACTTAGGGGCTCCTTTTCCTAAGCAAAAGCTCTAATACCACTATGATGTCCCTTACTTAGGGGCTCCTTTTTTTTGTCAAAAGCTCTGATACCACTATAATATTCCTTCGGATACCAAAACAAAAGATCTGAATTGCTTATCTGTATTTCTGTAAATATCGTCAAATTGATAAATAAATCACAGTATAATCTTTTATTTATTTGCTCATATGCTTACAATAGAGGACCTCTGTCAGGTATACAATGAATATTGAAAGTACGGCCTTAATAGCCTGAGTATTTTGCAAATTGGGAAATAAATCTAGATCTGGTACGTTTCGGCCTACTGTGTAAAAAACACAGTCGCCGTCGTCGGTCGATATACTGCCGACGTCGGTCACTGTGGGTCCTTCTCTGTCGACGTCGGTCTTCAGTCGGCCGATGTCGGTCACTGGAGATCTCTGCCTGCTGATGTCGGTGTCTGAGCGAACCTGCTGATGCTTATGGATTTTTTCATGGATCTGTATGGACTTCGTACGGCCGCCAATATAGCACAATCTGTATGCTTGATCCTGATTTGAAAATTATGGGCTAATATAAAGATCTATATCTGGATAATAATTGAATCAAACCCAAAAATAAAGAAATACCTGTGAACCCTTGTGATAGCTTCTGTATGAAGTTATCTCTCAAACTTGTAAACCCCTGTGATAACTTCTGTATGAAGTTATCTCTCAATTTGGCAATAGATCGGCTGATCTCTCACAACCTCTGAATCGCACACAATAAAGAGTTGACGTTCTTCAATGCAAATGGAATCCTGGAACCCTTGGCTCAGTCTTCACAGAAGAATTCTTAAGAAGAATCAATATCAATAATCATTCATAATACAAACTCTCTCCCATGAGAAACTCTTATACCCTCCAAAGGTGTGCTTGCTAAAATTAGATTTCCTTAAATTAGGCTTAGGGTTTCTTAAATTAGAACTAGGGTCTTAAAATTAGACCAATTCTTAAATTAGAATTAGGGTCTTAAAATTAGACCAAATAATTAATAATTAATAATTAATTAAAATTAGACCAAATAATT
The DNA here is from genome assembly GCA_037957365.1 of Torreya grandis. NCBI lineage: Eukaryota > Viridiplantae > Streptophyta > Pinopsida > Cupressales > Taxaceae > Torreya > Torreya grandis. The sequence goes on from JARHVA010000272.1 coordinate 5,530,084, forward strand.
AATATTTGATTAAATCAATCAAATATTAATATCTCCCTTAATTCATGTCTGATCGAGCCCAAACGAAAGCCAACTGGAAAAATTTTGCTAAACGAAGCCAAGCCAATCTCCATCATGACCCTCTATTCATCCTATCAGCCTACGAAGGTCGCATAATAGGCTAATCATCAAGTCTAAAGATGTCACCTGAAAAGGGGACATTACATATAACTAGAATTACATCGTCAACATATAAGAGGAGTTTCACCACATATTTGGTCAAATAATCTTGTCCATTCTTATACTTGTTTATCCATTTTTCTATCTTGTCAATATATAACCCAAAGTGAGAAAAAAGGGCTTCCATGGTTGATGCCTATGTTGCTCCCAAAACACTTAGACAACCCTTCCTCGATTTTGATTTTGGCCATAACTTGCTCATATAGTTTGTGGACTATTGCCTTGTAGTGTGTTAGGGTCCTTAGTTCCTCCATTTTGCTCCATAATTTGCTCCTTGGCACTATATCAAATGTTTTTTTTGAAATTTATCAAACCACAGTCAACTTCACCTTTTTTATCCAAAACCTTTTCAACTAAATGTCTCAAAATGACACAATGATAAATTATTGAATAATTTGGTCTAGTGCATACTTAACCTTTTTCTCTTTCCTTTTTCTTCAACCCATCTATTGATTCTACACTCTACCATGCTCTTATTTTTTTCAAAAAAAGGGATAAACCATTATGGTTTGATACTTTAAAGGGTTATTAACATCATGTTGGACAAGAAACAAGGACATGCATGTCCAACATATCAGTATGATGTTACATGCTAGCAAATTTATTTTGCAAGGAAGGAATGAGAATGTCCTTGATGTGAATGAGAGAGCACAAAAAGGATTTCAGCTTCGTTAATCTCATATTCTCTTCCTGAAGTGTTACAAAATAAGCATCATGATCAATGGATTGTTTATAATCTGGTAGGTTACAATCAAAATGTGCATCTAGTGGATGATCACTAGAATCAAGAAGAGGAGCAATGGATACAATATTAGAATGTGCATCTATATGAACTACAAAAGGAGGTGTATGTTCCTTTTTTGTGTCATCAACAAAAGATGGTGTAAGTGTATCATCCTAACAAGACAAGCTTTAATTAACAAATGAAGAAGAAAGAAGTGAAACACGAGGAGGTGAGGGCTCAGAGGATTTAAAAGCGTTAAGGACTCATTTGCCTCCACAAACGATGATACAAATTTTTCCCAAACTTCCTTTGATGAAGTGGTGTCTATAATGTAGAGGTGCAAACTCTCTAAAACATTGAGGTTGATCATGTCAAGAGCCTCTTTTTCCATGCACACATGCCAAGACTTGTCTTCCTCCAAAATAAAAACTAGAATATCGTCATGAACAATTCACCACAAGCCTTTCAACTACAAAAAAAAAAAAAAAAAAAATTCCCATGTGTTGTAGTTGGAGTGTTAAGTGGCTTGAACAAATGAGAATCCATTTCTAAAATGAGGGAGAAAACAAGAATTAATTACCCCCCGTGCCCCCGCAAAAAAAGGTGATTATAAATAAGTAGTTTCGTACAATGAATAAATCCCTCCCAAAAACTAGACATTGGGTTCTACTACAAATGTGTTTGCATAAAAATTGCACAATAAAGAAATAAAGTGTTTTTCTAAGGGAATCTAACCACCTGTTAGATTGTATCTCACCCTTTGGTCTTTCACAATTGGAAGGAAGTACACTAGAAGAACTGAACAAGGGATTAGGGTTTGGGGGTCTAGGAGTGGCAACCCCTAGCAAGGTTGAGAGGCATCGGGGGAAGCACACCAAGTGTGATTAACAGTATAGGTCAAGGTCAAGGGGCAGTGCCCCAAATACCAAATATAATTTAAAGCTTACACAGCGTTTGAAGTGACCAAATGCAAGCAATTTTGCCTAAAAATAAGGCTCCCATTTGCATAAATTTGCATTACAAAATTGGTTAAACACCCTTTAAAATATTCCTTCTTAAAGAAAATAATTCGATAAAAAAAAATCATATCTTGATAATGCCCCTTTTCCAAATAAAAGCTCTCTTTACAAACAAAATATTCCACCCTTTAAAAATTGCCACCACTTTCAAGATTGGCCCCTTCAATTTTATAAATATTTTTAAATAGATTTTGAGCCAAAAAGAAAAGGTGAAGGGGGTCAACCCTAGAGCTTCTCTCCAATTCAATGTCTTAATAAAAAAATATAGATCCAATCAGGCTATGCAACCCACTAAATGTATAAGCGACACAATTTATGTTTAAGTTTTAAATAGTAGATTTTTTGAATTAAAAATAAAATAAAACCATACCCATTTTAAGGTTGCACCACCGCGATGTGAGTAAGGGTAAGGGATATCCAAATGGAGGTGTTTGTTGTTTGATCCACCTCATGTGAGTGAGTTGACGCCGTCTCAATTTGGGAGACTAGTTGGAGAGTTTGATTCTAAGGTGTGGAGTTTGATTGGTTAGATGAGATAATGCAAACACGTCGTTATGGGGAGCTCATATTGTAGTTGGATGTGGGTCATCAGGGCATTGTGTGTGGAGGAGTTGAGTTGATGGCAAGCTGCAATGTTGAATGTAAAGATTTGCTTGAAGATTTAGAAGATTTTGAGAGTCTAGAGATCTCACGGTCCACTATAGGGTTCAAGGTGTGGGGAGAGGATCTCGCAGGGTTGAGCAAAGAGATGTTGGATTATGCCAATGTGGGTTACAACCAACATGAGATAAATCAATGTCGTAGGGGATAGGTATCTTGTCACGAGGGCTAAGTTGAAGAAATTTGAGTCCACTAGATCTACGTTGAGATCCACTCACCAAGGTTCTTAAAGCTCAGGATGAACCAAAGTAACTCAAGCCATGTGAAGGATTAACTAAATCAATAAAAACTCAACTCATCAATGCTAACTCGAGGCTACTTACGAATGGATGTAGGTTAATGCAAATAAAATGTCCAATGTTGAACCTTAATGCTAACAGATGCAAACAAACAAGATCAAACCCTTATGTAGAGTAATATGACATTGTATGACCTTATGATTTTTGTCAAAAGGGGTGTGAGGGGGAAGTCCAAAAATTACAAATCTTGACATGTACCACCTTCTTCTCTAGAGGGAGGATGTATAGCCTAGTAATTCTTCTTGTAAATCTCAAAAAACCTACAAACAAAAGAATTGTATTATTTTACAATTCAAACTGTAAACTAATGAAGGCAAACTCTGGATTTGGTGCAAACCAATATTTCAAAGACTAAATAACTTTTTCAAACAATAGTACAAGTACTCGAGACAGTGTTGGGAGGCTGAGCAATTGTTGCATGGAGCAACTTTGATACCATATTGAAGTGCATAATGCACTCATACAACTATAGGATCACTTATTCACACCATTACCACAACAATCATATAACCATTGCACACACAAATAATATGTGCATTGAAGTCTTCTCATTATTTCCTCAATAATAACATATAATCTACATCATCCTCTTTCTAAATTCTAGGAGATACCACAAAGAGTGTTTAATAAGCTCAAATTAGGAGGCTGAGCAATTGTTGCATGGAGCAACTTTGATACCATATTGGAGTGCATAATGCACTCATACAACTATAGGATCACTTATTCACACCATTACCACAACAATCATATAACCATTGCACACACAAATAATATGTGCATTGAAGTCTTCTCATTATTTCCTCAATAATAACATATAATCTACATCATCCTCTTTCTAAATTCTAGAAGATACCACAAAGAGTGTCTAATAAGCTCAAATTTTGTTTCGTGTAACAATAATTTATTTCATGAAACCAACATTATTTGGGATGGAATATTTGCATTCACTAAATAGTATGTGCAAATATTCCTCACACAACTAATTAACTAACTCCTGAATCAAGCTTAATTCATATAGTGGGTGTGATGGCTAACACAAAGCTAGTTTGGAAATAACCCAAACAACTAGCTAGTGTGAACATGACCACTCCAACAATGTAGACACCTAATTTTTGTACAAGTAATATATTTACAATGTTATTAGTGTGATTTTGTGCATATGGATCATTGATTTAGATTAGGTACTTATTGGTAGTTTATCTTGTGTTTTCACTTATCCTTTCCTCTCTTTGTGGCCATGTGCTTCTCTCTCCTTTATGTTTATTTGTGCTTAGGGATCCTTATTCTTCTTCCTTTTCTTCCACTTTTTATCTCTAACCATTTTTGGGATTTATGAAAGTGGTCTGAGACTTTTTAGAATAGCTTGAAAGTGGTCAGTTTGCCTTTGTGGGTCCTTTGGCCCTTGTTTTGATTTTTCCATTGTGCACACCTTATTTTGTCATTTCCCCTCTCTTTTATTGTGAAAACTTATGCGCCAATAGGTCCCTAATTTGAATTTGAGAAATTTTTATATATACAAGGCATCCTAAGACATTTCAATAACAAGTATCAAGTGAATAGAGCTACTTTGATCACAACTATCATATTTTTCTATTACACGGTCTCTTATTTTCTACATACTTGTTCCAAGAGAATGCCTAAGCGAAAGATCATATAGTTTCATTATTATCATAGGAAGAGAAGGTGGAAGATTCCTTCACACATTATTATGGGTCATTCACTTGCATGTGTAGAACTACATTGGACCTTAATTCTTATCCTGATATGTAGAGAAACCCCTACGCAAGGGGTTTGTACTGGTAACTTTGCATATTTCATTTTGTCTTGGATGCATTTTTTATATATTGAAGCAAAATTAGGGTTATATCAAAGGAGAGAATATTTTGACATCTACACATGCTTATTTGCATAACTAAGATAGGTTTATGTGCATATTTTGCCAATGAAGAGTTTCATAAAGTTTCAGACCTGAAAAATCTACATAGTCATTTTTGGAGTAGGTCAACTAATTTTGGACAGATTGTCAATTTTAGACCATCCTATCTTTAATCTAACCTTTTTGTAACATTCTAAAAATGGTCATTGCCACAGTTTGTTGTATTTTTTTGAAGCTCCCTATGCACTTTTCCAAGATCCTATTTTCTACATTTTCAATCACTATTAGAATCCATGTAAGTCAGAAACATGTATCTATCTATCACTTCATATCTCTTTATCATTTACGATTTGAGATACTTTTATTCCCATGCCTTCTACCCTAAGTAAATTTGATTTATTGTATATTACTATATTTTACCTGATTTACCTAGTGCACATTTTTGTCATGGTTGGTATGGTTTTTTAAACACTTGTATGCCATTCATAGTAAAATACATCCCAACTCTTGAATAAAAGTATGGTTAGGTTGGTTGTCTACTCTGTTAGAAATCCATTATGAATAACCCCATTATATTTTTCATTGATTAATGGTGATAGGATCTTGGCTCCCCATTTAATATATTTTGTTGTTTAACTCTAATTTGGATTGAGAAATCCTAGTTGGGTAGATAGGGTTAAGGATATATAAATGATAGGGCCCAAGGGTGGATATCATATCTATAACAGGCCAATCAATGTGTTAAACTTAGATATACCATATGTTAAATTTATTAAACTGAGATAGGATATTAATGAAAAGTACAACTATCATAGATATAAAAATGATGTAAAAGAGATTACTTAGTTGGTTCTTATGATATCATAGATCTAGATCTGGTATAGGTAGAAAGCAGACAAAAAGATAGTTCTAGATCAATCATCAGATTCTAGATCTAGTACCTCTGACTCTCTAGACAGTTGTGTTAGCCTAGGACAATTGCATTGAAACTAGTGTCTAAGTTTGATGTTAGTGTCTTCTATAGAATATTCATTGAAATAAGATGCAACCACCTATATGCTTTTGGGTTTGGCTTCACCTTTGCTCTGGTATATTCAAATCTGGGCCATGGACTGTCGCTCTTGGTGAAATGATAAAACCCTAGCTTTTTATCTCCAATGTGACCTTGAAGGAAAATGGGTTAATGGACACACAGTTTCAATCTACCCTAAAATGACCCCACTATCAAAGGGGCCTACATATCCAATACTCCAGAAGAGGGCCTCAGACTCTTGTAGTTCTCCCATATGTGTTGGTTTTGTGTGTGAATCATGCAATATGTGTAAAACAACTACAATAGTGACCTAACTTGTAACTTGGTAAATATGACCTTATGACTACTCATTTATTAATTCAAATTTGTAGCAGGGTTGTTCCTTTGACAAATATTAGAATATGGTAGAATAAGAAAGCTTTTGGTAATTTGAGTGCTCTTTTGGTCTAATTTCTAGGTGGTGAATGAATGAGGGTTGATATTATATTTATACCAATTCTATTAGGAGATAAATCGCATCAAAGAACTTATGATGGCCATTTTAATATGTTTCATTTTTAAATTTGATGAATTTAGGGCACTAGACACTTCTGTTTGGGTAGGACAGTAATGTTGATGTTACTATCTATCTCAAACGTTAGTGTCTATGGAGAAGGAGAACATGCACATTATCAAAATTTGTCGAGGTGTAATATAAGTATATTTTAAATATTTTAGGCAAGATGGGATGTCTATGCCATTAATATAAGGCTATTTGAACTAAGAGATAGGCCAAGGGGCACAAGATTGATCAGATGCAAGGTTTGCAAAAGCAAGGCATGTGTAAAACTAAGAGGAACAACCAATTTCTGGGTTTGCCAAATGTAAAAGATTGAGGTTCTACATAATAATAAAATATCATCTATATTTATTGCCCCTCTCACCTTTAATCTAATAATAAAATTTTTAGTTTAAAGGAAATGAATAAGTACCTAGGTGTGTATGCACACCTTATTTTTGCTTGAGTTAAATTTGAGTGCTTTACTAGAGTTGAATTTGAGTGCTTTGTTGGTGACTGACCTAAAACCAAGAGCATGTTATAGTGTATAAGTAGTGCATATAATTTGGGTCAAAAATAATTAAAATAAATTGAAATTGAAAGAGCAAGGTGTCAGGATCTTGCTCCACCAAAAGAGCACAATATGATTACCAAACCAAGCAACTTAATATGCGGAAATTAACCAGATTCACTAAGTAACTAGAATTCAGAATAACACATGATATGAGAGACAATACACAACTTGTATTAATACTTTATAGAAAAGAATACAATAAAGAAGATGCCACTTCTTCTCCACCACCTCTTAAGAGGCTCGCCACACCTCAAGTGAATAGTAATTCTTCTCCCCAAAGCTCTCCCTCTCAGGGCCCAACACCCAACTCAAATACAGAGTTGGTGTTTACCTCCTGTGCTCCACGCACACCACAAGTGCTCCACGCACTCCACAAGTGCTCCACGTACTCCACAAGTACTCAAGGTACTTCAAGTAGATCTCCCATGAACCTGAAACAACCTGCAATTCAACAGACCATACTTATGGAAGGAACTCCCTTGCCTTCCTCTTTGCTCTATCCGAGTACACACCTGTACTCCAAGTAGATCTTGCCTGATACTGCTCCCTGTTGTGTTGCTGTCCTATCTGATCTTGCACACCTGCAAATCAACTTGATTCTGCACACCTGTGAACCTTGACCTTACACACACATACACCTGCAGATCAACGATCTTACTTACCATGTAGATCTCCTATATAGGCCATACACCTGTGACCAAGATCCTACACACCTGAAGAATCCTGTTGACTCTCCAAAACCAGCACCTACCCTGGTACTGCTGTGGAACTAGGAGGAACACCCTTGCTCACCTCACACACAGAAGGAGCAAACTTTGCTCAACTCAAACTATAACACTTTTCCAATACAACCATGAGTCTATTATATAGAGCTCATCCAAACAATGATTAGACATCTAATTACAATAATTAGATCCGCAGCTCTCAGTCTAAAAATAGATCTAATCATGCAAACACTTGGTTCGTTAGCTAACTGCCCGTAATAAGCTCAGAGTCGAACCACACAGGCGACCGATGTCGGTCCCTGTCTGCCTGGGGGTCGCCGACGCCGGTCGATCTCTGACCGACATCGGTTGCCTTCCTGTCTTATCCTGCCGACATCGATTGGCCAGACCAATGCCAGTTTCTTCTGACACTCAGCAACTCATCCTGCAACCTCCTCCATGTCTGCATCAGTGAAGCTTTTAGCTCCATAACCTAACAATCTCCCACTTGGAGATAAACAGTTGCACTGTACATGTACCTGTACTCCATCTAATTTGTTTCCTGGTTTGTATCCCTCTTCAAGATCAATTCTGAAGACAACCCACCACACATCCCGTGGTGTACCTCCTGTCATCTGAGTACCCTGCCACATCCGAACCTACAAATACATGTAGTGAAGTCCTGACCCTGCACAGCATGAATCCCTGCTACTGGTCCCTCTCAAATACCTGAGAACCCACTTCCCCGAATTGGCTCCTAACTCTCTGACAGCTCCCACTGCATGGGAATACTCAGGTCTATACCAGACCTCATGTGATTTCGGACATTGTACCTGTCCAGCCCTTAGTGTGCTCCGGCTCTACATCCTGAACCTCGCCAACACCTGATTCACATTAGCTCCCACTCGAGACAAAATCAACCTGTGATCTCCATGTCTCCCATGTCAAAGAATTTCGCTGCTCTAAATTCCTCATGACATGACACTGAACTAATCTTACCCTTAGCTCAGCAAAACCCTGTATGTACAATCCTGCTAGCAAAACATACCATCCACATATAGCAACAGAATGATGTCGCGACTCATCATCCACCTGGTAAGACAAACCATAGTAGTTACCCTGACATTGACTGAAGCCATGCTTCGTCCTCCACCTGTCAAAACCTGTAACACTGTCCTGCAGCTCCTCAAGACCATATACCTGGTCTTCCGTCTCACGTATCCATTTTCTCTATTCTTCAACTAAGGTATCCATTTGTCTCTGTGCTTTTATACCTGCTGGCAACCCTACCAAAAAAACACCTGTTTGGTTCTCCTCCAAGGAATCACATCCTCATCCATGCCAAGCTCACACCTGTTTCCTGGATCCTTCCTGCTCTACAATCAACAACGAGTATAAAGAAGAGGAACAACGAATTTGAGGGCCTACTTACGCCTTCAGTCCTCCGTATGGGTGTTTGAGACTCCTTGACAGCGTGCTGTCCACTCAAAATTTGTTACAGTGACCGACCTCGGTCACTCCACAGTCTGCATTCGATCGACGTCGGTTCCCATGCGTCTGTCCCTGACTACCGACCCTGCCGACATCGGTGTCCCTTCTGTCGATGTCGGTCCTCCTGACCGACATCGGTCTTACATACTGCCGATGTCGGTTGCATGACCGACATCGGTCTTACCCTGCCCGACATCACCGGCTTCGGTCTGCACATGACCGACATCGACACCTATCTGTTCGACGCTGGTTCCTCCTGACCGACACCGGTACCTGTGTTCGCCTGTGAGTGATGACTTTTTAACTGTGAGCTCCTTTGAATCAATTCCCATGTCCAAACTGCCCTGCTCAGAAGTATCCAGCACCATCCACTGGGTTCTGTCTGCCATCTCCTCCAAGTACACCAAGGCTTTCCAGTTCTTAAGCCTGTCAAATATATCTGTCTTCCGCTTAAGAACATGCATCTCCTTCCTGCTCATGTGACCAAGCCTATGAAGCCACGTCTCCGCAACAGAAGAATAATCAGTAATATAAATAAGTAGATAAAAAGTACCTATTTTCTTACCATCAGCTAATTCAAGTGCATCCATTGTGAGAGTTATTGTGCATCTCTCATCACCCAATCTTTCTGAAGAAATTAGCCATATCTCCAAACCTGGGACCTGCATGACCTTCATCAACACTTGTGTGTTGGCCACCTGCAATTTCAGCTTCACTTTCCCTTTGCCAATTCTTTGGCAAGGCTCACCAGCTCCTCTACCTGGGGCTGCATGGAAAGAGGCAACCGAATCTTTTATCCAAGATTCAACTTTATCCAAGAAACCTCCCAGAGCATCCTATGCAACAACACCTGCTACATCTACTTCTTCAATTCTTTCATGCTGATCTGCTACCAACCAACAATAATCTTTTACCTGCTCTTTCTTTCCATAGGACCGTGAGTGACCATCTGTGCTTTTCAACTCTTCCATTCTTAGCTTACTTTGATCTGTCATTGCTCTACTCTCACTCAATCAGAAACCCCTGAGAGTGACCTATAATCAAAACACACTACCCAGATCTAAACCAATCTGTTAGTATCCCAACCAAAAGCTCTGATACCACTTGTCAGGATCTTGCTCCACCAAAAGAGCACAATATGATTACCAAACCAAGCAACTTAATATGCGGAAATTAACCAAATTCACCAAGTAACTAGAATTCAGAATAACACATGATATGAGAGACAATACACAACTTGTATTAATACTTTACAGAAAAAAATACAATAAAGAAGATGCCACTTCTTCTCCACCACCTCTTAAGAGGCTCGCCACACCTCAAGTGAACAGTAATTCTTCTCCCCAAAGCTCTCCCTCTCAGGTCCCAACACCCAACTCAAATACAGAGTTAGTGTTCATCTCCTGTGCTCCACGCACACCACAAGTGCTCCACGCACTCCACAAGTACTCCACGTACTCCACAAGTACTCAAGGTACTTCAAGTAGATCTCCCATGAACTTGTAACAACCTGCAATTCAACAGACCATACTTATGGAAGGAACTCCCTTGCCTTCCTCTTTGCTCTATCCGAGTACACACCTGTACTCCAAGTAGATCCTTCCTGATACTGCTCGCTGTTGTGTTGCTATCCTATCTGATCTTGCACACCTGCAAATCAACCCAGTTCTACACACCTGTGAACCTTGACCTTGCACACACATACACCTGCAGATCAACGATCTTACTTACCATGTAGATCTCCTATATAGGCCATACACCTGTGACCAAGATCCTACACACCTGAAGAATCCTGCTGACTCTCCAAAACCAGCACCTACCCTGGTACTGCTGTGGAACTAGGAGGAACACCCTTGCTCACCTCACACACAGAAGGAGCAAACTTTGCTCAACTCAAACTAGAACACTTTTCCAATACAACCATGAGTCTATTATATAGAGCTCATCCAAACAATGATTAGACATCTAATTACAATAATTAGATCTGCAGCTCTCAGTCTAAAAATAGATCTAATCATGCAAACACTTGGTTTGTTAGCTAACTGCCCGTAATAAGCTCGCAGTCGAACCACACAGGCGACTGACGTCGGTCCCTGTCTGCCTGGGGGTCGCCAACGCTGGCCGATCTCTGACCGACGTCGGTTGCCTTCCTGTCTTATCTTGCCAACGTCGGTTGGCCAGACCAACGCCAGTTTCTTCTGACACTCAACAACTCATCCTGCAACCTCTTTCATGTCTGCATCAGTGAAGCTTTTAGCTCCACAACCTAACACAAGGTTTAGGAGTATACTTGTATGTTGATGTAACTGCCTTGCGTATTAACAAGTTTTTTCAAAAGATGCATCATTGAAAGGATCTAAAACTGAGATTAGATTATATATAGATAATTTTTTAAAGCGCATATATCCAAGGAGATAGAGATATAGATTTTGGAAGGCACATGCCTCCAACTTTGAATCAAAAGTGAGTTTCCACCTGGCAGTTGAGATTAGCTCAATCGTGTAACCCAATGATACTTATAACTTGGTGAGTTTGAATGATCAAGTCTAAACTAAAAACTTAGAAAGATTAAGTGAATAAATCACTTCAACCATACCAAAAGGTGAACCAACTACTATAGTAGATTGACTCGCTAAAGTTTATAAAAGTCTATGAGGTATCAGTACATGCAATAGTTTTGGAATTTGAAATTGATTTAGATTTTAAAATATTAAGCACATGTTGCATAGAATATGCACTTTAGATATGTCTCATGCTAAAACTATGTATAACAATGGTACCATGTATAGAATTCTACTACAAATATGTATCAAAATCATATAACTACGTGATTTGGCTAATTCATGCTTCCAAAACATGTCCCTACTATATATGGAGAAATATGAAACTGATATAAGTACTAATGTGGAAGACATTTTTCCAAAATATGCTCCCACTATAAATTAGAGATGTTGAATACTGAGTAGGTGTGGAGAACAGGCTTCCAAAGCATTCTCTCACCGAATTTGTGAATCAATATAAGTACCATATTGAATGAAAGTGGAGAACATGCCACTAAATCATGCCCCCAATGAATCTAAAAAACTATGAATGTGTGGAAGCTATGTCCATATGACATGCCCCCACTAAATTAAAAAATTAGTATAAGTACCAAATATTAAATAAATGTGGAGTACATGCTTCTAACGCATGCCCCCACTGTAATCTATAAACTGTGAATGTGTGGAAGTCATGTCCATATGACATGACCCTACTGAATTTGAGAATTATGCAAAGTGTGGAGAACATGCTTCCCAAGTATGCCTCCACTAATATGCCCCACCTTGAAGTGAGGAAAAAATATTACATGGAAGTTACCTCACCTCAAAAGGGTAAGACAACTGTAAATCTATGAATGTAACCACGTAGCATATAGAAGGAAACATGTCTAGCTAAATGTATCATTGAAGTTCATAGAACCCATGTGATCACATTTAGGCTTAAAATGCATGATAAATATCATGGAAATATTGAAATAATAATATTACAAGCTCAACAAAAAAATAAGCACACACACAAAAGCACTCAAAAGCAAGTTAAAAAACAATGGTATAAGGAGACCATAAATAAGGGGCATGTTCAAATGCCACAAAATTGAGTGGACATGACTTAGTCAAATTTCCACAAAGCAAAGAGTGACATATTCAAATGTCCACTTAATAAGCAATGACATATTCAAATGTCTAAGAAGGCAAGGATGACATATCAAATGTCCAAGAAAGTAAACATATAACATATGCAAATGTCAATGAAAGCATACATAGGCACAGGGGTTGCATATAATGGAGCATATTCAAATGCTCAAAAAATTAAGATAATAACAAAGCAAAACACTCAAGGAAGTGTATAAAAGAAAAACATAAGCAACTAATATAAACATGTCATAGCATGGAGTTGGGTGTGAAGCCAATATTCACAGTCACTATTCATGGACACTATTTACAACCATTATTCAAGGTCACTATTCATTATCACTATTTATGGTGACATGAAGATGATGTGACATGTGGTATGTAGATGATGCATGGTGATGTGGCATGTCGTATGCAGGGGTTGCATGGTGGTGTGGTCTGCAGATGATGTGGTATGCTAGTGATGTGGCATGCAAGTGATGTGGTAGGAAGGTGATGTGACATAGGCCCATGGAGGGTTTTTAGTGTGATCAAGGTTATGTGATGGGGAGTGGGGCATAACAATCCACTAAGGGACATGGTTTTGTCCTCAGTATTTACATGTGGTTTGTCATGTGGAGAAAATGGTTAAGGGTTGGTAGTGGGGCACATTTCTTGATGTGTCCTTGATTCCCATGTGTGGAGAAAATCCAAAGGTGGTTGCAACACCTTTTGGACTTATGTGTGCACATGGATGAAGAAGATGAGAATATCATTATTTTTTATTAGCCTCACATGTATGAATGAGGTGCCATCTTTGGAGTCACATGGAGTGGCTTGAGATCTTGTCTAAAGTGGAGCATCCACTTTGTTGACCCTTGGAGATGAAGACAAGATGGTTATTATTACGGTTTGAACTCATTTATGTAAGTGGATTGTATATTTTGGAGCCACATGGAGATGACACATAATATTTTTTAAGGGAGGATATTCTTTGATGACTTTTAGCATATGAGGACAAACACCACTAATTATCATTATACATCCACTCATGTGTGGCACATTTTTGGGGCCACTATGAATTTTCTCCCTCTCTCTTCTCTCTTATTGTAAAATGATATAAAACATTATGTTCTCTTTTGTATTTTTGAATCCATTTAAATCCATTTGAATCCTTATGTATTCCCCTTGAGGATTTATGCAAGCCTTGGGATTTCATGTTAGGAGGTTTGAGCTTGGAAAGCTTGTAAGCTTAGCTCACCTAGATGTTGTAGACACCTAAAACTAGGCACTAGTAACCTCTAACTACGATTTTGACTAATTTCTATAAAAAATGCACAATTTGGCCTAAAAACACCAAAATACATTAAATGAGTTGAAATTGTTCTATTCAGTGCTAATTTTGGTCAGAGTATCATTAAATAGGGAAATACAATTTATGAGCCAACTAACTTTGATCAGATCATTTCGAGTCAAAATGACATTTTTGCACTTAAATGCTTTGAATTGCTCTTTTCCATCAAAATTTTTATACGAGACACGTGCCTTTATTATTTTATGTTGGCATCATCCTAAATGGGATAAGGAATCCAATACATCTAACATCGACTTCCAATTCCAATCCAATCAAATTTTGAGCCAATAACAAGACATTTTGACTGATTTGATTAATTTGTGCATTAAGGGCCAAAATTTACACCAAAGTGACTAATCGTGTTTAAAAGATAATTACTTCAAATCATGAGTCTAATTAAAAATTTTAGGGAGCTTTTTAAATATTTCTTTTTGTAAAAGAATATTGAATATCTACTTCATCAAATGACATCATTTCTATAGGGTGGCATCCATAAGCCATAAATACATAAAATATCAGGATTAAACCACCCCATGCCTCATTAAGACCCTCTATGCCTCTTAAATGTCTCCATATCCCAAATATTTATGGGATATATATATATATATATATATATATATATATATATATATATATATATATAATTGAATTAATTCATGGCCACACATCTCAATCTTGAGATGGATGGTCATGATTGATCCTTAACCATTTTGAAAATATATAAATAGAAGAGCCATGAACATAAATTTTAAGCTATCTTGGTGAAAAGTTATAATGTTAAATTGATTCTAAATCTTCATGAATTTTAGTGTTATAATGTCAAATTGTTCAACCAAGCCAAAGCCACAAGCCATATGGTGCTAAGAGGAGGTGGAGGATAGCCAATCTCCATTGCATCAGACCTTTTGAAGTACAAATCCGAGTAAACCAACAAAGAAATCTATTTGAGCATCCAAGGAGGGTAAGAAAATATGTGTTCTTACGTTTTATATGTGTTTTGTCAAATTATTTTTTATTCACTAAGCTCCCCTTAGTGTCTAGGCCTAGAGATGTATGCTTGTTAGTGTGTTTATTTCAATTTAATTTCATTTTTGAACTAACACAATACTAATCACCTCTTTTGAATCAAATTCCTAGTGTTTATACAATTTTTGAGGATGAGTACTTCAACATCGACACAAGTTCTTCTAGTATCTTCTATGAGGATTGTGATGCCAAACTCCATTTCATTACCATTCCACAGACCATTATCACCAACCAATCTAGCCATTTCATTGACATTTTATCTCTTATAAGTGTCGATTGGGACTGATAGAATCACACTTTGTTGAACTACATCCATGGTGACATAGCAGTTGAAGAAGAGGCAAGGAGGCCAAGACCACATTCATGTAGCATAAGAACACTCTCCTAGTGAAACCTTTGCAGAGGTTTTAGGGGACAATCAAATTTCAAACTCAACATCTTCTAGTGAAACTTTTTTGGAAGTGCTAGAATAAAATCAAAGTCAAAAGCCAATTTTCATTAGTGACACCTTTTTGATGGCGCTATGCGATAATGAAGACAACTTCATTGGTAAAAACCTCTTTGAGGTGCCAAAAGCTGAACACAAAATTTCTTCAATGCTTGATGAAGACAAAATCAAAGATGAAATCAAAATATCTTCCTATCTATAGCCTAATCAGATGGTAGCTACTCTCAAGCCCAAATAAAAAAATAATCTAGTGGTCCTATCGAGAGAAGAAGTCTTCTACCCCGCCACATCCAGAGTTATGTTGAATCTAAAATCAACAACATTACGTATGACTGAAAGTCTCAATCTTCATTTTTTCTCAACCATTCCACATTCCATTATCCTCTACCATTCTAATTCACAAGCTGACCTATCATCCAACTTTTATCCTTATTTACCATCCATGACCACACTTTCTTTTATAGAGGATACATAGATACCTTATCTTGAAATTTGAAGGAAATAAAATCAATGAGCAATGAAGATCACAACAACATCATTTGCATCCAAATCTACAACTAGTTCTTGATAGAGCAGCTATTCAGATGAGGTGTGAGGTAGAAATTAACATGATTGATTATTCTATTTGTATCATTTATTGATTAGCAAGTGCATCTCCACTTCAACAGAAACAACAAAATCATATACCAATAACCATCACCCAGACCAAAAACATGGACCATACCATTTCAAATTTCTATTCCATTGTTGTTGTCACATATCCTTTTGTCATTGTCACATACCTAGCCAATCATCGCATCACTTGGGGGCAACCCTCTTACCATCTTATCAAATCTATCAAACAATCATTATCCTAAGCAAGACCATACCATCCTATCATACCATTCCTATCTAGACCAAAGTATATTCTAAGTCATCCTACCCAATCTTATTTTGATCTTGGTTCTTTTAGTTCTTTCCATGCCTTTTTGTGAGGAGATTCTGATCCAGTTTCACCAATCAATCAAATCCATGTTTATAATGATAGTTTATGAAATTTGTGTGACAATTGATTTAACAAGATATCTTTCACTTTTCCATCCTATATCAAGTTTGTTTATGTGAGCCTAATTATAACCACCTATGGGCAAATCAGTGTCTCTTCAATCTTACTACTAATTATAACCACCTATGAAAAAATTAGTATCATTGATCTGATTTGTTGTATTCTAGTTATAACCATCTATAGGCAAAATAGAGGTAATATTTATTTATCATGCATTGTTGTATCACCTTGCCATCATTTTTTTCATTTGATTGTCTATTTGCCAAATTTCAAAACTTATTGTGACCTAGTTGGTTTCTCTCTACTTTTTATATAGATAGAATTATTGTGACTTGAGGTCATTTTAGGACTATGTAAGCTGTACTCAATTCATGTTGAGGTCACCTTAGTCCCCCTTTCCATGTGCTCTCATCATTTTGTGAGCAACCTAAGCCAAACGCTCTCACCATTTTGCGAGTATTTATCTTGTCATTCTCTAACGAGTTAAGATATCTCAAAATTTTAAAAATATTCATAATATTTCAAAATCCAAAAACATTTGTCTTGTCTAAGCCTAGTTAGTTATCCTCGATTTTCCTTATTGGGCATGGTCATTGTTAGGAAGCTTTCTTTTACTTTTATTTTTAGGATTTTTATTTGTTTATTTGTGTGCTTTTTATTTGTTTCTTTGTTTGCTCTCTTGCGTATTTGTTTTCTTTTAGTACTAGTGCCTTGACTTAGTTTATATGTGTTCGTTGGGTGATTTATCAATCACATTATTCTTGAGTCTATCTATATTCATACATTGACATTATCATTGTAGTTTTTATTATTGGTGTATTATTTTCAATTGTTTATTAAATTAGGAGTCAGTCCTTATGCATATTTTGGGATAGTCTTCATGGTGTTCTATCATGATGCATACCATCACATGCTACATAAAAAATCAACTTTAAGAAGGTCTACAATCAATGGAGCCCTAGAAAATTTTCCTTGGCACCTTAGCAAATTTTCCCATCCCACCCTTGATCAGATTAACCTATTAACCATTATAGTTGTATTATTGCTAATTAGGATGAGAATATCCTCATTGGCTAGTACAACTAAATCATTTCTAATGATCAAATCTTATTCTTCTCTCCATCCCTTTCATCATTTTATGCATCCTCATATCCTTGGTTGTTTATGGCTTTTTTAGTCATTAGACCATTACATCTACATTTTCACCTACTCATCTTTAATCTATATTCCAGGTTATATCATTGAGTTATGCTTGCTAATCAGCCCTAACTGGGGCAAAATCATCTTTATAAAACAATTCAAGTCCTCTTAATGATTATAACCACTTATGGGAAAATAATTATTTTTGACTTTTATTTCTAATTATAATCACCTTTGGACAAATTAATAATTTTTAAATCAATGCATGTAAGCATTTTTTTTATTTAAATTAATCTCGACCATGGGTTAATTCCACCTTTCTTTTTACTTTTTTTCAAGGGATTGTCCATCCACATATGTAACGACCACTCCTTCGAGGGGGCATCATCTTAGACTTCGCAAAAACCATTTGGAGTTTTTTCTTCAATCATCATCTTCTTTTTGGCATACATGACCTTTTCATTCTTTGAGAAGATGTTATTGTGCTTATAGCTTGCAATGCCTTCCCAAATAGGGGCAAACTATAGACACAAATGGCCACCAATAAACTTCAACCAGGGTTTTGACCAATTTCTATCAAAAATGCACGATTTGGCTTAAAAATATTAAAACACATTAAATGAGTTGAAATTGTTATATTTAAGTGTTGATTTTGGCCAATGTATAATAAACGGGGCAATGCAATTTATGAGCCAACTAACTTTGATCAAATCATTTTGAGTTAAAATGATATTTTTACACTTAGATGCTCTACATTGCTCTTTTCGAGACACATGTCTTTGTTATTTTGTGTTGGTAACATCCTAAATAGGATAACAAATTCAAAACATCTAATGTCAACTTTTAATTCCAATCCAGTTAAATTTTGAACCAATAACAAGACATTTTGATCGATTTGATTAATTTGTGCATCAATGACCAAAATTTACACCAAAGTGACTAATCATGTTTAAAAGCTAATTAATTGAAATCATGAACCTAATTAATAATTCTATGGAGCTTTTTGAATATTTATTTTTATAAATGAATATTAAATATCTGCATCATGAAATGACATCATTTCTATGGGGTGGCATCCACAAGCCATAAATGCATAAAATATCAAGAGTAAACTACTCCATACCTCATTAAGACCATCTATGCCTCTTAAATGCCCTTCTATCCCAAATATTTATGGGGGATATGTATAAATTTAATTACATAATAAGATTAATTCATGGCTACATATCTCAAACTTGAGATGGACGGTCATAGTTAATCCTGAACCATTTTAAAAATCTATAAATAGAAGAGCCATGAACATGAATTTTAAGCTATCTTGGTACAAAGTTATAGTGATAAATTGATTCTAAAATTTCATGCATTTTAGTGTTATAATGCCAAATTGTTCAGCGAAGCTAAAGCCACAAGACACATGGTACTAAGAAGACGTGGAGGATAACCAAGCTCCATTACAACAGATATTTTGAAGCACAAAGCTGAGCAAACCAATGAAGAAATCTATTGGAGCATCCAAAGAGGGTAATAAAGTTTGTGTTCTTGCTTTTTAGTTATGTTTTGTCAAATTGATTTTTCTTCACAAAGTTCCCCTTAGTGTTTAAGCCTAGAGATGTATGTTTTTTAGTGTGTTTCTTTCAATTTAATTTTATTTTGAAACTAATGCAATACTAACCACCTCTCTTGAGTCAAATTCCTAGACTACAAATGTTTGGGTTGTAAGCATCATGCATGCTTAGTGGTTAGAGCCTAAAAGACTTGGTTGTTAGCTTGGCTCACCTAGATGGTTGTATGTGAGCATGGAGATCCTTGAGGTTAGTGGTTAGATCTTATAAGGCTATGTTAGCTTTGATCACCTGGTTGGATACTTGGATTTTAGAGGCTTGTTAGATCATCTCATGGAGATGGAGTTTAATGCTTAGAGATCACCTTGGATGCTATGGTATTAGCATTGGATGGAGTTACATGTTGCAACTTGGAGGTTAGAGCTTGTAAGGCTTAGTTGTAAGCTTGGCTCACTTAAGTGCTCGGTTTGTAGCATTGAAAGGAGTTGCTAAGAAGGTGTTGTTATAAGAGAGGATTTGTTGATGTAATATGAAGTCTAGAATTTGCCATTGCCATGTGGTTTTTTCTTACTAGTTTTGCAAGGGTTTCGATGTATATATTGTGTAATGTGTTCTCTCTTGTGTGTTGTGTTTTATTGTAGCTTGTTTTATTTTTGCATTAATTCTTACACATGTTTAAGATGATGATTTTATTCATAAAAAATGGTATTAGAGATAGGATTTACCTATTGGTACCTAAGCCATGCATGTTTTGTTGATCTTAATAAGTGGTATTAAAGCCATGGTTGTTAGCTAGTTTGTGAAAGTGAGAGTTATGGGTGGAGAGACCAAGATGCAAAAAGAAAAAAATGGTAGGTATTTATCTTTATGGGAGATGTAGATGGAGGAATGAAGGAAATTTTGATCAAACTTTACTGGATGGATCAACACCAATATAGTGTTCCTGATGTAGAAGTAATTGTACAACTTGTGGTGGAGCAAGCTAGTCTCTATTAGTGTAGATGGAGGGTGATGACAAGTCATGTACCTTGTGTGTCTCTGTTGGTGAAGGGATGTAAGTTGTGAGATCCTACTACCATAATGTGTTAGTTAAGATGGTGTTGCAGAATCCATGGAAATGAGGAGGTATAAAGAAACCTAAAATTATACTTATTGAAGTAATTTAGGATGATAAAGAAGATCAAGTGAGACTTAAGGTTCTCGAAAGGAGAAGGTCAATGTTGAATCAATCCAAAACTTAGAGATGCATTGAGTGAAGTGCTTAGTGGTTGTGATGTAGTATAAGTGAGTATCTAAGAGGGATATGGTGTAGCTAATGTGAGTATCAAAGTAGATCGATGCATGGAGTAACTCTACATATGAGTTGGTTTGACATGCGGTAAAGCAGGATGCAATTTGACTATGAGCTCAAAAATTCAGTAAGTGTAGTGATGCATTGAGTAACATTACAAATTCCATGGAACTATTGATAAGTGCCATGTTGAGCATGGTGGGTAGCAATTTGATATGTATAAAAGTTAGGTGTTAGTTTCTATGGGTTCTTCTCTCTCTTATTGTAAACTAATATCAAGAGTGTGGTGCGTACTTTTTGTTGTTAAAAATTGGAGAAATTGGTTTCCTACATGGTGATCTCATGATGAGATGTAGCTAAAGGGCCATGCATATAAGGAAAAGAGTTATTGGTTTGCAGATTGAAGACTATATAGGCTGAAGCAAATGTGCAGATAGATTACAGTGGTACCTTTATGTAGAGCCAAGGTTTTAATAGAGGTTATTGCTATGTGTTGATGGAATGTTGCCCCAACATGATGGATATCAATGTTTTGATGGCTCAGGTGACTAGGAAGATATGAAGGAACAAACTAATGATGGAGATGCAAAAAAACATAAAAGCAAGGAATACAGTATCTCTCTTCTTGTGGTATTTAAATTTTCTTCTAGAGTGTCCTAGAATAGAAGAGGATAAAATATGGTTATCCTATTTATTACATTCATTGGGAGTAGAAAGCCTCATGTATGCCATGGTGTGCACTAGACTAGATACTTCCAAACAATGAGAGTAGTGATCGATTCTTGTCAAAATACTTAAGAAGAATTAGGTATGTGGTGAAGTGGGAGTCACTTTAGATGCTAAAAATATTCTATGGAGTATATGTTGGTAAAGCCGATTAGAGTAGAGAAGTTTTAGTAGTGCAAAAAACTTTTATTAGGCTTGTTGTGTGGGTAGTAGTGGGCATGGATGGTAGTTGGTTGGTAGAATACATAAGTGTTCATGTGTATATTGAATTTAAATGGTATATTTTTAGGTGTGAATATAATATTCATAGTCACTATTCATTATCACTATTCATGGTGACATGGCATGTGGTATGCAAATGATGCATGGTAATATGACATGAAGTATGTAGGTGTTACATGGTGGTGTGGTCTACAAGTGATGCAAATGATGTGGCATGTTGATGATGTGTCATGCAAGTGATGTGGTAGGAAGGTGATGTGGTGTAAGCCCATTAAAGGTCCCAAGTGTGATTAAGATGATGTGATGGGGAGTGCAATGTAACACTCCACTGAGGGACATGATTTTGTCTTTAGTATTCACATGTGGTTTTTCATGTGGTGAGAATGGTTAAGGGCTAGTAGTGGGGTGCATTTCTTGATGTGTCCTTGATTTCCATGTGTGGAGAAAGTCCAAAGGTGATTGCAACACCTTTTAGACTTGTGTGTACACATGGATGAATATGACAAGAAGATCATTATTATTGATTAGCCTTACATGTGTGAGTGGGATGCCATCTTTATAGTCACATGGGGTGTCGTGAGATCTTGTCTAAAGTGAAGCATCCACTTTGTTGACCCTTGAAGATGAAGACAAGATGGTTACTATTGTAGTTTGGACTCACTTGTGGAAATGGGGCACAAGTTTTAGAGTCACATAAAAGTGGCATGTGATATTGTCTAAAAGAGGATTTGATTTGATGAATTTTACCACATGAGGACAAACACCACTAAGGATCACTATACACCCATTCATGTGTGGCACATTTTTAGGGCCACTATGCATTTTCTCCCTCTCTCTTCTCTCTCATTGTAAAATAGTGTAAAGTATTATGTTTTTTTTTGTATTTGTTAATCCATTTGAATCCATATTAATCTTTATGGATTCCTCTTGAGCATTCATGCAAGCTTTGGGCTTGCATGTTAGGAGGTTAGAGCTTGTAAGGCTTGTAAGCTTAAATCACCTAGATGCTTGGATTGTAAACATCATGCATGCTTAGTGGTTAGAGCTTGGAAGGCTTGGTTGTCAGCTTGACTCACCTAGATGGTCATATGTAAGCATGGAGATCTTTGAAGTTAGTGGTTAGAGCCTGGAAGGATATGTTAGCTTGGCTCACCTAGTTGGATACTTAGAGCTTAGAGGCTTGTTAGCTCAAGTCATGGAGATGGAGGTTGATGATTGGAGCTCACCTTGGATGCTATGGTGTTAGCATTGGATAGATTTTCATGTTTGAACTTGGAGGTTAGATCCTAGAATGCTTGGTTGTAAGCTTGTCTCACCTAAGTGCTTGGTTTGTAGCACTTAAAGGAGTTGCTGAGAGGATGTTATTGTAAGAGAGGATTTGTTGATGTAATATGAAGTCTGTAAGCTACCATTGCCCAGTGGTTTTTACCTTACTAGTTTTGTAAGGGTTTTTGCATATATCTTGTGTATTGTGTTCCATCCTATTTATTATGTTTTATTTCTACATTAATTCTTTCACATGTTTAGGATTATGTTTTGGTTCCTAACAAGTGGTATCATAGCTAGGATTTAGCTGTTGGTACTTGATCCATTTATTTATTTTTAATCCTAACTAATGGATCGAATGTGTTAGCAAAATATTTTAAGTACATAGCATATCAAGTACCATGTGCAAGATATAAGCATGGATAAGGTAAGTATGTATGTAAGCTCAAACATGATAGTGTAAAAATATCATCGAATTGAATATAACATGTGTATATCAAGATTGTAGAAGATGGATGCCCCCAACGTATTAGTGATGTGAGTAGATATAAATCTCAACACTCATAAGTGTATCATGTATCTATGTATGCCTATATATGTGTATGTAGGAGTAAATGATATGTTAGTCCTCAACATGGAACTAACATACAAATACCAAGGAGACAATAGAACATGTAGGTACCAAAAATGTTTTTGGATTTTTGCATTTTATTTTTACTTTTTTGGTATTTTGGTATTTTAAGAGTTCTAATCAAGGAAGTCCTCATCATAGAAAAATGTAGGATCATTTTTCAAATTTTCAAGTGCTGCTTATAATAATGGATTTTATGTTCTTCAATACACTTGTCCAATGGTTTCCCACAAGCTAACGGTGTGGAAATATAATCGTATCCATCATGTGGTATACAAATATCCATGCCCATATCAAGAAAGGTAACACACATATTTATAGCATCCAACTTGGTTTTCCATTCAACTAGCCAATATTGTCCAAACTTTAATTTCAAATGGGGGTCATTGTCTAGTATCCACACGATTGTGGTCACCACATGTGTACCATAATAATTAAGCAACCAAATGTATCTACAATATTATAACATCAATGGAGAGTGTGTGAACTAAATTTAAACGTGCAAATAAAGTAAACTAATTTTAATCTAAGCTAAAATTCAAACTATGATACAATAGCAAACAAAGAAAACAATAATCACAAAATTTATGCTTTGAATGCACAAGATTTCTCCATTATGATATATATTAAATTTTCTCTTTAAAATATGTGGTGCTTAATCCTTCAATGCAAAATATAATGGACAGTGTTTTGGTGCAAAAATGAAGTCTTTGATTCACTTGTGTGTGGAGCTCTAATTTCCTAATTATTTGATGTGATCTATGGATTTTGTGGACTCTTGAAAATGAGGATTTGCAAGTGTATTTATAAATTTTTGGAGAAGGATCCAATGGTGGAGGATTATTTGGAATTTTTTAACGATCCAAATATTCAACGGTGGTTAATGAGTCCTCACCCATGAGAATGAAGACTATTTCAAAATGGTTCAGAAAAGCATGAAGTTTGATTAACTGACTCAACAAGACCAAATCAATTTTATTGAAAACTCAAGAGATGAGTCATAAGAGTTGAGAATTTTATGAGTTTGGTTGGGATGAGGAAAAAAAAGGTGGGAGATGTTTGGATGAGGTGTAAAATCTAGATTTTTATTAATTAAAATAAGGATTTAAGTATGCATAATTGACTTATTCAATATTTTGAATTATTAAATTATTTAAATTTTGAAGGAAATGTGATTTATTAATTTAGGAAGAATTATTAAATATATTTAGGTGTATTTTGACACTAAATAAAATTTAAGTGTCTACATTTGCCCCTCTTTAAAATAGTGTTGTGAAGCAATACTGTTTCTAAGAATAATATAAAAAGTAGAGTGTTGATGATTAAGAAAAGGAAAAATTTACCTTAAATAAATGAAAATGAGTGTGATGATGCCCCTTAATATTTTGTGCAAGAAACAGATAAATGCTTGAAATTGATGAAAAAAAGAAGTAAACAAAAAAATGTGGAGAAATGATAAATCAATTTATGTCATAATTGATATCAAAATTTCAAGATGTTGGTTGTGTAAAAAGGTTGTTCCTACTTAATAAAAACTTAGAGTATGGATTTTAAAAACAATAGTTTAACCATTTAGAGATTACACACTTACTATTGTTGCTAATGATGTAGGGGTCAATTGAGTGGTTGTGGGAATGATATATCCAAGCAAGAATAAACTATGGATCTATAAATATAAAAAAGATATTGAATTTAGCAAATATTTTTGTTGATTTTATGCTGAGAGATTGTTGCAAGATATTGAATACAAATTTGAAAGAAATTAATTTAATTTGGATTGAATGTTCTAGATGAATGAATAATGATTTGGATGAGAGGATGGGGGGAAATGTTTGGTAGTATAGAAAAATATAAGTAGAAGAAATGTTGATTAGAAAATCATTTATGCAAATTTATTTCCAAGGTTAGCAGCTAAGAATTGTGATTTGAGATATTTTCTATGATCCTTGCAAGGAAACATGCACTGTATTCCACACCAATAACACTGAGTGGAGTGAGTGAGATGATTTAAGAGACCTAAGAGGAGTGGGCCTCTAGTAAGCTATTTGATTTTTGAAAATTTTGTCATTTTAAAGCATTTATTAAGGATTAAAGTTAGTGTTGTCACTTGAATTTTCACCTTTTGAGGAGATGTCTCAGCGCTCCTCATCTAAGTGACATAATTGAAACACCTCTAGGCTGTGGGTAGCCTAAGAATGAAGTGAATCTCTAGATAGGGCTAGCTCCCTTGATGTACCACTTGTAGATCACTACTACACCTATGATTGTAAAAGAAAAGGGAGAGAAAATTGAAATTAAACTATCCTAAAAGAGGTGGTACACTAAATTAGTTGATGACTACCAATCAGCTGCATGTTACACATGAGAACAAAAGACTAACTAGACATGCACTTCTCTAATTTGAATCTTCTCACATCAGTGTTTCATTATAAGGTTATTGTGAATGTTTAGGCTACGAGGAATAGACACGAGGTTTAGAATGACACTATTGAATAAGATAACTCACTCAAACTTGACACTTCGTAGAACACTTCACATGAACTACAAGAAGAAGCTATAAATAGGTGAGAGAATGAGACAACAATGTTAAGGAAACCATAGTCATCACTATGAAAGATCCATCATTCAAGTAAAAACAATATGAATAGTCTTATAAGAGATAAAATTATTATTATTTATTGATATAATGATATACAAATGAGCAGGGCTTCACCATACTCAGGTGGAGCATAATTTATAAAGGCCAAAATGGCTAGTTCTTATAGAACTTGAGAGAGAGAGAGATGAGAAGAGATAAGTCAAAAAGTCATAAGAACACTTGTCAAGCTAATAAAATGAGTTACATGTGTATGAGAAGGGAATGTGAAATTGATCATAAAAATTTAGGAAGCACAAGTGTCACCTCAATTCATGAAACTCTTAAAAGGTGGCGTAAGAGTTCTCATTTTGCATGAGGAAACTGCCTTCATCATTCACCCATATTTAAAATTAACAAAATTGACTAGGGATAGGTATAATTATTGGAATGAGAGGGAAAGGTTGTAGACATGATTTTCCATGCATTGACATTAGTCTTAATCATCTATAATCTCTTAGAAGTGATCCATCACTGCTTGTAGTCAAGAAAACTCCTCTTTCACACACCTCACACACTTAGCTTTCAAAAAAACTTTAGTTTTATATGAATATCCATAAAATGGAGTGGATGACACTTTTAAATACCCTCCATGTCCTTAGAGGCATCAGACACACCTTAAAAAAATTCTCACTTAGAGTTTTCACACTTCTCACCATCTTGCTCACTATGCTAATTCAGACTGGCTAAGATGAGAGATTTTGTTGGAACATTTAATGAGTTGTTTTGAATTATTAAATGGCCATGTGGAGTTATTTTAAGTATCTATATTCCTCCCAAAGTTGATTTCATCTCTTGAAATGTCATAGAACTTACATAATGCACAAAATAGTAAAAAATACCCTATTTTGTACTCCATCCATACAATTCTATATAGTAAAAAAGGATGGGGAGGATCTTGAGAGAGTATTTTAAAGTTTAAATTACTTTCATGGTCATTCCACCCTACTTGGATATCCCTCCAACATCATTTTCCCAATCGGGTCCCCATCCAAGGGTTTGCAATGGTTTTGAGTCACTTCTGCTCTTAAGGATTGTTCATGAAGGTTAGACATTGGAATTGAAAAAAAAATCCAAAAATGAAAATTTTAAGACTTCCATAAACATCCCTAAACTCCTTTAATATCCATGAAAATCCTCATGAAAGATGTGAGCATTTGAAGTTACCTTATCAACCTTATTTTCACACTTTGCACAAGTCTGATATAGCTCTGAGCTAAAAGTGGCTTTCATTATGACTTCCATGCATTCCAATATCTCATACATGTCAAAATTAATCCTATAAACATGTTAAAAATGGTTATAAATCTTATCTCATGATATAATTGAATGTTACCTCTCATTTGAACTCTAGTCCTAAACATTGCCTAACAGGCTTGTTTGCACCTTTGAGGGTTTATACCTCCTTGTTAGGTTTCATATTTATATGAGATGTATTACATGTTGGTGTAGATTTCATCTAACCTTTCACACCTTTTTCAAATGTCCCATGTGCTTTTGGTCCACCATTTCACCTTCCTTCCTCAAGCATGCAAGTTTTGCTCATAAAGGGAGTACCCTCTAGCTGAGATAAAATAGAAGGCACTCCGCTATTTTATTAGACAATGATTACTATTGGAGGAGATTATACAACCCATTAACATGTTTTATACCAAGTTTTATCTCTTTGTTATGTCATTTTACCCCCAAACTTCTTCAAATTCCAAGGTAGACCTTTAAAAGATAGACTATGCATGCAAGATTCTCATATGGACTGTGTGTTGAATCATGAGGTCCTCTCTCTATTTGTTTTTAATATGATAGGAGGATATTTTAGGTTATGAAAATCATGATTAATATGTTCCATGTATGTCCATCACTTAAAACTTCCCACATTCTCCTCGTACTTTGACTGGTCAAGACTGAGTGTGACCTCTGACTGTGTTTAGTTCTTTGACACCATACATGTAGGTGATATTTTATTAGTTGGACATTGAAAATTTTGAATGATCCTCTTTGATACTTTACAAGATCATATATGAGTGGTTTGGACCTACTCACTCATGTTTTTACAATACCAACACTAAGAATCATCACCTTTTATGCTCACTACCTCTCTCAGTCAAACACAGCCAACTATGTTAGAATGAGTAAGACCCTGTATCTGAAAATTCATTTTGGAAAAAGGTTTTACATCACTTTTGAGTCTCTTGAGACACTTGGAATCATATTATATATATAAATTTAAGCGTTTCCCTATTGAAGTCCTTGTTATGGATGGTATAGAAGTTAAGGTCTGCTATAGGTGAGTGACTTTCAAAAGAAGGGACACCTATAGGTGTCTATAGGATATAAAATATTGTATATCATCCCTTAAAATGATATTTGGATAAAAATTTCTATATTAAACTGTATATAACCTTCCAACCATGGAGGCAAGGTCTAAAACTACAACCTTAGGTGAAGAGTCCCTTTAGAGTTTCAAATCCTATAGGTTTCACTGACTGTATTTAGTGAATGAAAGTGCATCTTTAGGCCTTCTAACAACCACCTTATACTAATAATTTGCCTTGAAAAATTTGAAAAGTATTTATCCCATGTGGATAATGCAAGGTTTGATCACCAATATGCATCAAATCCTTTTGAAACCTTATTATAATATATCTACAAAATATTAGGGTGCTCTGTTTTCACATTTTGGGGATTATGTCCTAGAACTCAATCACTTCACCCTTGATCAAGGTTTTCACTCCCATTTATCAACCTAACACTTCAATCATGACTAACCTAATCTACACAACATATTATGACTTCAAATAAGGTTTCATCATACTCCAACACTTTTTATGACACCTCAGACCTCTGCTAGGGCCACCTATAGGTGAATGTTTTCATGTATAGGTAGTGATATAGAATTGGGTAGTGAGCATGGGATATACATGTTTGTGATTAATCCTATGACTTTTCAAGGTTTCCAAATTTACTCTTATCATTCTAAATGATTGGATCAACTTTCAAGGCTTTCATGCCAACATGATGACATCCTGAATACATGTAAATGTATTGTGAGTTGCATACATATAGTGAGCATGAAAGAAACAATATAATCTAAGGATATGCCTTGATGACAAATTTATATCCACTCATGGTGTTCCAATGAAACATAAATATGTTGAAAAACTTGAAACAAAATCTCACACTCCATTTCAACGTTGAACTCTTCTGTAGATGCTAACACATAAGTACATTCATGGCTACCTGACTGTATATGTTGCTTATAACTACCATCACAGACCCTTTGTGCTATTTGGGGTATAAAATATGTATTATCATAAAACAAGAACATTAAAAACACATTTATATTCTTCATTACTCCTTTATAAATGTGATCAGATCTAAAACCTCATGACTGTAATTGAGAGCAGGTAAAAAGTTGACTATGAGTATGAAAGACAGGGTGTTTGATCAAAGTATGGAGTTATGAGACAAAAAATGGAAGGAAGTGGTACCTATGGAATTGAAACATGAAAAACACCATTTTAATTTCATATGAATCCCTTTAAGAGAGTACAACCTTCTGTAAGTATTAAACTTGACTGCCATTCCATCTGCAACATCAACTTGTAAACTAAACTAATTATCCCATGAGATATTTTCCAAACATGAAACTAAGCATGAAAATAATGAGAGGATGGCATAAAAATCTTCTAAAATCAATCTTAGTAGTTTTATTATACATATTTATTCAAACTAAAGCAAAACATGTAGGGTACATAGACTAACAAGCAAATTGGATAGGTGAACTACTTAGGAATGGTTCATAAATCATAGGTCACCATTATTCTAAAAAAAAATATAAAATTAAAGATAAATAAGTTTAGAAGACACCCTCAAGAGAAATTTTCTGGAAACCTCCCTTGTTGATCATACTAAGCACAAACCTGAAGACCATTTTTGCTTGCCAAGCCTAGTGGAAGGAGAGAGAAGTGGTTTTCTTCATTTCTTGGAGCCTTTGATCAAAATTATCACTATAAGAAGTGTGTGGAATACCAAGAGACACTAATAAAGTGTATTCAACTATAGGAGTTTGTAAAATTCTATACACCTCATTAAGTGCTCATTTTCTCCAAAAAAACTACCTTTTCTTTTGAAGAACCTACCAATTTTTAGTTATAAAAATTTATTAAAACATAATTGGACACATGGAACATGACAACACATTTTGACACCTTCACATTTCCCAATGAGGCTGTATAAGTCATTAAATTTTCTTTTTATGACCTTTAATGACTCAAAAAGGGATAAGAATTAAAAATGACTAAGACCAAGGCTAATATAACATGAAATCACACCAAATGAGCTATGACATACCTCACGAAAAAATATTATACCCCATATAAACCTATAAAGATCAAGTTTTTACCTATAGGGGTCATAATTTGACCTTTAGGATCAAATTTGGTCAATACTTTGGTGACTCATAGGGGTAGTATACCTGATATACTAAAGATCAGTAGCTTTATCAGTCCGTTGGGATTAGAGAGTCATCTGAAGTCTAAAACACAACAAGAGGACTTTGACAATTAAAAATAGGCTATGATTAAGAAAAGATCAATTGACTACCTCAAACACATAAAACAAAGGACACACATAAAATAAAACAAACAAACTAACAAGATTCACATGTATGCTCAACTCACATAAGAAAAATAGAAAACAAAAAACTATACATAGCTAGCCACTAAGCATACTTATTTTCTAGGATCAGAAGGAAAGTTCCTTGAATCTTCTTCTTCACGAGATGAATCATAGTGCCAATCATGTTGCTCTTTGAATTAGATGCTTGGTAGATCAAACCTATTCCTTGTCACTTTACTTGATTTGATCTCAAGTAGATCATCCTTAAATAGGTCTCCAATGTAAATATATTCCTTTTGAATTTGTCCACATACCTCATATTGCTTCCCACTCTTCATCTCATGATCAACTTGCATCTTCTTTGTAGGCATGATTTCAAGAGGAGTAGTTTTTTGTTCCTTGGAAAATTGAGGCCAATAGAAGATTGTTTTGACCTCCAAGGGCTAATATATTTCTCCCAAATAGTTGAGAGGATGATAAACCATTTTTATGATTTCAAACATATCATCATGGGATGTATATTCCTCTTGAAAGGACAAATCTGAAAAGTTGCTTTTTCTTTGCATACTCACTTGAGTGTTAAGGCTGCCTTCTCCATTCTTGACTAGATCATAGCCTCATTGAAGAGGAGTATAACCTAATCTAATGATTGAAAATAAGTCATCCCAAGGCTAATTAAAGACTTTTTATTTATCATTTATGACATTTTGAGAAATGTCATATTGCTTACCATCACTTGCAATCAACTCTAAGGGAGTTGTAGACCCCTTGAGAGACTCAAACACATTGTCAATGCCTACAAGATATTGCCACCAGTCCTTATGTTCTCTTTGATTAGCATCATGAAGGGGAAAAAAAAGAGAAGCTCTTTCATTCTTTTTTTTAGAATCCAAAAGGACTTCATCCAAAATTTCTTCTTTAACACAAGGAAGGCATTCTTCATTATCAACCAAACAAGAAGACTCAACATAAGGACTCACCTCTTCTTCAACATTTAGGACATCTTGAGGGATCTCAAGTTGTATCTCAACTATCATAACCTAACTTTTCTTCTCAAGGATTGTAAGATCCTCTATTTCCTTCTCTTTTTTGGTGATGCCAAGACCAGGTATCTTGAAATCAGGTGACTTAGTCCAATGAGGCTGCCAAGGAGTTATATTTTCTTCAAGAAAGAGTTCTAAAGTCTTCTCATCTAAATGTTTTTATTTAAGTTTCCATACCATAGGTCCATCAAGACAAAGGGTGATGGCGTGAGGAAAAGATGAACTAGTTGGTGGAGGTGGAACATAAGACTCCAAATCAGATTGAGAATGAATTGTAAGGGATCCTTTTAGAAGCTCTTGAGGAAGGGGAGGTATAGCTTAGGCTAAAATAGCTTGGTTTTCTTCCTTATATTTGATAATAACTTCATTGAAATATTATTCATCTTGAGCACTCTCTTGAGGGAGGTTTGATGGGGTGTGTTGAATTATATAGGATCTTCTTTTGGATATAAACCTTCCATCACATCTTGACTCAACAATTTCATTGTCAACTCTAACTCTTCAATTTGCTTGGCTAGGTTCTCTTGAAAAAGTATCTCTTGAAGTTTATAGACATCATAATGAGGTTAAGGAGTATAATAGGGCTGATATGAAATATAATGAGTCTCTTGAGGAAGGGTGGGAAGGGCTTGCATAGGATCAATCTCTTTCTCAACTTCACACTCTTTATCATAGCTTATATCCTTTTTCTTTCCCTATGATTCCACTACCTTATTCCATCTTAGGATGTTAGGATTAGGAGTCTCTTCATGAGGTAGTGATGCAATTTAAAGAGTGGAAGAAGTGTTCAAGAAACTTGGGATCACCTTAGACTTAGATTCTCCACCTTATCTCCAACTTAGAATCTCATGTCTAGAGGTCTCTTATTAAGGTGGGAATGTAATGGGAGAGGGAAATGAGGTCTTAGATTCCACTTCATTTTTTATAAGATGGAGTGGTTCATCTGCTTATTGGCTGACTCAATTTGCCTATCAAGGTTTGCTTTAAAAATAAGGTTTGTCTTTCCAACTCTCTCTTCCAGTTGATCGGGAAAAGGATGACTTTGATAAGTTTGATTGGGTTCATGAGTAGGGGTCAAGTAGAACTAATATCAATCTTGGGGAGGTGGATATTAGGGCTAATAGATTTGGTGAGGCTACTTTTCATGAATTCTTAGCTTATCTTTAAAGGATGAAATCAATCCACTCACATCTAGCATCTCACTTATGAGCCTTTGCCAATTTGCTCTCTCAATAGGAGCCCACTCTCTTTTAGCCATCTCTAATTCATCTCTCACCTTATGAATTAAATGAATAGAAACATCTTGACCATGTACCCTTAGTGTGTTAAGGTCCATCATGTACCTCTCATAGCCCAAGAGAGTTTGCTTCAAGGTTGGGATGGACTAATTTGAGAAGTGACTGGGTTGAGTAAGAGAAGCAAAACATTGAGGAGGCTGATTTTAGGGCTGATAAAACTCATAAAAAGGTTTATAAGGATCATGTTAGAGTTGATAGGGATCATAACAAGGCTGTAATAATCACACAAAGGCTGATAGGGAATGCCATAAGCTTGAGATGTCTCATCAACTTGTGTAAGATAGTACTCAACACCAAAATTAGCCATGGAACTTCATTGGGAAGCAAGAACACAAGGAATAATTATCAATAATCTTAAAAATGAATACTTGGGATGCTTGACTAGCTGATGTAGTCTCATAATTGCCATTGATGTTTAGATAAATACCTCCAAAGACTAATGTGTTAAAAGACAACACCAAAAATATTTCAACTTCTTGGACTAAGTCACATCAGATGGGCAATAAAATATTGTCACTTGAATTTTCACCCTTTGAGGAGATGTATCAAATCTCCTCATCCAAGTGGCATAATTGAAACATCTCTAGGCTATGGGTAGCCTAAGAATAAGGTGAATATCTAAATAGGGATAGCTCCCTTGATGAACCACTTGTAGATCAATACTACACTTATGCTTGTAAAAGAAAAGGAAGAGAAAATTGAAAGTAAACTATACTAAAGGAGGCGATACACCAAATTAGTTGATGAATACCAACCAACTACATGTTACATATGAGAACAAAGGACTAACTAGACATACAGTTCTCTAATTTGAATCTCATCACATCAGTGTTTCATTATGAGGTTACAGTGAATGTTTAGGCTAGGAGGACTAGACAAGAGGTCTAGAATGACACTATTGAATAGGTCAACTCACTAAACCTTGGCACTTCTTACAACACTTCACATGACATGTAAGAAGAAGCTACAAATAGGTGAGAGAATGAGACAACATTGCTAAGGAAACCGTAGTCATCACTAAGCAAGATATATCATTCAAGTAAACACACTATGATCAGTCATAGAAGAGGTAAAATCAATAGTCTTTATTGATCTAATGGTATGAAAATGAGCATGGCTTTTCCATACTCAGGTGGATCATAATTTACAAAGGCCAAAATGGCTAGTTCTTATAGAAATTGAGAGAGAAAGGAGAAGAGAGAAGTCCAAAGGTCACAATAAAACTTGTGAAGATAATAAAATGAGTTACATGTGCATAATAAGGGAATGTGAAATTTATCATGCAAAGTTAGAAAGCGCAAGTGTCACCCTAAGTCATGAAACTCTTGAAAGGTGGCATAGGAGTTCTCATTTTGCACAAGGAAACCACCTTCATCATTAACATCTATTTGAACATAAAAAAACTAACTAGGGATAGGTCTAATGATTATAATGAGAGGGGAGGGTTGCATACATGATTATTCATGCATTAGCAACAATCCTAATCATCTAGAATCTCCTAAAAGTGAGCCATCACTGTCTACAGCCAAGAAAAATCCTCTTTCACACACTTTGCACACTTGTATTCTAAAAATAATTTAGTTTTACATGAAAATACATAAAATGGAGTGGATGAAACTTAAAAATACCGTACATGGATTTAAAGGCATCAAGCACACCTTAAAAAGGCTCTCACTTGGAGTTTTCACACTTCTCACCATCTTACTCACTATGCCAGTTCAGATTGGCTGAGATGAGAGCTTTTGTTGGAAAAATTAAGAGTTTTTATAAAGTATGAAATGGAAGTATGGATTTATCTTAAGTCTATATATTTATCCCAAAGTTTATTTCATCTCTTGAAACCTCTTAAAACCTACACAATGCACAAAATAGTAAAAAATACCATGTTTTGTACTCCATCCATAAAATTTCATACATTAAAAATAGATGGGGAGGATCCTAAGAGATTATTACTCAAGTTTAAATCACTTTCATGGTCATTCCACGCTACTTGGGTATCCCTCCAACCTCATTTTCTCAATTAGGTCCCTATCCAAGGGTTTGCAAAGGTTTTGAGTCACTTATGCTCTTAAGGATTGTTCATGAAGGTTAGACATTGGAATTGAAAAAAAAATCCACAAATGAAAATTTCAAGACATCCATAAACATCCCTAAACTCCTTCAATCTCCATGCAAAGCCTCATGAAATATGTGAACATTTGAATTTACCATATTGAGCTTGTTTTCACACTTTGCACAAGTTTGATGTAGCTCTGATCCAAAATTTGCTTTCCTTGTGACTTCCTTGCATTCCAATAGATCATAAATGTCAAAAATAATACTATAAACACGTTTTAAGTAGTTATAAATATTATCTCAAGCTATAATTTAAGGTCACCTCTCATTTGAATTCTAGTCCTAAACTTTGCCTAATAGGCTTATTTGCACCTTTGAGGGTTTAGACCTCTTTGTTAGGTTTCATATTTTTATGATATGTCTTCCATGTTGGTTTAGATGTAATATAAAATTTAAAACATTATTTAAAGGTCCCATGTGCTTCTAGTTCACCATTTCACCTTCCTTCCTCAAGAATGCAGGTTTTGCTCATAAAGGGAGTGCCCTCTGTCTGAAATAAAATAGAGGGAAATCCCCTATTTTATTAAAAAATGATGACTATTGGAGGAGATTATAAAATACATGAACATGTTTTTGACCAATTTTTAGTTCTTTGTTAGGTAATTTGACCCCCAAACTTCTTCAAATTCCAAAGCAAACCTTTATAAGACAGGCTGTGGATGCAGGATTCTCATATGGACTATGTATTGAATCATGAGGTCCTCTCTTTGTTTATTTTTCATATGATATGAGTATATTTTAGGTTATTAAAATCATGATAAATATGTTACAAGTATATCCATTAATTCAGTCTTCCCACATACTCCTCATACTTTGGTTGGTCAGGACCGAGTGTGACCTCTGACTATGTCTTATTCTTTAGCACCATACCTATAGGTGATGTTTGTTTAGTTGGACCTTTAAAATGTTACATGAGACTATTTTATAATTTTAAATATCATATATTAGTGGTTTTTACCTATTAAATCATGTTTGGATAATACCAACACTAAGAATCATCACCTTTTATGCTCACTGCCTCTCTTAGTCAAACACAATCAACTATGATGGAATAAGTAAGACCCTGTATATGAAGATTATTTTTGGAAAAGGTTTTACATCACCTTTGAGTATATTGAGACACTTGGAATAATATTATATAGATAAATGTAAGTTTTTCCATTCTTAGTTCCTTATTATAAATGGTATAGAAATTAAGGTCTACTGTAGGTGAGTGACTTTCAAAAGAAGGGACACTTGTAGGTGTCTATAGGATCTAAAACACTATATATCATCCCTTAAAATTATCCTTATATAAAAATTTATACATTAAACTATATAAAACCTTCCAACCATAGAGGCAAGGTCCAAAAATACAACCTTAGGTGAAGAGTCCCTTTGGAGTTTCAAACCCTATAGGTTTCACTAACTGTGTTTAGTGAATGAAAGTGCATCTTTAGGTCTTCTAACAACCACCTTATACTAATAATTTGCCTTCCAAACTTTTAAAAGTATTTCTCCCATGTGGATACTAAAATTTTTGATCACCAAGATTCATCAAAGCCTTTTTTTACCTTATTATAAGATATCTACAAAATGCTAGGGTGCTCTATTTTCACATTTTGGGGATTATGTCCTAAAACTTAGTCACTTCACCCTTGATCAAGGTTTTCACTGCCATTTATCAAACTAACACTTCAATCATGACTTACTTAATATATACAGCATATTAGGATTTCAAATAAGGTATCATCATACTCTAACACTCCCTTATGATACCTCAGACCTCTGCTAGGGCCACCTATAGGTGGATGTTTTCATGTGCAGGAAATGATATAGAATTAGGTAGTGAGTATGGGATATACATGTTTTTGATGAATACTATACATTTTAAATGTTTACCAATGTAATATTATCATTCCAAAGGATTGGAGTAACTGCCAGGGCTTTCATGCCAACATGATGTCATCTTGAATACCTGTAGATGTATTATGAGCTACATACAGACAATGAACATGAAAAAATCAATATACTCAATGGAAATGCATTTATAAAAAATTTATATCCCCTCATGGTGTTCCAATTAAACATTAAGATGTTTCAAAAACTATAATAATCTCTCACACTCCATTTTAATGTTGAACTCTTCTGTAGATGCTAACACAAAAGTACAATCATGGCTACTTGACTATATATGTTGCTTATGACTGCCATCACAAACCCTTTATGATATTTGTGGTGTTAAATATAACTTATAATATAACAAGAACATGAAAAACACATTTTATATCCTTCATTTCTCCTCTATAAATGTGATTAGAGCTAAAACCTCATGACTGTAACTGAGAGTAGGCAAAAAGTTGACTGTGAGTACGACAAGACTGGGTGTTTGATAAAAGTATGGAGTTATGAGACCAAACATGGAAGGAAGTGGTAAAAATGGAATTAAAACATGGAAAACACCATTTACCATTCATATGAATCCCTTGTAGAGAGTACAACCTTCTATAAGTAGTGAACTTGACTACCATTCCACCTGGAACATCAACTTGAAAATTAGATATTTTTTAAACATGAAAATAAGCATGGAAATAATGATAGGAGGGAGTGAAAATCATATATAATCAATCTCTTAGTTAGATTATATGGATTTATCCAAACCAAATAAAAATATATAGGGTGCACAAAATAATAGCCAAATTGGATATGTGAACTTCTTAGGAATGGTTTATAAAGCACAAGTCACCAATATTCTACAATTAAAAATTAAATGAAAGTTTACTGAAAGTATAAGACACCCCCAAGAGTAATTTTCTTGAAACCTCCATTGCTAACTGTACTAAGCACAAAATTAAAGACCATTTTTACTTATCAAGCCTAGTGTAAGGAAATATAAGTAATTTTATTCATTTCTTGGAGCCTCTGATCAAAGTGATCACTGAAATAAGTGTGTGGAAGACCGAGAGGAACTAATAAAGTGTCTTCATCTGTAGGAGGCTATACAATTTTGTACACCTCTTTAAATGCTTATTTTGTCCAAGAAAACTACCTTTTATTTTGAATAACCTACCACCTTTTAGTTATAACAATTGATTAAGACATAATAGGACACATAAAATATGACATCACCTTTTGACAGCTTCACATTTCCCAAGGAGACCATACAAGTCATTAAATGCTCCTCTTATGACCTTTAAATGAATTAAAAAGGCATAAAGATTAAAAATAACTAAGACCAAGGCTAATATAATATGAAATCCCACCCAATGAGCTATGACATACCTCATGAAAAAATATTAGACCCTTATAAACCTCTAAAGATCAAGTTTATACCTATATGGGTCCTAATTTGACTTATAGGGTCAAATTTGGTCAACATTTAGAGAAAAAGAAATAATTGTTATGAAAATGGAAATTTTGGTATCAAAGTTAGTGATTTCATAGGGGTAAATAGTGATTTCACTAAAATTTGAGGTGAAATCATCAAATAGGGTATCAACTTTTTTTAGGAGGGTTTTGGTAACTTTACTATTTTTAGATTTTTCAAAATTTCTAAACACAGTAGTGAAATGATCGTTGTGAAAAGTGATTTTAATAAGGTTAACAATGATTTTACAAATAGAAGGTTAGAATCAAATTTATAAAAGCTAAGAGTGAATTTGTGGATTGTAGTGGCGATTTTGCATAGAATGAGTGAAGATGTTTTGGGTTGATTTTTTTGTTGTTTTATGGTTAAGTATTTAGATGGTAAGGAAAATGGAGAACATATTGCTGATTGAGAACTAATAAAATGATTACATTTATGAGTTACAGGAGGTATTACCAATGATTTTTATGTGGGAGTGGAGATCTATAACTATGTCATGCATGTCTAGCTTCATCGAGTTTGAGTTTGGAATTCTAGAGGTGAGTGGTTTATCCTACATTGTAAATATGTTATAGGTTTGAGTGGATAGAGATATATTGACAACATTGGTAGAGAGATGGCACAATGAGATGATCACATTTCACTTTTCTACTAGAGAGATGGCTATTAAACTTGAGGATGTGTATCAAATTTTGGGTATCTTGATATGAGGTAGATGTGTGTACTAGCGATAGGGTCCTTAGGAGATTAATTTATACTAGATATTTGGTGATGGCTTGATTTTGGTTGTTAGATGTGGGATCAATGTAGATTATTGCACCAATTTATATATGGAGGCACCAACTATTATACTCATGGTTATTTCTAGTGGCATTCTACTTCCTAACAAGAGTGGGAGATTATGTCCTATTGGATTGTTAGATGTGATTGGAGATATGATGGAGATGGGAGAGAGGTTCTCATGGGGTCCATGCATTTTAACACATTTATACCATGCTTTACATCATTTTTTATATTTAGGTCAGATAGAGATAGGGCCGTATACATTACTATAGGTTTGATGCTGAGAACACATTATGATTGATAGGCCATTTGGGCATCTAGGCACACATGAGGAGGATGAGCCATTGGAATATGGATGGAATGTGATTATTGGGGTATGCAAACCACATTTAGGAGATCTAGAATTTTATAAGAGGGTGATTGATGAGGTAGGTGATGACCAGATCACTTGGAGACCTTATAGAGAGATTGTGTTTGAGTGGCCTCATGAGGAGATTCATATGGATTACATTGAGATACATGCCCACATTATAGAGAGATATCACCCATATAGGGTGATGAGATAGTTTAGTTTGAGGCAAAATATACCATTTGGACCACTTGTATTTACTCATTCTATGAGGGAGAGACCACAATGGGGTATGATGATTGATCTGGCTATTGATGATCATAGCTGGACATAGTTACAAACTATTAGATGGAGGGACAAGAGATATGTTATTGATGTAGGAGTGGTTGATAGGTATGTAGATTTATGGGATTGATAGAGACCATTAAGATTGATGATGCCATATACACCATCGTAGACATGGAGGTAGAGGTTAGTAGGTAGCTTGAGTAAACAACCATGAGGTATAGGTTTAGGAGCCTAGATTATGAGGGATATTATAGGAGATAAAGGATGATCATGAGCACAAGTATAATGTAGAGGATGTGTTAGGGAGGCTATCCATAGTCATGATGTATAGATAATAGATGTGGAGGACATTGAGATTTTATGAGAGGCTAGGGTTGAGATGGATGTTGATATAGAGCAGAGGGTTGGAGGATATACTCCATTGATAGAGGTGGAGAGTGAGGAGGATGATATAGGACAAGATACTACTATGAGAGCAATATAGGTTACATAAGCAGAGAGAAAGGATATGACTGGCTCTTCACATGTTTTGAGATCAATAGAGGAGAATGCACTTATTGACAGACTTTGAGAGGAGATTAGGGCTCAAAATAGAGAGATAGATGGATTGCACTAGATGGTAACAAGAATACAAGGTATAACTGATGGTAAAGGGGATCAAATTCTAAAGATCAGGGGATTACAAGCTGAGGAAGATAGGTTGTAGGGTATTATTGATAGGATAGATAGGGATGCCATGGTGATAGGATTGGTTACACATGATGTAGAGACATAGATGCCATATAATAAAGTGCTCATACAATGCTATAGATAGGAGATGGACATAACTCAAATTGAGCTTACAGAGGCTAGATTATAGTTAGTTGGAGAGGGACAACTAGCCACTTTGGATGGGGTGATGAAAGCTATGGATTAGGCTACATACTATAAGATTTTATATGAGGTGTCTGTATCACAAGTCTAGAGGGAAACATATTTCAAACATTACTCTATGAAATGATCAATGTTTTTGAGATCCATTTAGCTAGTGGAGTTAAAGAGGTCAGTATGGTAGGTATTATGTATGATGGATCCGCCATAAGGCACACCATGATGTGGAGATCTATTCCCGAGACTAAATACCCCATCCAAGGGATAGGATGAGACATAGATATAGGGGATATTGTGATATATGAATTTCATTGATGTATACATATATTGATATGTACCTTTTTATATAGACACATTATATATATATATATATATATGGACATTGATGGATTAATTATTAGTTTACATGGATGTAATGGATATATGCATGGATTGATGATAGCACTGATTATATTTCCTATATTTTGGTTTACGTTATCATGTATTATTTCATTTAACATTAGTTATTATGGATGTAAAATGTGCATGGATGTAGAATGTGACTTTGTTGCATATCTTTTATTTTTTATTTTTGCATTGGATTTCCAACAAAATTTGAGTTTTTTGAGTAACCTAATTTTTAATATAACATAAAACACAGTACCACTAATAATATTGAATAATCATGATGAATGTTGATGTTTTAAGCATTTTGAATAAAATAAAATAATAAATTATATTTTAGCAAAGTATGTCATGATATAGTCATAACCATACTATATATGCATTTCATAAAATAATCTTGATAAACATATTGAAAATAATAAGTAAAAAGAAGATGTCAAAACAAAATATTTAAGCTAAGTGATTGAAACACACAAAAAATGTTAATGCAAACAAATGTATTCTAAATGATTTTAACAAAAAGACAATGTTATATTTAAAAGAATTGGAAACAAGAGCGACACACATAACTAAACAAAGATCAACTCAAAAATTGAACATACTTGATAAAAGACAAAAAATAACCATTAGAATGGCTAGAGATAAAAAAGAAGTGAAATAATCAGCTTAATGGCTAAGGATAAATAAAAGTATAAAAATAACCAAGTGATAGGTTAGGGATAGACAAAAAAAACAATACAACAATGAAAAACAAACAAAGATAAAGTGAAAAAGTTTGAAAAAGTTGTAAATAAAGACAAAACTAAACAAAGACTAAGTACTTGTAGCCAAGAGCAAGGCTAAGATTTGAACAAGTGAGGGACAAGGTGAAGGATAAGATAATCCACCTTTGGGGAAATGGATGTTTGGGAAGGTGGTGGTCAAGCTGACCCTAGAGACCCTATGTCTCTAAGCATTACCTACATAATCCACCTTAGATAAAGTCTATGTGGGGATATCAGGCTAAATGTAGTTCTCCCAATATAGGAAGGGATGAAAAAATAGATGATTGATGAAGCATGTTAAATGTTTTGATGGAAAGGATGCACAAGTGACCCACCCAATAATAGGCAATCAATGTTGGAGATATATGTTTTTGGAATGCTTTGATTTTGTTTTTGTGTTTTTTTATTATCTTTTTGTATTTTTGAGTTTTTTTGAGATATTTTTTTGTTTTTTGGTATTATGTGAAAAAGGGTGTAAGACATTTTATGAAATCAAGATAAATAATGTATATTTACATAAAAAAATAATAGCCTCAAACTTTAGTATGCTATAGGATAAACAACTAACAATTGACAAAATGACATATTGAGAAATATACAATGGATGACAAAGCATGATGCCCAAAAGTAATTGGGGTAGGTATAGACAATGGTTTACACATGGTGCAATTATTGGTGAAAAATAAGGTAACATGATGGATATACACAAGACTTTGTTGATGCATTAATCAATTATTTTGTGATGGATGATCTAGTTGTTTGTATTCATAACATATATCTTTCAATTTGCAGCAAAAGAGTGAAAGGAAGAATATGATAAAATTGTGAATACAAATAATCAAAAATTATGTATAGAAAAGGATGGTGAGATAATATTTATGAACACAAAGTGAAAGTGTACATCTTATTGAAATCAGAAAAATACTAGCTTTATTGGACGTGTCTAGAGAGAACTAGTCCTAATAGAATCAGTTAAATATGATAAAGTCTACCCTTGTAGCATAGACATGTAAACAAGCCATTTTAAGAAATATTTATTTGATCATAATTTGATTTTATTTAATTTATAACCCCCAATATGCAATCTCATGTGACCATGCAAACACATGGGCTTATCACCAAAGACTACATATAGGTGAGTAAGGGTATCTCTCTCCAATGTTAATCCTACACAACTAGTAAGATGCAAAGGCTCAATACTAAAGATAAATGAATGGAAATAAATATGGATTTTGATTTTGATGAGTTGTAAATAAGGATGTTTTGATATGTAAGAGAATTAGAGCCCTTAATTGTGGCCCCATGCAACTAGTAAGATACAAGGGTTTATCATTAAAGGCCAAGATAGACAAGTAAATTATCTAATTACATCTTATAACATGCTTAATGTTTTATGCTTGAAAGAGAACTATAAGAGGAGACTTGGTCATGGACAATTTTCTAAACAAGGTCATGGTTTAGTATGTTGTAAGTTTAGGAAAGAGATGTAGGAAATAAAAATTTACTTCGCTCATAAGAATTAAGGCAAGAACCAATGTAACATTAATTTTGAGAATGTGTTTTATGAGATAAAATGGTGGTATGATAAAATTGAAATAATATGATAAGTTTCAATTTGAAATGCTTGTGTTATATGAACTGACAACTACAAAATTAGTAAACATAACATCTGATATACAAGACAAAATGGACATGATGGTATAATGTAATATTATGAAGACAATATGGGTGTGAACAAAGTGCCCCCAAGTGTCAAGGGGTTGATAAACAACAAATTATATATTTTTTTGGTATTTTTATGATTTTAATGATTATTTGACATTTGTAACTAATAGAAGGTCACAAGATTCATAATTTCCTTGATTTTTCTTGTCTTTCACCCCATGCCAACTCTAGATAGTCACTACTATTCTGATTGGATTTCCTCATCAATTTCTATTTCAATTTTATTGTTAACTTTGAATATCACTTGACCAGGATGAGGTTGTTGAGCCCCTCAAGTGATATTAGCAAACCACCCATAAAGATATTCTCGATTTGGGAATCCTTATTGAATAAATATGTCCAGATATAAGTTTTTTTTGACAAAGTTCAATAGTAACTTTGATTTTTCTTGAAAAAACACAATTATCAAAGAGACCTAAGTTAATATGTTTGATAGTAAAGTTGAACTCTAGAAACCTTCTAATAGTTCTTCTAACCATCATGGAATCTAGATGCCTTTCTTGATAAGGACTACAAGCTATGTTGTTAAACATTATTAAGCAATAGGGACTAAAAATATCTCCATATGTACAAAAGTCAATATCCCTCACCCAACTTCTATTAAATAACCAACAAATGCTACAAAAATCAAAATAGGATAAATCTATGTTAACGATTCTTAATTCCTTAGTAAATCCAGAATATTCAAACCTACTGTGATGTGATTTAAAATTAATCTCAAAATCATGATCCAACTTGTAATGCCATTTTACTAGTTTGGCATAATAATTTTGTAACATAGGAGTTAAGATTCTTTCTTATAGTTTGACTGGTAGATCATTCCATATGGTTTCTCTCCTAATTGAATTGGTATTTTAGATGTTTTTTGTATTATTATCCTCAAGCAACAAAGAACCGATTTATTCATCTATGGGTATTCTTTAATTGTTTTTTGTAGCTTCAAGTAATGGTTAGTGGAGTAATGTCTCTCCAAATGGGATGCTCTCATGGATGTTTATAGATGTTATAATTGATATGTTGCCTTGAGATAAGT
This sequence comes from Torreya grandis, assembly GCA_037957365.1. Lineage (NCBI taxonomy): Eukaryota > Viridiplantae > Streptophyta > Pinopsida > Cupressales > Taxaceae > Torreya > Torreya grandis. The sequence continues at coordinate 5,574,832 of JARHVA010000272.1, forward strand.
CCAATGAGTTTCATTATTGTGGATTCTAGTTGATATGTGTAGGTAGTGTAATGTTAATAGGAAAAGGAAGAATAGTGTTGATAGAAATGGAATAAATTGCTTTAACATTGCTAATAGGATTGGTGTTGATGATGGTTGAGGATTATTCCTTATTTATGACATTGTCATTATCATTTATAAATTTGTCTACTGATAAAACTATAGTTGGGACCAAAGTGGATGTTGAAATTTCTCTTAATCCCTAAAGAAATTAGATGTCTGATTTGGATAATACATTTGACCTTGGTTAGATGCAACCATTAGGAAGGCCTACCAAAGTGCTTTAGTACCATATTTATTTTTCACTACTTTTTATAAATGTTGGATTTGGGATGAAGAAATTTTCAAAAATGTGGATTTTTGGATGTTGGTTTAAAGGCATAAGATATTTCAATAGGTGGATTATATGGTGTTTAAGTCAATATTGGATGTTTATCAAAAATGGATATTTGATCAAAAATCATTGTTTGGTGGATAATGGATGAAAGGTTATTATTTTGATTTGAAAATGAGATCATGTGATTTGGCTCCAGAGAGACATCTTGACATATTTGTAAAGTTGATTTTTCAAATATGATAGATGTGAGTTCATTCAGATGTACTCTACGTCAGATAACTCTTGGCTAGTGAGTTAAGGTATGTTGAAATTGTAATTAGTGGATGGTAGATTTGATTGGAAAGAAGGATTAATAGTGATAGAATGATATTGTTATGGAAAGATTTAGTATTCACTAGTAACAAATTGTGTTGAGGAAGTGGTTTGATTTTGTAAGAATTGATTTGTTGGATTTGTGAATGTGTGGGAATTGATGAAGAAGTTCAAGTTTGAATTTTAGGGTGAACTAGAAGCAAAATTAAATGATTGATTTTGATTATTATAGAAAGGTTAAATTTTATGGGCATAGAAATTGGAATATTGTTTTGGATGGAATGCATTTGGATTTGAATGGATTGGAGTTTGACTAATGACTATATTTTGGTACATGTTGGCATTCTAGATTTGCATCCTAGTTGAGGAAGGGGATTGTTTAGATCTTCCTAATCAAATATAGTCTAGCATGGGACTAATCCTAGGATGTGGGTATCCTAATGATAGATCAAACCTCTGGATAAGGTTAGATTCCTTCTATATCTATCACCTACACTAGACCTAATCTAACACTTACTTGGAAAAGAGGTATGGAGATACAATAATATATGAAATCATATAAAAATGGGGTGATGCACCAGTGATTGGAACACTTATAATTTGCACAAGATGCACTATAAGACACATTCAAGACCAAAGAGATTAGTTACACATGATTATTTCATAATAAGGCATGAATCAGTTAACAAACTAACATGAGAGGGTATATATCCACTTTCAAGCTAAACAACAAACTATAAATTTCACTTACAATGATATGTGAGAACTATCAAGCACTTCATGAAGGTGAAAAAACTCAAGCATAGATAAGGAAAATACATTCACTTAACTATAGTACATGAGTCCATGAAACACACTTTAATCCAACTTGTGAAATAATGGAATTTAGTATTTATTGCATCAAAAGGTGTCACAATACAAATTTTGGCATAGCTTAAGCAAGTTAAAGCATAAGAGTCTATTTCTCTAAAAATTACAAAAGATTTATTTCTAAAAATTTTTAGAGAGTGTTCTACATGTGGTAGAAATTGGAACATATATATAAAAAAGGAAGAGAGAGGGAACTATGATGTATTAACACAATTTTGAGGATGCTAACTCATGACCTTATCAACAAGGAACAAAATTTATAAAAAAATTAAATTCCCATTGCCTTTATCCAACTGCCAAGTCCTTTTCCATGTTATTATCTATCTGATTTGCTGATGAGGATTATGTCTTAGAATTGATAGAATTATGCCAAATCTACTTTAGGTGGCCAAATATACCTATTTATTGAAAAAGTGACCTTGATGATAGGTGAGACATGTCTCCATGGTCTGCATTTTCTATAATATCGAACATAAGTCTATTTATAGGTTAAAACCAATCCAACTATTGGTTTTCACATAGTCATAATATCCATGAAAACCTATAGACTACTTGTCCTTGCTTCATAATCACTGGTATATCTTTGACTTCTATATTAGGCCCAAAAGACCTATTTTACCTATATGGAGCTCTATTGGCGATGCTTGGTCCCACTAGTTCCTTCTGGTTTCTACTTAGATCTTGATTGAACTCTAGTCCCTTTATTGTTTTATCTTGTTTGGGTTGAAGAATGCCCTATCGAATTTTGTCAAAATGTACCAAGCTCACCCTCTATTTATTGGCTATCAATTGCCAACTTGGATCATTGACATGTTGACCCATCTTGATCTGTTAGATCCTGCTTGTCCAGATGAACATTGGTCATTGATCTTCTACCAGGACCCACTAACTTTTGACACTTGTCCTCTTTGTATTCATCATTAAGATTCTCTAACCCTTTTAACTGATCTCAATCCATTAGATCTTGATGCATGATTAAATGTGATCAATTAATCTTCTAGGGACCCATTAACACTATCAGGCTACCTCACTCTATTGAATCAAGGTGTATGATTTAATGAGAACCATTGATTGTAAATCTATTTGAAACCCTAATGGCTACTTTATGGTGCTTAAATTTGACATTCATGTGAATGTCATTTGACATCCCCATAGACGTATTTGACATTATATAGACCATCAAATTCAATCTCAAATGGATTTTTTTAGTGGTTTAAAGTTGACATTTGCATGAACATCTTTCATTATTTGATCAATTTTGAAGATTTATATTTTGAAGCACAAAAATCATGGAGGGACCAAATTTGCTGAAGATGTTCTTGAGACCAAAAAAATTGTCCACACTCGATCCGTTGACTCTAAGATATTTCTAAGTGGAGATAAAAATGTTCAAACAAACTATTATGTATTTTTTCATGACATCTGTGCAACCATCTAGTCATTTGAATCTCAATGGCTATTCATCGAGGCCTAAATTTGAAATTTACATGATTGTCTTGCTCTGCATAACCAACTTTAGAACTCTATAAATTAAGATAGGAAACTTTCATAGACTTTAAAATTGCAAGATATGTTCTTAGCACAAGGGACTTTATGGTAGTACAATCCTATAACTTATGAGTCTTTCTAAGCTCATTTATAAAATATGCAAGTAAACTGGTTCATTTATTTCCCATGTGACATCCTAATAATGATCTAGTTCTTTAAATTTACATAGTCCATCTTTTGATCAATCTTTCAAGACTTTGATGATCTTATAAAGCTTGTGTAACCTAGTTCATATTCTTGGACACCATGAAAACTGCTTGGATCCTTCACTTACAACTATAGACCTACTCCTTATGACATTGGGTCACTCTTCAATCAGGGTCCTACTCCTTCTATTGGACTCTTGGACTAGGCACAATTTTGATATGTAGACAAAATTTGGTCAACAATACATATGAATATTAGAAAATGATGGTGAAGGTAGATGAAAAGTTTGACTTATGTTGACGTTATGATTAAAACCATATAGATCTATGTACATAGTTTGATTTGTATTGGGTGGCATATGATATGTAGATGAAGTAGGATTAGAAGAATAATTTAGAGAATTTTGATTATTATAACTAGGAAATTAATTTGATGCTATCCCTAAATTAAAGTTCTGAGCTTATTCCATAGGTGAACATGAATAGGAAAGTATTGGTTATGATGTGGATTGAATTGGTTGTTTGGGAAATTTGAATAATTATCTATGTTTTGACTTAATTGATTGAGGTTTGAGTTTGAATACATATTCAAACTTAGATTTTGACTAGATGAATTATTTGATATTGATTTAAGTGTGAATTTGTATGAAAATTAGTTGGATTGAATCTTGGATTATAATATAAATTATTTGAAGCATGATCTAGGATGAAATTAGTTGTGTTATGGTTTCAAGATGCCATGCTTCTTATAATGGATGAAAATATTGACAAAGAGATAAAAATGACTGAAAGTTTGATTAAATGACTTTACAAAAAAGATACATGTCAAACACAAGAAAAATAATAAACAAAATTTCTATTCTAAACAAAGAAGAAATTGCATATAAAGGGTGAAAACTAGGATGAAATTTCATGTACAACTATTCAGTCTTCCATTATCACTAACTCATATGTACTTTTAGCTATGTCCTAATGTTCCAAGACATTAATCATGGAGGATCCTACCATTCTCATAGCCCATTAAGTTTAGTTTTGAGGGTGTGTATAAGGTTGCTTCTCGATACTAACCACTAACCGATGCACCAAAGTTGAATGGTAAAAGAGGTTATCCTAGGATTAAGATTTAAACAAGCTTATCTAGGGGGAAAAATAAAGGAAGAAATAGATAAATTAGATGCACACTATTGGATCTTGTCCCAAAGTTTCCAACATATCCTTAGGGGTCTTAGTATGTTAACAATTAGAGATATTAAATTTTGAGTAAGCTATTGAAACCTTGAGTATTGGAACATAAAATCCCCTCACGTCATGATGTGCTTAAAATACACAATCACTTAGGCAATTGAAATAGCTAGATCTTGATTTATATACCCTATCAATAAACAAGGTTTGGCTTACTATATGGTGGTGAAATCTATGATCAATAAAGTCTCTAATAAAATAAAAATAAAGGTATATACCTATTTCTAATTTCTGAATTTCATCATCAATGTAATGCTAAAGAAAGAGCATACACGGATACTACTTGGGTAACACAAATAATTATGGAAATGGTTTTAATTTATGAGTATCATTACGAATATAACATCAATGAAAGAACATACACAATTTCCACAACCATAAACAAAAATACTAAAACAAGAAGTGATGTAATTACTAAGAATTTTAAAAACAAAAATCAAAAGTGTTAGTAACAAGAAATTGGTTTTTTATTGATTTTCTTTGACAAGAATTCTACAGATAAATTTGTTAAGCATGAAATATATTGAGAGGGGAGGTGAATCAGTATATTATATATATTTTACTCAATATTATTTCTTTTCTTTAACCACTTAATCATGCATTAAATATATGCAATAAAACTAAAACAATAATATGCACCACACGAGAGAGAGAGAGAGAGAGAGAGAGAGAGAGAGAGAGAGAGAGAGAGAGAGAGAGAGAGAGAGAGAGAGAGAGAGAGAGAGACCAAATTTTTATGTGAAAACCCCAAGTGGGAAAAACTATGGAGAAAAATCTCAAGTATATGAATGAGCATCAACTAAAATTATAAAGTTTGCAAGCACTAACTTGTAGGAGCACCAACCCCTTTACCGAGTATTGACACAACAACTATTTTTGAGCACCAACCCATAGGGGCACCAACCCCTTACAAAGATTTGTGAGGACCAACCCATAAGAGCACCAACCCCTCTTGTGTATAAAACACAAATATCTCTTAATGTTTCTTACTCAACAAATGGTAGAACTCTACAATATCTCTTGCTTTTCTCTCCTCTTTTCTTATATAAAACAATTACAAAACCATGCACTATCTTGCATATTACAAATGGCTTCTCAAGCCTTTATTTCTATATTTCCAAATGACCTTTGGCATTGACCCTTTGTGACCCTTCAATCTTCATGAAAAATGGTGTCAAACTTGCATGACCCTTCATATCCTTGCATTTGAAAAGTCACATGGTGACCTTTCATAAGTAAATGTATCCTTTCCTCTTTTATTTTTATCTTGGTGACTTTTCATATTCTTCAAAGTGTCCCTTCATGAAAAAATGCACCATACCCTCTTTTGTCTTCACATTATGACTCTTGGAATTCCTCACGATGACTCTTTATGAGAAAATACGTCCCATTCCTCTTTTGTCTTTATCTCATGACTCTTTGAATTCTCCATGGGCTCTCTTTTGACTTATATGAAACCAAAAATATATTCATTAATATTAAATAAATATTAACACACATTAGCCAAGATATGAATATTAAAAATACCATTAAATGCTTTGGGTCATTTATCACCAATTCTACACCTTTGACATCAGTGAAAATATTTATAACAATCACCCCCTTTGTCATTGATGGCAACCTCAAACTAAAATTACCACATCCTGAAATCTACACATACTACCTTCTAAAAAACATACAATAACTCCCCTTTATTATAGTAACTTGTACCTATTTCTACACCTGTACTTGTCCTTATACCTATTTTTTTCTTCTCTCCCTTTGACATCAATGGTAAAGGGTCTATCCTGGAGCTAACACTTAGCTCCCCTTCAACTAATATTGATCCTCAATGATATGAAGTAAAATAAATATTAATAGCACTTATGTTGTCAAAAAAATAGAAATAGGTTCATCTTATTTTACCTTGATATCTTTCAAAGTTTGCTTCATTCAAAGCACTTGAGTACAACACAATACCACTACAATATATTCTAATTTATCTATAGAAAGTGATACTGAATTCTACTTTTTACTTAGCTATGATACTAAGCTATCATTAAGGAAAAAAGATCTTTCACTTGTACTCTTTCTATCATCCAAACAACCTAACCAATCTAAATCTGTTTAAAAAACCAAAGTGGAATCTCTACATGTGGGATACCATAATCCATAATCTAATATCCCCTTGACATATCTAAATATTCTCTTCACCAACTGAACATGACTATCTTTTGGAGTTGAATGATATCTTGTAAACATACTTACTGCATGCATGATGTCTGGCCTCAATGCTGTCAAATATACAAAACTACCAATCATAGATCTATACAAAGATTGATCTACAATAGGTAAATCTTTATCCTTGCTCACCTTATTTCTTGTACTCATAGGTGTGCCAACTGATGCACAATCCTCAAAACCAAAAATTTTCAACATTTCCTTGGCATATTTACTTTGAGCTATGAAAGTTCCTTTATCTGAATGAAATATTTTCAGTCCTAAGAAAAATGAAAATTTTCTAAGTATAGACATCTCAATTTCTTTTTACATATTATCAAAAAATTATTTTGTCATCTTTTCAATGTTTCTTCCAAAAATAATGTCATCAAAATATACCACAACAATCAATTGATGTTCACCTTCTATTTTGATGTAGAGATTACTATCAACAAATCCTCTTTTGAAACCTTGATCTTGTAGGTACTTATCAAGTATTACATACCAAGCTCTGGGAGCTTGTTTCAATCAATATAGTGCTTTCTTCAATCTGCATACATGGCTTCTAACATTTGAGAGAATAAATCTCTTAGGCTACTTAGTGTAGACCTCTTATTCTAGATTCCTATTTAATAAGGAAGATTTGACATCCATCTGAAACACTTCAAAATTTTTAAACACTACATATGCAAGAAACATTCTAATAGCCTATATCCTTACCATTGATACACAAGTTTATTCAAAATCTATTACTTCAATCTAAGCATATCCTTTACATACTAATCTTGCTTTATTCCTAATCACTTCTTTATTTTCATTCAACTTATTTCTGTAAATCCATTTTATTCCTATCACATTATGATCTTTTGGTCTAAGAACTTATTCCCAAGTATTGATGTTTTCCATTTGATTTAATTCTTTATCTATTGACTTAACCCAATGCTTATCATGTCTAGCTTCTAAAAAAGTTCTACGCTGAATTTTGGAGAATAAAAAGAAATTAACTTGCTCAGATTCACTTACCATCATTCTTCTAGTGTGAATTATTTCATTTATATCCCTAATGATGTCACTTTCATTATGATTTCTATGGACATTTAGATTGGGTTTTGATGTCCTTTTTCTCTTTTTTCTCATCTATATTTTATTTTTCAAAATCTTTCTCTTCAATGATTTCATGAATGTCTATTAGATCACTGATTCATTATGCTCCATTTTCTTCCAATTTTTCATCAATTCTCTTTATGAAGCATCTGCTATTGAAAACTCTAAAATAATCAAATATAGATAGTTTGTCTTTTCATAACTCATAAGAAGTCTTGTCACTGTTGACTCTCAATAACACTCTATTTTAGATATGTACTGCTATACCAATTGCCTCTCTTCAATATTTATCTAGTATCTTGGATTTATTTAACATTATCCTCACCATCCTATTTTGTATCTCTATTCAAATACTCCATTTTACTGTGGAGTTTTGGCTACTGAATAATATCTCTTTATTCCATGGTCTTCAAAATACTCAATAAACTAATCTGAAATGAATTCTCCTCTCCAATCTGATCTTAGGCACTTAATCTTCAAACTAGTTTCATTCTCAATCAATGCTTTAAATGCTTTGAAATGTCTAAAAACTTTTAATTTTTTTTTAAAAACATTACCTAAGTCATACATAAAAAATAATCAATAAGCAAGATGAAATATTTCTCACCTTGAGTGTTTTGATTTCTCATAGGTCCATACAAATCAATGTGAACAAGCTCTAACATCTGAGCGGTCAAGTATTCTTTTATTTTAAACCACCATCTGACTTGCTTCCCATACTGAAAAGGTTCACAAAGTGTATTGGATGGATTTTTAATCTTTAGAAGATTTTTGACTGCTTGTTTCTTGTTAAAGTTGACAAGATTGTCAAAATTTATGTGTCCCATTCTCCTGTGCTATAGCCAAATTTATTTAATCTGACTCAAACAACATCTTTGACCTTTGATGTTTGATAATATATACAAATTATTATTTATTCTCTAAACATTTGCAATTAATACATCTAAATATTTTTTCCTAATTTCACAACCTTATGCATAAAACTTTAGTGTGTACTCCTGATCACATATTTGATTTATAATCAAAAGCTTATGTTTAAGGCCTTCTATATACAAAACATTTTCAATTTTAGTTCTAACATTATCCAAATTTGTGTACCTTTTTTGACAATTTTGGCAATAATATTATCTCTAAATTTTACTGTGCCACCATTTATCTTCTTCAAGGTTATGAACTTGCTCTTATCTCTTATCATGTGCCTCAAACATCCACTATCAATGAACCATGGCTTTTTATCATTTCTTGCATGTAAAGTTGTCTGTACCAATATAGATTTTTTAAATTATTTCTTCTGCCATGAATCTGTCTAAACTTTTTTCTTGATGAATGGTGCTTTGAAACTTTGATCCTTCTTGTCTGACTCAAATATGCTTCTACAATACTAGGCTATCTATCCAAAGTTATTTCACTTGTAACATATTATGGCCTCTTCATTAAAGCTTGATAGAAGAGCAATAGAGTTGTGGCTTCTGTTTGACTTTGCATAAATTTCCTTCTTATTTTTGAAATTGTTAGCCCTTTTTTGACATTCTATTTTCTTATGACTATATCTATTATAATAAAAATAGTAACCATAAAAATAGGACCTATTTGTGTATCTTTAATCTGATTGCTTTTTGTATCTCTATTCCTTCCAACCTTCTTTATTTGAAATGTCCTATGTATTCTTAACTTCTTCCTTTTTTATTTCTTCTTTTGTAAGAGCTTTATTATAGCTCTTTTTTTTCTATGTTAACCTTGTCTGTGAAAGTAGTGGCTTGCACTTCTCTTTTTTAAATCTGATATCTATCTTATTTGACATTGATCTTTGACTCTCTAATATCTTATTCAACATATTAGTGCTATTCTTAAATTTTGAATCATTGGCTACTTTATCATTGATTGCTTTATTTATTTTCTTAAGATCTACTTTTAAATAAGCAATTTCAATAACATACCTTTCATATTATTTACTTACTTTTTGTAACTGTGCCGTTAGATCTTTTTCATTCTTCTTGGCTTCTTCAAAGTGTTTGTAGATCTTTAATTATTTCCTTTGACTCTTTTTTATTTTTTTAATCTAGAGCTTTAATATTCGATTCTTCTTCTCAAGAGCTTTTAGCTCTTCTAAGGCACAAATGAGTTCTCTATCTAGATTCACTTTAGCTTCATCTTGTTCTTTTTCTTGATCATCTATACTTTTACTTATAGAGGCATCTTCATGTATGGCCATGAATAAAATCTTTTCTTTTTATGAATCCCTGATTCTACTATCTTTGACTGAGCTAGTATCTTTAGAGTACAAACTCTTCTTCTAGAATCCCTTTTTGAATTTTCCTTTGAAATTCTCACTAGATGTAGACTTTCCTTCTTCATTGTCACTATTACCCTTATTTGGGTACTTATCTACAAAATGTCTAATCTTTCCATAATTAAAACATTTAAAAGGTAATTTTCTTTGATATTTACATGTGCCCATTTTTGGCTTGCAAATGAATAGAGCTCTGTTGTTATCTTCATCATCACTAGAACTGCCACTTGATTCTTGAATCTTAGCCTTCTCTTTATTTGATATCTTAAAAACAAATTCTCTCTTTGAGGGTTTCTCTTGTTATGTTCGCATCTCATATGCCATAAGAATACCATGTAGCTCATCCTTATTTATCTTGGATAAATTCTTCATTTCTTCAATTTCTAAAACTTTTACATCATATCTCAATGGTAGAGATCTTAAAACTTTTTGTACCAGGTTTGATTCTTCTAAATTTTCTTCAAGACCTTGAATTTGATTAACTATTTGATCAACCCACAAAGGTAACTTGCTATATTTTCTTCCTCTTCCATCTTAAAACTCTCAAACTATCTTATGAAAGTCTGAAGCTTAGCTTGCTAAACCTTTCCATCACCTTTGTAAATATTGTCAAGCTTTACCTAAATTTTATGAGCAGATTTACATTGCATAATTTTAATAAATTATTATTTACATAAACCATATAAAATAGAATTTAAAGCTTTAGCATTATTTTCACTTGACTTATTTTCCTTCAAAGTAGTTACAAGTGTCTGTGGCTCTTCATATTCCTCCACCAATATTTACTAAATGTTGAATTCAAGGGCCATCAAATAAGTCCTCATCCTTATGCTCCAAAAAGCATAATTTGTCCCATCAAACAAAGGTGCCTTATTTGTATAAAAACTTTCATGTGATCCAACCATCATGCTTTCCTTGATCTTCCTTCAAGCTATAATTTTTTTTCAAAAAAAAGAATCTATTCTGATACTAATTATTAGGTACAAAATATACTAAGAAGGGGGTGAATCAATATATTATATATCTTTTACTTAATCTGATTTCTTTTCTTTAACCACTTAATCACACATTCAAGACATTAAATAAAATTTAAATAATAATATGCACCACACAAGAGAGAAAGAAACACTATAATTTTACATGGAAACTCAAAGTGAAAAAATCTATGGAGAATAATGTCAAGTGTATGAATGAGCACCAACTCAAATTACAAAGTTCACAAGCACCAACTTGCAAGAGCACTAACCCCTTTGTCAAGTACCAACACAACTATTTATGAGCACCAACCCATAGGAGCACAACCCCTTGCAAATATTTGTGAGCACCAATCCATAGGAGCACCAACCCCTATTGTGTATAAAACATAACTATCTCTCAATGTTACTTACTCAACAAATGATATAACTCTATAATATCTCTTATTTTTATCTCTTCTTTTCTTATATAAAATAATTACAAAACCATGTACTCTCTTGCATATTAAAAATGGCTTCTCAAGCCTAAATTTATAGCTTTTTAAATGACCTTTGACATTCACCCTTTGTGACCCTTCAATTCTCATGGAAAATAGTGCCAAACTTGTATGACCCTTCCTATCCTTACATTTAAAAATTCACAAGGTGACCCTTCATAAGCAAATGTGTCCTTTCCTCTTTTGTATTTATTTTGATGAATTTTTATATTCTTCAAAGTGTCCTTTCATGAAAAAAGACACCATACCCTCTTTTGTCTTCACATGGTGATTCTTGCAATTCTTTAAGCTGACTCTTCATGAAAAAATGCATCCCATTCCTCTTTTATCTTTACCCCATGACTCTTTGAATTCTCTATGGGCCCTCTTTTGACTTATATGAAACCAAAAATATATTCATTAATATTAAATAAATATTAACACACATTATCCAAGATATGAATATTAAAAACACCATTAAATACTATGGGCCTTTTATCACCAATGCTAGACCTTTGGTATCAATGACAATATTTCTAACAAAGTTGTTAGAATGTTTGCTTTGGTGAGAAATAAGGTAACCTAAAATAAAACAAGTGAAAAATCATGAAAAATAAATGAAAAACACCTCTCTATTAAAAAATCACTATTGCATAGTCAAATTAGAAAAACAAAATTGTAATAAAATCAATGTAGAAAAAAGATAGATTAACAAAAAGTAGAAAATAAATAGACCTATGCTTATAAGATGGTTTTGCTGGTAAGAGCAATGATTTCACTACCAATAGTGACAAATTCACTATATAAAGAGATGAATTCATTGCAGGTAATAATAATTTTATTGAAAAAAGATGATTTCACTGTAGGCAATGATGAATTCACTGTTGATTGAGGTAATGACAATCATTGTTTTTTATCAAAAATTGCTGTTAACCCTGCAAATAAAATAGAAAACATAAAAAAAGATTAAAAAATAGGATAATTTCATTATTTTTGCTTCCAAATTTGTGGTTATGTAGAGGAGTGCACATATACGAATAGAAAACAATTGATAACAACTTGTAGCTCATACCAACCCTAAACAAATGCAAGATTAAATGCAAAATACAAAATAAATAATAAAAATCGAAATAAAAATACTATCTAATTGTAAAAATGATGATCAAAATATAAAAAAAGACATGGGAAAAGTCCCATCAAATGTGCCAAAAAAATATGAACTAAATTTAAATATGCAAAATAAGTAAACTAATTCTAATCTAAGCTAAAATTTAAACTATGGTATAGAAATAAACAAATAAAATAATAATCACAAATTTTACGCTTTGAATGCACAAGCTTTCTCCATTGTGATATACATTTGATTTTCTCTTTAAAATACGTGGTGCTCACTCTTCTAATGTAAAAGAGAATGAACAACATTTTGGTACAAAAATGTAAGTCTTTGATTTGTCTTGATTTGCTTGTATGTAGAGCTCTGATTTCTTGATTGTTTGATGTGATCTGTAAATTTCGTGAACTCTTATAAATAAGGATTTTAAAGTGTATTTATAGATTTTTGGAGAATATTCTAATGGTAGAGGATCATTTGTACTTTTTCAATGATCCAAATGATCAACAGTGGCTAATAAGTCCTTACCCATGAGGATGAAGACTATTTCAAAATGGTTGAAAAAATTATGAGATGGATTAGCTGACTCAACAAGATCAAGTCAATTATATTGATAACTCAAGAGATGAGTCATAATAGGTTGAAAATTTTATGTATTTGGTTAGGATGAGGGAGAAAAAAGTGGGAGATGTTTGGATGAGATGTAAAATCTAGATTTTTATTATTTAAAATAATGATTTAAGTATACATAATTGACTTATTCAATATTTTTAACTATTAATTATTTGAATTTGAGAGAAAATGTGATTTATTAATTTAGAAATAATTATTAAATATATTTAGGTGAATTTTGACACTAAATGAAATTTAGGTGTCTATAGAGAGTATATGAGTTCATCAAGTTGATTCAAATGATATGTAACCATATGTCTCAATTATTCAAGAAATTTAATTTCACAAGTTATATCACACATATTTTATCAAATTGGAGATGGTGACAATATACCACATCAATATTAGTAGTAATAGTCAACTCCTCATGCTTTAATCATTTTGAAATATAGTTTTTATTTGAAAGATATAAAAGATTTTGTCACTTGATAGGCTATGAAGCTTTTGAAAAAGACTTAAAAGATTTATCCCAAGAATATTAATCAATGAAAAAGCATGAAAGTATATAAATAAATAAATCACAAGACTAAATTACCTCTCAAGATGTAAATCATAAATGAGACAAGAATTTTAAAGTGAGAAATTGAATATATAAGAGAAAAATTCACATGATTTTATTAGAAAGTTTACTATCAAAATATCCATAATTATAAGATTGAATCAAGAGCATAATATAAGAAGAGAGAGAGCTATAAGATTCTAGTGAAAAAATGAGGATAATAAGATTTATTTTATAGAGCTAAAAGATAATAATGTGAGTTATAAATAATCCCATTATTACCTTACAAGCCTCCTATTGGTGTGCCGCTTGTATCTTAGTTTATTAAAAAGTGAAGGTATGTGTGCACCATGTGGGGGAAGGAGTTACTTATTCAAGTAAATTTCAAATCATAAAGGAGCATAAATAGGTGAGTGGCACCTCATGAAATCTATATTTATGTGAATTAATAATTTACATAAATAAAAATTTCATACACACAAAAAAGAACTTGGGATAAAAATAAATTATCTTAAATAAAGTGTAATCTTAACACTCTCCCTTAAAATTTATTTAAGAGTTTACAAACAAACAAAAAGATAGAAAACATCATTAAATCTCCTCCTTGATGATAACTTCCTTCAATTATAACTTTTTACAAAGGAATACAAATTTGTCTTTACATAATGTTTTAGTGAAGATACCAGTCATTTGTTTTTTTGTAACATAGAAAGAGAGAAGTATTTGATTGTCTTCAAAAAATTTAAGCTAAAAGTGATGTTGAATCTCAATGTTTTCATGAAAATTTGATTTTTTTACTAAGGCAATAGTACTTTGATTATAACCAAAAATTGGAGTAGATGAATGTTGAGGGTGGTCCAAATCTACAAGAAGTCTTTTGAGTTAAATATCTTCCTTTGTAACATGATTACAATATTTTTATTTAGATTCTATGAAAGATAAAGATAAATAATCTAATTTTTAATATTCCATGGAATGATATCAAAATATAAATAAAAATAATAACCACTTGTGGATCTATAATCATTAAGATCATCAGTCCAATCAGAACCTAAATATCCTGCCAAATAAAAATTACTATTCAAGGTATACTCGATTTCAAAAGTTAGAGTACCTTTAATATAATGAAGAATTATTTTAGTATCTTTAAAATGAATATCTTGAGGTTTAAACATAAAATCAAAAACTAATCCAATATAAAAATTAATATCAGGATGAGTATGAGTAAGATAATTCAAATTGTCAACTAATTTTTTATGGAGAGTTGGATCAACAATTTCAATTTCTATGTCATTAAGTAATTTAACACCAAGTTTAAAAGGAGTAGTAATAGGTTTTCAATATAACATATTAAACCTAGATAACAAGTCATATGCATATTTAGATTGAGAAATAGAAATTTTATATTTTTCTTGTCATATTTGAATGCCTAAAAAGTAATATAAGAGACCCAAATCAATTATTTCAAAGGTATTATTCAATTTATTTTTAGTGTAATAAACTATTGAACTATTACTATTGGTTATTATTAAGTCATCAACATATAAAATAATGGCAACCATGTCATTTAGAGTGTTTTTGACAAAAAAATTAGTATCATTAGAACTACAAGTAAAGCCTTGAGCTTAAAAAATGATAGATTTTAGAGTACCATTCTCTAAGAGATTGTTTCAAACCATAAATAACTTTATTTAACTTACAAACAAATTTTTCATTGTATTCCTTAATAAAACTAAGAGGTTAAAACATGTAAATTTATTCATGCATGTCACCATTTAATAAAACACTCTTAATATCCATTTGATAAACAAGTCAATGAATGTGGGCAACTAAAACTAAAATAACTTTAATTATGGGCATCTTAGCTATAAGTGCAAAAATTTCACTATAGTTAAATCTTTTATTTTGAGAAAAACCTCTACCAACTAATCTAGCTTTATATTTTTTAATTTGATTGTCAGAATTTATTTTAGTTTTAAATAACCATTTACAATTTACCAAATGATGTCCTTTAAGGAGGGACTAAGTTCAAAGTGTTATTACAAATCAAAAAATTGTATTCATCATGCATAGTTTTTTTCCAATGAAGATGGTCTTGAGCTTGTTTTAGTGTTTGAATATCATTATTGTTTATAAATTTATACATCAAAACATAATTAAAAAATTATTACGTAGTTCTATGAGTATCATTAAGATCTACATTAATTTCATAATCTTAGTAGTCATGGTCCACTTAGGCATAGCTTGTGGTGGATCACAAATAGAAAAGGAGAATGAAATTTAGAAATAATATCATTATGCACTAAATCATTATGATCATCACTCATTTCAAAAAGAAAATAAGCATAAACTATATCAAGATAATTTGAATTAAAAGCACAATCAAGTACACTATTTTTAACAATGCTAACATCTTTTTTAATCTTGATTTTGTTAGTTTGAAGATCATACATCTTATAAATTTTAGATGATTCATCATAACAAATAAAGATAAAAGTGTTTGCTTTAGAATCTAACTTCTTACATTTTTATATTGAAATATGAATAAATGTATCACAATCAAAAACACATAAATGCTTCACATTAAGTTTTCTGTTACTTCAAAATTTTTTAGAGATAATATTTAAAATAGATTTAGGAGTCCTATTAATGATATAGACATCAAAATACATAGCTTCAACCTACAATTTATAATACATATTTTTAGCATGTAACATACACATAGCCATTTCAATGATAGTCTAATGTTTATGTTCAATAACAACATTTTACTTAAGTGTGTAGGAAATAGTTTTCTTATATTTAATACTATGTTTCTTAAAATATGCAAGAAAATCATTGTTAACATATTCAGTATCATTATCAGTAAATAATATACGTAAAGAAAAATAAGATTATTTTTAACAAAGGCATGAAACTCAATAAAAGTGTTAAAAATTTGATCTTTAGTTTTCAAGAAGTAAATCCAAACTCACCTAATGCAATAATGAGAAAATTTAAAACATATTTAGAATCATTAATAGGAGTTTACATATGGCCTAAGAGATCACTATGAAATAAATAAAGCTTTTCAGTAGCACACCAAAAATGATTCATAAGAAATGTTTCTCTATGAAATTTATTGGCCATACAACCACTACAAGTAGAAATAGTGGGAGGAATTTCACATAAACCTTACACCATATTAAGTTTTTTCATAAATGCAATACTTTGATAAATTATGTCTTAATCCTTTATGTCACAAATTAGCATCATTTAAAACAAGCAAAACATGAAAAAAGGAGGAAGAGAATCTAGTATATTTGAACAAATTATCATTATCTAAAAAAGTAGTAGAAACTACTTGAAAATATTTCTTAGTAAATTTAAAATAACAAGTGTTATTATAAGATTATAATTTATAGTTATGCTTGCATAATTAAAGAACAAAAAATATGTTCAATTTCAAATCAGAAATAAACAAGACATTATGCAATTTACTATTAAGGATTTTAACATTTACTATAGATTCAACATTACAAGAAACATGATTTGCAAGACTTAAATTATTTTTAGAAAAATATGATTCTAAAAAAGTAAATAACTTAGTATTATATGTCATATGTTGAGTAGTACCATAATCAACAATCTATTCAACATGAGAAGTACATAAAACACAAGTAAAAGTAGCTATAATATTAGACTTTTGTTTAGCTTGAGTCTTAGTGTTACTAATGTTAGAATTGTCTTTGACCTTATTTTTTTTACTTTTTATATCATATTTTTTCTTAAATAAATGATCTTCATCATAAATATATTTGTCATAATAATTACATTCTAACTTTTTTTAGATTTGGAGTTAGATTTTTTGATTTTTCTTATCATGTGTATTATTGGACTTAGCATGTTCTTTGTCATTCTTATGTCAATGTTTAGAAACAAAATCATATTTATTAATCTTAAGACTACCAAATTAAATCAAATTTTATTCTTCTTGATGCAAAAAAGCACATAATAAGTCAAATGTCAACATTAAAGTAACAAAAGCTATTTGTGAATGAGTATTTATAATAAACTATTGAAAAGGTCAAGGTAAATATATTTTTTATGATAATATCAATTGAATTTAAATCTAAAAGTTTAACACCTAAACCAACTAACTGAGAATGTAAAAAAATAATTTTTATCAAGAAATCATCCATAGTTTTGAAGTCAATATACTTTAAATTAGACAATTGAGATTCATTCACAATGTCATAAACAAATTTAAGCTTAGACCATGTAGTGGATGTAAGAAGACAACTATCAATATGCACATAAAATTCAAGGTTCAAGTCATTTTTTGCTTGCCATTTCTCTTGAACTTTAGTGGAGATAGTCTATGTTCAAGTTTGAGGTATATGCCATCTACTACATGCATAAAGTATTTAAAAGTGAATATGTATTGTATATGCAATTTTTATAAATTATAATTGGTGGATGTAAGTTTAAATTTATGCAACAATTAAGTCATTATACCTTGAAATCTCATTCAATTCTCGAAAAGTAAATATGTAAGAAAAATCACTTAAACAAAAGAGGTGTGGAAGAGGGAAAAGAAAGCCAAAGAAAAGACTTAGTCGAAATGTAAAAGAGATATCAAAGAAGAAATGGGAGCTAGAAAAGGATAAGGAATTACAAAAAAATAATTACAAGATGATGATTAATAATTTTCTAAGTTGAAAAGGAAAAGATAATATCAACTATTTTTAAAATCTTGGGTCACATGAACTTAAACAAAAATAATATCAATTATTTTAATGGTAATATCACTTCAAAACATTAAAAAATGAACAAGATTTGATCAGAGTAAAAATTGTATATAACAGACAACAATGTGGAATATTATTATTATTATTATTTATTTTTTCTTTTTAAAGTCTCACAAATCCGAATAAATATTTAAATTGTTTAAGTGAAAAGTAAATATATATAAACTATCACTTGTAGTTTCTTATTATAAAAAAAAGATTTAAAAGAGATTTTTTTTAAAAAAAAAATTAAAAATTTAAAGAAGGAAAAAAATGCAGGGATAATATGTGTGTGGGTGTGTGTATTAAGGTAAACTTACATAAAAGGTTAATAAAGTTGATTAAAAGGCATGGGATAAATCCTTCATGGTATCAGAACTTGTGAGAGAATATAGATTTTGAGTCAAAGATCTTTACGAGATAAAAAAGATACCAATTTATTAATACAAGAAGATAAAATATTGTGTTTTGATTAATTTTTAATGATCAAACATAAAATATATGTTTGTAAGAAGATTGAAGTAGCCAAAAAATAAAACTGAAAAATATTAAAAGAGTAGAAATATATGCTTGGAATAAAAGGAAGGAGCTCTAAAAAATAAATATTAGTGGTATAAAACTAATAAAAAAAATCTGATTAAAAAAACTTAGAAAGCTAAAAGTGTGTGTGTATGTGTGTGTGTGTGTGTGTGTGTGTGTGTGTGTGTGTATATATATATATATATATATATATATATATATATATATATATATATATATATATATATATATATATATATATATAACTTAATGTATATGAAATACAAAATTTGACTTGAAGAGCCTCTCAATTAGGTGAAAGAAAGAAACTGGGCCTTTCAAGTAACCTGCAATAATGAGTTAAAGACAAATAATTTCAAGTAAAAAGAGAGAGAAATAGATTTAAATGAAGAGTAAGGGTGGATCCCTTGTAAAAAAAATTCATAAAATATTTCTTAATTCTACATACTTTCAAAAAAATGTCAATAAGATGATCTTAGCTCTACTATTATGAAGGATTTATCCAAAGAATATTCATTAATGAAAAAACATGAAAGTATAAAAATAAATAAATTACAAG
This sequence comes from Torreya grandis, assembly GCA_037957365.1. Classification (NCBI taxonomy): domain Eukaryota; kingdom Viridiplantae; phylum Streptophyta; class Pinopsida; order Cupressales; family Taxaceae; genus Torreya; species Torreya grandis. Next base: position 5,594,519 of record JARHVA010000272.1, read on the forward strand.
ACTAAATTACCTCTCAAAGTGAAAATCATAAATAAGACAAAAATTTTAAAGTGAAAAAATAAACGTATCAGATAAAAACTCACATGATCTTATTAGAAAGCTTGCTATAAAAATATCTATAAGTACAAGATTGAATCAAGATCACAAGAGAAGAAAAGAGAGAGCTATGAAATTTTAGTGAGGAAATGAGAAAAAAAGACTATTTTACAGAGATAGAGGAGAAAAATGAGACTTACAAAAAATCCTATTATCACCTTACAAGCTTCCTATATGTATTCCACTTGTGTCCTAGTCCCTTAGAAAGTGAAGGGAGGTGTGTGCCATGTGGGAGAAGGAATTACTCATGCAATTAACTCTCAAATCCTAAATGAACATAAAAAGGTGAGTGACACCTTATGGAATCTATATTTATGTGAATTAATAATTCACATAAATAAAAATTTTATACACACAAAAATAAACTTCGGACAAAATTAAGTTATCCTAAATAAAGGATAATCCTAACAAGACTCCACATTTTTCACATGGTATATTTGTATTTGACCTTTGTAAGGTTGGATCAATGTTTTTAACTAATAGGGATGAAATAAGTAACAAGAATTTACATGTTCATATGTTATGGTTGTGTTCCCTTATCTAGATTTAGTGTTATTTTTTCTGCACATGAATTGATCATGTCTATACTAAGACCTATGGGTTCAAATTTAGAAAAACGCCCATCACTTTAGTCAATATTGACCAAGTGGATCAAATTTTATGCAAAGGTTATTAAGTGGATCAAATTTTAGTGCTCATATTTTTTATTTTTCATATCATGAATGGTATCATCATTGATATTATAGTAATTAGAAACATGCCCATCGCTTTACTCAATATTGACCAATAAAGGAAACTCAAATGATGGAGGTTCTTGTGGTTTTAATGGCTCCTTTGGTAATTTTTATTTCTCTTGATGTGCATATATGTGCACTTCAATATTTAGTACCTTATTTGCATATGAAGATGGAAGAGCCATTGTACTTGAATCATCTATTTCATAAGTATGTAAATGCTCAAGAGGAATGCATTATTTAGGTGGTATCATTATAGGAATACCTTTAATTTTAGATTGTATTTTATAAAATTTGAAAGGTTTATGATTATCAAACATTATAAATAAAGTCCCATCATGTATAAATTTTACACATAAGTGTAGATGGGATGGCTTCCATTGAAAGTGTCCAAGGTCTACATAAGAGTATATTATAATGGAATGATTAAGACATTACCCAAAAAGTAGTTGAAATAGTTTTAGGTCCCAATGTCACATCCAATGTAATTTGACCAACTGGAGGGGTATGTAAATTATCAAAGCCTTTCATATGTATAGTCAACTTTTAAAGCAAATTGGTATTAATTCCCATAATGATTAGAAAATTGATACTATAAATGTTCAATCTTGATCCATTATCAATGAGCACCCTTTTGATGCCCTTATTTTGTATCATCACTTCTATGAAAAAATATAACTCTTGATCAGTAATATCCTTGGATGGTAAGCCAATTAGATCAAAGGTAATAAGTTTGGAATTGTTTTTGAGATCTTGCATGATATTTTCAAAATAAATAGGGCCAATATCACTCAAAACTTGAGTTTAATGAAATGTATCATATAGGATGTCCTTGTAAACATTAGATTACTTTAAGAACTAAAGTAGTGAAATTTTAGAATGCATATTGCTCAATTGGTCATGTTGGTGTCTAGATACTGAATCTATATCACTACAAGGGGACTTATGGAGAGATATCAAATGTTGTCTCCATTTTAACACTCTCTCATTATGTGCACTCTTTTTCTTAACAATTTTGACAAGACAAGTAACATAGAAAACCATAACAACTATAAGGTATTGTACTATGAAATAATTCATAGATATGTCCATGAAAAATATGATTGTAAGAGTTATCAATCAATGAATAGAAATAGGAAAAAAAATTAGAAAACCCTAGCTATCCTATGTTTTGATGTTCAAATATGAGGTTCATCAAATGTTTAACCCTAATTTAGATTGAGGAATTCTAATTGGGTAGATATAGTTAAGGATATAGAAATGACAGGGTATAAGGGTGAATATTATATCTATAATAGGACAATTCATGTGATAAACTTAGACGTAACATATGCTAAATTTATTAAATTGAGATAGGTTATTATTGAAAAATATAACTATGCTAGATATATAAATGACATAAAAGAGAGTACGTAGCTAGTTTTGGTGCTAGCATAGATCTAGATCTGGTACAAGCAAAAAATAAGTAGGAAGACAATTTCAGATCAATCATTATATTTTGGATTTGGTGCCTTTGGCTCTTTGGATAGTTGTGTCATCCTAGCACAATTATGTTGACACTAGTGTCTAAGTTTGATGTTAGTGTCCTATATAAAATATTCACTAAAATAGAATGTAATCATCTAGATGCTTTCTGACTTTAGATTCACTTTTGTTTTGGTACATTTAGATATGGGTCATGGACTATCATTCCTAGTAAAATATAAAAAAATTAGCTTTCCATCTTCAATGTGACCTTAGAGAGAAATAGGTTAGTGGACACATGGTGTTGAGCTCACCCACAATGACCCCACTATCAAAGGGAACTTCCTACATATCCAATACTCTAAAAGAGGTCCTCAGACTCATGCATTTATCTCTTACATGTTGGCTTATGTGTGAATCATTCAATGTGTGTAAGTCAAGTCTAGCTTGTAACTTGCCAAATATGACCTTATGACTATTCCTTTAGTACTTCAGACCTGTAATTGGGATATTCCTTTGACTGATATCATAATAGGGTAGAATAAGAAATATTTTGGTAACTTGAATTATCTTTAGGGATAATTTTAAGAATTGACCCATAAAACTTACTATAAAATCTTGGCAAATTCTAGAGTTCATGGATAATTCCATTGGTGAATATTTGACAAAATTGCCATATAGATATAAATTAAGCAGTGATTCTATTAGCTCTTTTAAAAAACTTATAAATATCCATTGAATTAAACACCATATTCAAATCAAGAAATAATGGAAAAAACTTCATAGTTAAATTCTTTTCCCCAAACATATTCATGAGGAAAATATGCTTGAGGTGGAATAATGATTATGATCAATAGACACCCTAAGTTTTTTAGAATAAATATTTTATTTTGCCCTCTGAAATTGGGGGAAGTTTATCCATTTCAAATAGTTGACCTAATGAATAAATCCAAGCAAGGAGGACATGAGAGATAACACAAATAAGAACTTCTAAAGACCCATCCCAAACCTAAACCCTAAGTAGGTGCGTGCATCTTTGATAACAATTTCATGGATAACCAAATTATGTCTAATATTAAGGGTTTTGATATAAGATAAAAAAGGGTTTTCACACTATGAGCAAAGAACCGATGAAAAAAATAACATGGAAATAGTTTGATCCCTTAAAATATAGGCAAAAATTTAAAAATATTTACAGATATGCAGGACTTGTATTTATTACTTGGATTATACTTCATTGGTAGATATGTAGGGCTGTATTTATTACTTGAATTGTACTTCATTATTAACTACTTAGACTCCTTGGTATCCTCTTGTAATTGTCACTTGCTTCATGATTCCCACGACTTACAGGGATTGTATTTCTTACTTAGATTATACTTTTTAGAGTATGTATTTCATGTATTATCTCATGTTTACTACTGTATTAGCTAGCTATTTTATCCTTTAGTGAGTTTGTCTCATGTGAAGATTTATCCCACATTAACTAGTTAGGCTAGTTCTATATTTTGCCTTGTCTATTTATATAAGATCTTTATTTTGTATTAGTATATCATATTTTTAAATAACATTTGCATTGCATTATTTTACAAGCAATAGTTTATAGATTCATGTGTGATGTTCTTAGAGTTATCACTTCTGAATCTTGGGTTAGAATGATTATTCATCATTCCTAACATGGTACCATAGCTTTGAGGTGTTACTCCCATCCACATTGCTACCTAAATTTTTTTCCTTGCCATTGATTCTTCCCTTGTCATGTAATTCCCTTGTCGCTACTTCTTCCCTTATCACAAAGATGAGGGATAAAAGAGAGGCATGTGAGGATATCTTTGTGCCTTTTTTCAAGATTTTTTGAAGATTTCATTGTTTTTGAAGATTTTGATTTTAAGCTTCACATGGAGATAAAAAAAAGCAGAGCGTGGCATCTTTTTTCTCTAGCTGAGGGTGGCATTGGATTTTCACTTTGGTAAAGTAAGGTATTAGAACATCTGAAGGGAGAATAGAGGCATTAGCTACACTTCAACTAACCATTTGAGTTTTTTTTTTGCTATTTTAGATCTACTTATCTACTTGTGGGAGGAGTTGGAATGATGAAATCTAGGAATAAAAAGAGATCTGAATGCTAAGATCTGAGTCCAAGTCATCTTAAGCTTATTTACAAAGGAGGCATCTTAAACTTATTTACAAAGGAGGCATCAAAATTTTTTTGATGTTTTTTTTAGCTTAGCATTTTTGATGGCTTTGTGTTAGAGTTTATGGAGCAAATATGCCTGCATTGGAGAAGAATATGACTGTTGCATTCACATCTTCCAAGTTGAGGTGGCATGATATTTGTTTATAGGTAATTGATCTTTGTGTTGACTAGATAAGTGTTTGATCTTTGCATTGATATGATCTTGGTGCCTGATTTATGCATTTACATCTTCATACCAGACTTGCATTGGAAAGAAGATGCTTAGTTTGGCATTTTAATTTTGATCTAAGCCATTTTTACAAATTTATCTTCTTTTTTGGACATAGTTTTGTTTCTTTTTATCTCAGATCTACATTGAGTGGTAGGAGAAGGTGGCATTGGATTATTAGAAAATAAGAACCAAAATATGAAGGAGATGGCTAACTACTTGATGAATTTATGGGTTTTACCTCCTATCTATTGGGTAGATGCAGTTAATTTTTTGAACTACATTCATAATCACACACCACATCGAGCACTTGAGTATATGACTTTGGAGGAGACTTGGTTTGGAACTAAGCCTGATGTCTTTTTTTTTGAGTCTTTAGAAGCCTTGCTTGGGAATTTGTACCAAAGAATAAAAAGAAAGCATTGGATAAGAAGAAAAAACATTTGATTTTTGTAGGGTATTTCAAGGACACAAGATCTTATCATCTATTAGATCCTGATATTCATTTTCAAACTCATGTATAGTTTGATGAGAATTTCACATATCATGACTCTTCATATTATTCCATGACTTCTTCTTCTTCTTCTTTTGATGATTCACCTCCTCTTTAAGATTCATTATTTGAGGATTTAGTTTAGGAGATTATTGAGGAGGTTATAGAGGATGAGGATCTTATTCAAACTAATGTTGCCACTATGCCTAGGTGGGCTCATACTACAATTTTTGAGACAAAACCATTCATACAAGATCTTCCATGTACTCAAAATCATCATCAACATTATAAAGGTAATAGAATTTTGTGTCAGGCATTCTCTAGGGATCCATAGTCTTTTTCACAAGCTCATGGGATATAGAAGTAGGATGATGTGATGACATATGAGTATTCTTCATTAATGAAGAATCACACTTGGGATTTGGTCACTCTTCCTAAGAAAATAAAGTTGGTTAGGTGTAAGTGGATTTATTGCATCAAGTATGTAGTTAATGGGTCCATTGATAAGTATAAGGCACATCTTATTACAAAGGGATTATTGAAAGTTAAAGGTATTGACTATTCTGAGACTTTTGTGCCTATTACCAAGATGGATTCTATTTGCCTTGTAATTTCTTTTACTAGATCACAGGGTTAGATAATATATCAGATGGATATTAAGAGTCCTTTCTTGCATGGATAATTGTATGATGAACTCTATATGGACCATCTTAATGAGTTTGTTCATGATTATTCTCTTGTTTGTCAACTTAGAAGCTCTCTTTACGATCTCAAACAAGCCCGTCAGGCTTGGTATGAGAAGATGGATTCATTTCTTCTCTCCACTGGCTTTGATTGCTACGACTCCAATCCCATAGTGTATGATGATCATCTCATATAGCTCATCATAGCTATATAAACTATTTATAAAGTGTTGCCTTTGGTTATATATCGCATTATATTTAATAGTTAAAGTCTTATCTAAGTAAGAAATGAATGTAATTTATCCTTTGTTTGAATATAATTTATTACCAATTTTTTACCTTGTTATTGTGTCTAACTTTGATGAATAACATAGTTTTGAGTACAACACATCCTAATGGCAAGGTAATTTTGAGAAGGCAACACATAATTTTGAGGATTCGACAAACGAGCTCCAAAGATTTAATGCTTTGAAAATGCTCCAAAGATGCTCCAAAAATGCTCTGAATATTCTTTGAGTGTGATCTAAAAATATATAAGGATGATTTGAATAAGTCTAGGCATGTTAAAAAGACCTATACAAGGTGCTCTGAAGACCTCTACAAGATGCTTTGAAGATACCTAGATGTGCTTTGAAAACCAACTAAATCCTACTGATTGAGATAGTAATTCTATAGATATCTATAAATAGACTTTATACATTTAGATGTATTCTTTTAGACAGTACCATTCATTGTAATGGCTTGAAATTGTTTGGATATATTTGTATCTTTATTTTGTAAAATTAGATAAGTATTTTAAATATATGTTAGCTATTTTTTGTCTATAGTTAGTTAAGTCAGTTCCAACGCCTTCCTAAAAGCATGGGATCTAACTCATAGATTTTTTATATTTTGAATAAATAGATTTGGGCATTGAAATTGCCAATATTTTGTACTCTGTAAATATATATTTAAATACACATCTCTTCACTCTAGATAGTTAGAGAATTAGAGAAAGTAAGAAGTGAACAGTTGGTGAATTAGAAATCAGAAGAAGCATTTTATATTTTTATATATTATTTTAAATGAAATAGAGTTCAACATTTATATTTATTATTGAGTAAAGTAGTTCCTATTTTGAAGGAGTGAGGGCCCACTTCTCTTCGAGGATCAGGATAAATTGGTATTTTTAGTTTAATAGTTTAGAAAGCAATTCTTTAATTTTAATATATTTCATTCATTGTAGATTGTAATTTTATTTTTAACCACAAGAATTATTTATTTTAAATAAAGAGTGATTTATTTTCAAAACAAAGAGTGATTGTTTTTAAATGCAAGTGTGAATTTCCTTTAATGCAAGAGTGTTTCATTTACATGCAAGAGTTATTTCAATTCAATATACACAGATTTATTTATACAAAAGTGCATTTTTCAAACTAGATTAAGTTTTTTAATTCATCTCATATTTAGAGTTTGTTAGAAGTTGTTCAGTGACAATAAAAAATATTTTTAGATTTTGAAAATTATGCTATTCTACCTAGCTGGGCAAGTCGAGTGAAGACATTATATATCTTATGCTAGATGTTTAAGTTTTTAGATGTTGATGGTGTGAATGCCAATAAGAGATATTAAATTAATAAATAATTTATATTTATTTTTCTTAAATATATAATTAGATTTTTATTTACTATTTTTAGGATTTAAAAAACACAATAGAAATAAAACCCCCCAAATAGTGAATTGTATAACTCCAATATCAAATAGTCTCATTGCAAATAGCCATCAGACACTGCCCTAGTTGAAAATGACACTAATCCATTGATTGGTTAAATGAGAGGTATAATGATAGCATATAATTTTTTGCACCATTTTCGATGACACACATTCATCAATAAATGTTAGTGAGATCTTACGTTAGAGTTATATAGGGGAATTCAAAAACATTCATAAAATTCAAAAATATAAAAATAATTTAGGAGTCTTTAGATTTATGAATCAACCATGAGATTATCAAGGATGGTTTATCTCTAAGGGATCTTAAATAATCAAGAAGAAAAAAGGGTCCAATCCTTGTTATAAAGATTAGGAAGTGAAATAAAGGCACTTAAAAGCTATTTTTTTGATTCTTGTCCTGAATAGGGTTTATCCTCAACAATAGATCCTATAAGAAGAATCCTATTTAGAACATCCTCTCATATAGGGAGAATTGATTCTAAAATACTCTTTCTAAAATAGCTAGAGTTGATCCATAAGCTTTACAATAAGAAGATTTGATCAAAGATTCTCCTCCTGAGATAAACCATAGATTGAGCACCCATGAAGTGAATTTAGATTGGATTGATAACCAAAGTTTAGAATAAAACATGGAAGATGAACATGAACATGTGGAAAACCTTGACCGATAAACCCAATAAGATAAAACTTTCACATATCTAATTAACCTCAGTCCTAATGATATAACTTCCATGAAAAACATTTCACCATTCATTTTACCTACTTTTAGAGGTAAATCCTCAGATCCAAATAATTTCCTCTTTGAGTTTCAAGTTCTCTATCAAACATATGATTATGTCATAGACAACCAAAATTTAAAATTATTCCCATCTACACTCAATGATGCAACCATGAGATGATTCATGAGACTTGAGGGTAATTACATAACTACTTGGGATGAAATATAAACTAAATTTATAGATAAATGTCAAAATTATTATAGAGTTAGAGAATACAGGGAAGACTTTTTTAAGATCAAACAAAATGAAGATGAAACCTTAGAAGATTACCTTGACAGGTTTATATTTACCCATAAAAAGAGTGGTTATCAGCTCATTGAGGAGGTTGTCAAAATAATTTTTGTTAAGGGATTAAATGATGATGCATGGGATTATTTGAACCTAATGGGAAAGGGTGACATTTATAAGTTAACCTTTTATCAAATTTTAGTATTATGTACTAATTACTCTAGGACAAAACCTAGTATAAAGAAATCAAGGTTAGGAAAATCACCTAAAATTGGTCAATTAATAGAAGAATTTGTAAATTTAAAGATAAACATTCTAGTGTAATTGAAATCTACTTTAGATGACCTCAAATAAAAATCCAATGCTACCAATACTAAATAATTGTCAATCTATTATCCTAGATTTAGGCTCAAACATGTAGTAAATGATTGCTCCTCAGACAAAATAGATGTCTATGGTATTTGTGATTTAGATCATAATACCAAAAACTAAAAAAACCTTCCTACTATAAGAAATCAAGTGAAACAAGTATCACATATCATTGAGGAAGTAAATTTCATTCAAAGATAAGAAAACCAATAATCCTAGCCTTAAAATCAGTTTGGTCCTAGATTTTCTTCCAATCCATGGATGGTACCAGGCACTGGACAAATCACACCATTCACATGGGGACCATCCCAACCATAACCATGGGGTAATCAAGAATAGATTAAATATATGTGGGGAATGTCTCAAAGTTAACCCTGGTCACAAAAAAAATCAATAACCACATTAGGTATAACAACCACAACCTCAATGGTCAAATCAACAATATCAACCACAAAGAAGATTTCCTCCACAATAGGCCTTAATGCCTCCAAAAATTTAGCCACCACAAATCAAGTAATAGGTTAAACAACTATAGTTACCTACCCAACCAGTGGTAAATCCAAAGAATAAGCAAAATGCACCTGCCTATGGAGCTGATCAAGAGAGTAATATTGCTAATGTTCATCTAAATGCAATAATATTCAACTCAGATCAGGCAAGGTAGTAGGAGATACATCCATTACCAAAACTAAATTCTCAATGATAATAATAATTTTTAACCATCGATAGTCTAAGAACTAGTTAAAGAAAAGGTATAAGACTTAAGGAAGAGAAACCTAGGGAAGATTCTAAATTATTGCATAGATTAAAATAAATGAAGATATAAATTTCACTATTAATAAACATTAAATACATTCTAGATCTGAATCAAATCATTCAAATATTGTGTATCAAAGCAATAATAAGAAATAAGCAATATCCAAATATGATTCAAGTAACTAGAAAAAATTGTTGATTTATTAATAAGAAACATACTTGTTTCTAAATATGGAGATCTTGGCAGTCCTATGATGATTGTGAAAATTAGGAACAAGTCTATTCTAAATGTGCTTGTATATCTAAATTATACCATATATATAATAACTATCAACATAGTAGAATCCTTATCTCTCATAGGGCTTTAGTCTACCATAACAATCTTGTAAATGGCTGATCAATCCATTGCTGCCCCTAAAGGAACCATAGAGAATGTACCAATCACCATTAAATCTTTAGAATACCTTATTTATTTCATGATATTTTAACCTAAACCAAAGAGGGTAGGGTATCCAATCATTCTTGGTAGACCTTGGTTAGCTACAGTTGCCAAACAAATTGATTGTAGATATGTCAATATGACTATTTCTAATGGAATTCATGCTAAACATATATCTCTCTATCTACCTACTATACCTTTAATAGGTCTTTATAAAAAAATATAGGTGGATCAACTTAATAAAACTAGACTATTGTATCTTCCTTAGCCATGGTTACCATCAAATAACATGCCCAAAAGTTTGGAGAATAAATAATAGAAGATTTAGACTAAGAGAGCCTAGCTTTGAAGTCCAATGATTTTGATTTGAAGTTCGATAGTTTTTATCTGAAGTTCAATAGTTTTGACCTGAAGTTCAATGGTTTTGCTCTGAATATTGATAGTCTTAATTTGAATTCTAAAAGCTTAGGTCCAAAGACTAGTAGCTTAGCTCTAAAGACTAGTAGCCTAGCTCCGAAGATTAGTAGCTTCGCTCTGAAGACTAAAAGATATGCTTTGAAGGTAAAATATCATGAATAGGAAGAATCCACCTCCACTATGAAGAATCAAAGAAAATTTTTAAACACACCAAAATTTTTATCCGGTCCATAAGACATTCAACACACCGTAGTTGATTGGGCTCAAAACAAGCAGAATTCATTTTTACATGATTTTCATTATCCTTTGACTAATATGTTTTCCATAAATGATTTTTTTTATAAATATGTAGCCCCAATTCACATGATAATACCACACACATGTATATTTAATTATTTGATGAGTGACTACAAACAATTGAATTCCATTATTCCAAGCACTAAATAGATTGTAATTCAACTAGGAAAACTATTAACTCTCAATAGTTGTTAACTAATCAGTAGAAAAGAAAAGTATTTGATGTCTTGGTAAAACACATAAAATATTTTGATTGAGATTATAGTGAAAGGAAATACATCCGAGTGTTTGTACACATCACATCTTTACTAAAAATGTTAGACCAATTAAACAACCACAATGAAGGATTAACCCAGTTTTGAAGAAAATTGTTAAAAAAAAAATAGAAAATTAATTAGATGTTGGTTTTATCTATCCTATATCTAAAAACCAATGGTTTTCACCTTTAGTTATTATGCCTAAAAATAATATAAAATGGATAGTTTATATCAACTATAGAGAATTGAATAAAGCCACCATGAAAGGTTATTTTCTCTTGCCTTTCATTGATCAAGTTTTGGATAATTTGGTAGGAAAACATTATTTTTTTTTCTTAGATAGATTCAGAGGCTACAACCAAATTAGAATAACACCTAAATATTAATACAAAACAAAATTTACCTATCCTTGGGGAACATATGTTTATATAGTCTTTTTGGATTGTGCAATGTACCTACTACCTTTTAGAGAGCAGTGCTAGCAATCTTTTCTAATCTTATAATGATTGTGTGGAAGTGTACATGGATGATTTCATTGTCCATGGTACTAAATTTAATGAATATTTTAATAACTTAGATAAAGTGCTTACTATATGTGAAGATCACCAGTTATCTTTAAGCCATGAGAAATGCATCATAATGGCTGATGAAGGGATAGTCTTAGGACATCATATCTCTTCTCAAGGAATAGAAGTAGATTCTAAAAATATTGAGGTAATTTTTAACCTCCTCATTCCATAAATACAAATTGATGTCAAGATTTTTCTTGGTCATGAAGGATATTATAGAAGATTCATTAAAGATTTCAGTAAGATAGCTACCCATATGTTTTCTTTTTTAAAAAAAGATAGTAAATTTGTATGGATTGATAAATGTCAAGAAGCCTTTGAAACATTTAAGAATAAACTCATGACTGCTCCAGTCTTGAAAGGACCTAATTAAAAAAAATGTTTTCATGTTGATATTGATGCTTCCAATACATTAGGAGTAGTCTTAGGTCAAAAAGATCAAGATGGAAAGATGTATGCTATTTATTATATCAACAATAATCTTACTCCACATATAAAAATTGAACAACCACAAAAAAGAGTTTTTTGTTATTGTCCATGCTATAAACAAGTTTAGGCATTACATTACTAGCTATCAAGTATTCATCTTTACAGATCATTTAACAATTAAGTACTTAATGAATAAAATAGTAGTAGGTAGAAGACTAATTAGATGGCTCTTGATATTATAATAATTTGATATTACTATCATAGATAAACTAGGGATGTTTAATGTTGTTGCTAACTTTTTATCTAGATTGATCACTATGGGTGAAGATGACCATGTTGAGGGCTCTTTTCTAGATAAATAGCTATTTTACATATCCACATACTCCCAATGGTTTGTAGACATGGAAAATTACTTGAAAATAATGTAGTTTTCTCATTCTTTTACCTTTAAAAAAATAAAACATTTGGTTGGAGCTAGTTTTCATTTCAAATGGTTTAAAGACATGTTGTTTAAAACTAGACCTAATCATATATTTTGCAAGTGTGTCAAAAAATATGAAGTGTATGACATCATCAAAGCATGCCATAGTGAACTGAGAGGAGGTCATTTTAAAAAAAAAAGGACTATTCATAAGATCCTTGGTGCAAGTTACTACTAGTTATCTCTTCACAAGTCTGTCAAAATGTATGTTTGGCAATGTAATCCTTGTCAAAGGATGGGTAAGCCTGCTTTGTCTTTTAAAATTTCTCTTCATCTTCAAATAAGTTTAGAACCATTTAAAAAATGGGATTTATATTTTGTTGGACCAATCAACCCACCATCTCAAGGAAAAAAATATTTATTAGTGTGCACTTACTATATTAGTAAGTGGGCTGAAGTGCAAACACTCATATTTGATAGAGAAGAAATGGTTACAGATTTTCTATACCATAAGATCATTCTTAGATTTAGAACTCCTAGATATATTATTTCATATCAAGGACCCCAATTCATGTCCAACATGATTAAAACTTTTATAGATTTATACCAGATCAATCACAAAAAATCTTTACCATATCATCCCTAAGCTAATGAACAAGTGAAAGTCATCAATAAAGAGCTAGAAAACATCATAACTGAAGTAGTTTGGCATACAATACAACATGAAAGAAAAATAAAATATTCTCTCCATATGAACTTGTATATTGAAAGAAACTTTTGTTACATATAGAATTTGAATTGTAAACATTGAAGACAATAACTAATATGGGATTTGATCTTGATGAAGCAGAAAAAGAAATAATAATGCAATTAAATGGGCTATATGAAATAAGAATGGTTGCATTGACCCTAACTAACATGATCTAAAAGTAGAGAAAGTAGTGGCATGACACTCACATCAGAGAAAGATATTTTTAAAAAGATGATTGGGCACTCCTATTTGATTATAAATTCTAGAACTTCAAGGGTAAGCTAAGGACAAGATGGTTGAGACCATACTTAATCAAAACCATTTTCAGTAATGAATCTATGCAACTTCAACCCATTGATGGTGACCAAAGGACATTTTTGGTCAATGGTCATAGGTTTAAGGTGCATAGAAGACTTCTCAGCAAGGAAGAGTTTATTAAACAAAACAAAGACTAATTTGACCTTGTTGAATAACCTAGTTTTTCTACTAAAGCTAAATGATATTTGTAGTAAATATCCAATAAAGGAGTGATGAAAACTAGCAAATGACAGTTCACCTCCTTTAAAAATTCAAATAAATAAATAAAATATATATTAAAAATGAAAATAAAAAAAGCATAAAAAATAAAAAATAAAAAATAAAAATAAAAATATTGAAAGGTGAAAAATAGTAAATGACATTTAAAAAAAAATTCTGTAATAAAATAAAAATTATTGTCAACTAACCTATCTTCTCAGATTTGTTTATCCCTATAAGACACATGCCATATACAAGAGATAGGTGTGGATTCATATAACAAGGTACAATTATATTTATTTTCTCAAAGGATTATGCATTTTTCTATTTTATGTCATGCATGTCTAATCATTAGGAAATCAACACTTTTCACATGGACACATTTTGGTAAAGTTACATGGGTATGATGAGTAAGAAGCATCATTGTCACATTTCATAATTTGATGTGATGGTGTTTTCAAAAGATATTTTCTAACATCTTTGATGTGACAATTTTTCTAAGAGATATTTTCAAATAGAATTGATGTGACTATATTTTAAATAAAAAATCTTTCAAAAAGGTTTGATATAATGCACAATTCATTATGATTATTACTCCAAGTACTGCCAATAATGAACTTTACACCACATCATTAACAATTGACTAGATAAAGTGCCTTTCCATTATATCTCACATGCTTTTAAGAGATTACCCTAACTGCTGCCATAATTAATCTCATAATCACATAATATACCTGATTTGCTATTCATTGTGTAGTATCACTATTCTTAATTATTGTGTCACATCCCTAACCTATTGCCTTCCCTTATTTTTTGTGAAATTTTGAGCTCTATTTTTTCATAGTATAATCAAAATTTCAATTAAACATTGTTTTCTTTAAATATGGGTGGAAGAAAGAAGAGTGAACTAGAATCCTCAGATGAATTACTATAGGATGAGGTAGCTAAAGATGTCTTTGAATTAGTAGGTTGGTTAATTTTCTTGAAAATATTTTAGGGATTTCATGAAAAAATTGTTTAGGAATTCTATGAGAATTTTGATGAAGACCATGCTATTATCAAAGATAAAAATATTCCAATGAATCCATTTGTAATTAGTGCTCTCTCTTAGATTCCTGAGGAAGAGGTAGTTTCTATTGATAAGATAAGTTTCTCAAACCTAATTCACATGTTTATTGAAGTAAATGATCCCTACCCTAAACTGGCCAAGCCCCCATAAGGAGTAGCTAGGGGAATCATGAGAGAAAACCTTCCTTAACCTTAGAAAAATGTTGATTTCTAGATTATGAAATATATTATTTGTGATGGTCAGTTTATCATAGTTGGTGGAGATGACATGAGACTCCTTCACTTAATAAAATGAGTTGTGTGCGAAGAATACAAGGTAAATCTTCCCTCTTTCCTTCATAATTCCATAATTCATGTTGCTCAAAAGTTGAAAAGAAGTATAGGGTCTATCTAACATCATGGGTTGGTTACCCTTATCTGTTGGCATTATTTTCTCAGTAAACCAAGGGGTGAAAAGGTCTAGTCCTCTTCCAAAAATTCTCTCTAATTTCTATCAATAAAATACCATGCCCTACCTCTCTTCCTTCTACCATAGTATAAATTGAAGAATGATCATCTTTTCTATCTTTGGCTCTGAATATACTATGTTAATGATCAAAGAGACAAATGGGAGTTTCTTTAGATACCTCTAATCCTCCTCCAGGTAAGATCCAATGTAGTCATCAAATTATTTGGTAGGAAAAAGAAGAAGATGTACAAGACATCAAGACTTTAGGAAGCCTATGCTCCCCCATTGATACTATAGATGTTGAAGTAGTTGTTGTAAAAAAACTATAGGAATAAGAAATTGTATTTGTAGAAGAAACCCTTATGGAAAAAGTTGTGCCTCAAGAAGCAGAATGACCTATACCCTCTTCCATTGATAAGGGTAAGGTTTCCTTGATTAAACAAGGACCATCTTCCCTTGATTATGTTAACAAATAAGATGAATTTTAGCATGTCATGGCTTTGTATCACCATGAATAAACAATCAGGTAGCAAAAAATAAAATTAGATGTTCTTCATTCAATTTTGAAAGGTAAAGACTTGATTATTTCTAATTTGGAACAAAGGTATGAAGAATATGTTACTCAAGCTAAGAAATAAGAGATAATTATTTAAGGAATACAAGCTAAAAAGATTGGGGTCCATAATTTGATGTTTTAACAAATTTAAGAGTTGAGTAATTTGCAAAATTCTCTTGCTATCAAAGACACCCAAATTTTTGATCTACAAAATACTAATGTTGAAAAGCATAATCAAATTAATAACCTGAGATAAATTATTGATGATATAAATGTAGTGATTATCAAACATAATGATAGAATAAGAGAACTAGCCACTCAAAATTCTGAGTTATAAGACTCTATTCAAGTAATGTAGAGAGAAATAATAGTCTAGACAGAGGGATCAACAAAAACTATTCCCTCTTTTATGTTCTATTACATAACATAATCTCAATCTTGCACAACACCTAGAAAAAAAATTTAGAAGTCGATGGATGAAAATTCTAAGCTTAAGGAGGATTTTCAAAATCAATTGGTAGATTCTCAACAATAATTTAAAAAAGCCCAAGCCTCCATCCAACACATTTTAGCAACTTTTGATAAACTATTAGCTTGCAAGTAACCTTAATCTATTTATATTCTTTTTCTCCAAGAGTAGTTTTACAAATGGCAGATTCAGTTAATTTCCCTTAGTTTTCCACACATTATTGAAAATGAGCATATGCTTATGGACATTTTTCTCAAGAGCATTGAAGAAAGGCAAGATGAAATTTGTGAGTTTTATACTTTTAATTTATTGTTAGGCTATCGATATGGTTTTATAATAAATCTATTTATTGGAGAGACACAATTGTGTGCATTTCTTTCCATTCTGAGGAAACAAAAAACATGAGGGCAAGCTAATACTATATTTATGGAATTTGAAAGCACTACTAGACTATGCATGAGACCCTAATTCTTGAAGGTAAGGAAACTTATTTCTACTTTTTAATTGATGTATCACATGTATATGAAGAATAAGTATCATGAGTTATTGAGATCCAATATTGTAACTTTTAGAGCTTTTCTAAACCACCATTCTACCAATATCATCAGTGATAGTATTTTCAGGTTGAAGAACTTATCTATTGAGTTAAAGTGTAGGGAAGACTTGAGCCCCACCATGATTATATTGAGTCTAAGAGGAGCCAAATCAATTGCCTAGATTATCACTTGGATCTTAGAGGAAAGAGGCTCAGATGTATGGATTGGGATAAGGTTCAGGCCTCCACTAATTTTGTGCCCTCTATCCCTATGGTAGGGTTAGATTACTCAGGGTGAAGTTGAGTTTCAAGCTTGATTAGATACAATTGCAAGAGATTTTGGATTCTTTCCAAGGGGCCACCATGATTGGGGCCATTATTTTCAAGTTTATGATCTTAGTCAGAGGTTTGAATCAAAATTTTTGGATTAAAGACCAGTCATCCCACTTCTTTGCAAGAAGAATTATAAAAGGTAAAGTGTGGGCAAGAAATGACGAGCATCTCATATAGCTCATCATAAATATATAAACTATCCATAAAGTGTTTTCTTTGGTTATATATTTCATTATATTTAATAATTAAAGTCTTATCTAAGTAGGAAATGAATATAATTTATCCTTTATTTATATGTAATTTTTCATTGATTCTTTACCTTGTTATTATGTCTAAATTATATGAATAATATTATTTTAAGTACATCACATCTTAATGGTGAGATAATTTTGAGAAGGCAACACATAGTTTTGGTAACTCTTTTTGGTTATAATTTTGAGGATTCGATAAGTGATCTCCAAAGAGTTAATGCTCTAAAGACACTCTAAAGATGCTCTTGAAATGCTACAAAGATATTTAGATTATGCTCCAAAGACATATATAGGATTCTATAAATAAGTCTAGGCATGCTATGAAGACCTATACAGAATACTTTGAAGAGCTATACATGATGCTCTGAAGATACCCAGACATGCTCCAAAGACTAGCTGGATCTTACTGATTATGATAGTAATTCTATAGATATCTATAAATAGACTTTCTATATTTAGATGTCTTATTTTAAACATTACCATTAATAATAATAGCTTGAAATAGTTTGGATATATTTGTATCTTTATTTTGCAAAATTAGATAAGTATCTTCAATAAATCTTAGTTATTTTTTGTCTATAGTTAGTTGAGTCAGTTCCAACACCTTCCTAGAAGCATGAGATCTGACTCCTAGATTATATATATTTTAAATTAATATATTTGGGCATTGAGATCACCAAGATTTTGTACTCTACAAATAGATGTTGAGATATGCTTAAATATACATCTCCTTCTCATTTCAGATAATTAGAGAATTAAAGAAAGTAAGAAGTTAGCAGTTGATGAATTAGAAATTAGAATAAGCATTTTATATCTGTATATGTTCTTTTGAATGAAATAGAGTTCAAAATTTTTATTTATTACTAAGTAAAATAATTTTTGTTCTGAGGAATCAGCAAGGGCCCACTTCTCTCTAAGGATTAGGATAAATTGGTATTTTTAGTTTAATAATTTAGAAATTATTTATTTAATTCAAATATATTTCATTCACTACAAATTTTAATTTTCTTTTTAACCACAAGAGTGTTTTTTTGAAAATGTAGAGTGATTTATTTTCAAAATAAAGAGTGATTATTTTTAAATGTAAGTGTGAATTTACTTTAATGCAAGAGTTATTTTAATTTAATACCAATAGATTTATTTATGCAAGAGTTTATTTTTCAAATTAAATTAATTTTGTTAATTCATCTCATATTTAAAATTTATCAGACGCTGTTTAGTGACAATAAATAACATTCTCAAATTTTAAACATCACACTGTCCTACCCAACCAGGTAAGTCAAGTGAGGATATTATATGTTTTATGCTAGATTTTTAAGTTCTAGATGTTGATGGTGTGAGTGCTAATAGGATATCTTCAATTAACAAATAGTTTAGATTTGATTTTTTTGTAAGATAGAATTAGATTTTTATTTACTATTTTTATGATTTAAAAAACATAATAGAAGTATAACCCCCCAAACAGTGAATTATAAAACTCCATATCAAATGGTCTCATTGTAAATACCCATCATACACTACACTAGTTAAAAATGATATCAATCTATTGATTGGTTAAATGAGAGGTATAATGATAACCTATCAGTATATATTCAATGTATTGAATGGATATTGTTATTCTAGTCTTGTATGTTGATGATTTATTTCTCATAAATAGCTCTTCATCTTAAATTCAAACTATTTAGTAATCACTTTTAGCACAATTCAACTTGACATATCTTGGTATTCTGCATTCTTCCTTGGCTTACATATTTCATAGTTAGATATAGGGATTTATTTGAGTCAGTAAAAGTATAAACTTGATCTTCTTTAGTATTTTGGTATGGTTGTTTGCAAACCAAGTCTTTCTCCTTTTTAATGTAGAGTGACTCTCATTGCCTTTATACTACTCTACTTTATGATCCTACATTGTATAGGTAGATGGTTGGGAGTCTTATGTATTTGACCCATACTCACCTTGAAATTTTATTTATAGTTGGGCTTGTATCTATGTTTGTACATGACCCTCATGATAGTCATTGGTAGACTACCAAAAGGATTTTGTGATATATGCAAGGCACTACTCATTTTAGATTACACTATACTAGGGGTTCTACTCAGTTGGTTGAATACAATGATTTAGATTGGGTAAGTTCTCTTGATGATAGGCATTCCACTTATGGCTACATATTTTATCTTGGTTTTTCACATTTTTTTTGGTTATGTAAGAAGTAGTAGGCTATTACACTTTTATCTACATAGGATGAGTATAGGGTAACTGTTATAGTGAGTCAACAAGTTCTTTAGCTTTGTCAGTTATTAATAGAGTTTGGCTTCACATAGGATTCACCTACTTACTTTGATATGACAACTAGAGTAAAATTCATATATCTCTCAACCTAGTTGAAAATTAACATATCAAACACATTGAGGTACATATGCACTTCATTTTTTAAAACATTTAAGATGGATTTCTTAGCTTGGAGTACATTCCAACTCAGTAACAAGTTACACATATCTTTATGAAGCCTTTTGAATCACCTCATTTTATTGAGTTACATGACATGTTTGGGGTTTCAAAATTTATCTTTGGAGGGTGTTCATGAGGACATCTTCCATCTTCATTTGATGAATATATATTGTATATGAGTACCTTATCAGACCTTGTTTCTAGAACTCATCTTGTGGATATGCTACTATTTTTTTTTAAAATTTTCTTATCCCAAAACATAATTTGAGGGGGGAGGGGGTGTTAGAGTATGTTTTTCATGCATTTTCTCATGTTTGTTAGTGTATTAGCTAGATATTTCATATTTTAGTGAGTTTATCTTATGTGAGGATTTATCCCACTTTAGCCAGTTAGGCTAGTTCCATATTTTGCCTTGCTTATCTATGTAATAACTTTCCTTTGTACTAGCATATCACATTTATGAATAACATTTGCATTGAATTATTTTGAAATAAATCATCTATAACTTCATGTGTGATGTTCTTGGAGTCATCACTTTTAAATCTTAGGTTGGACTAATTGTTCACCATTCCTAATAGTACTTCATTGTTGGCTACTTATACTCTTCCTTGACCTCCTCTTATAACTATCACTTACTTCACAATTACCATGACTATAAAAGAATACAAATTTAACAAAAAATGAAGTTATATGAAATTAGATTTTAGATTTTTAAGCAATTTGAAGCACTTATGTAGATTTATTTTATAAGAGGTAATATATGTTAATTAAAAAAATAATGGAGAAAGAGATTAGAGGATGAGAATTCTAAAGTCAAGATCTTAAAATTGTCCCTTTTCAGTACTAAATTTGATGACTGTATGACTTAGTATAAATTGAGTATAAACCTCTTTGTCTCTCAAAAGACCAACCAAATAATATAATAAATTAAGTATAACAAAATCATGATAAAATATTAGAGTATAAAGTATGAACCAACTATGGGGTCATAGGGAAAGACAACTATGAAAAGCGAGATGACACAACTGATTTTTTTTTCAAAATATTTTCATAGTTTTAATATTATAAATTATATAATAAGGTTTATCAAAATGTCTTAACCAAATCTATATTAAACTTTCAAATATTTTTTATTTCAATTAATAAACCATGCCAATTAGAATATAATTATTATCTTAAACATTTAAAAAAAATATAGTATGATCATGAGGCTTTGTTGTATTTATTCATTTTGTTCTTTGTGAATTGTTTAAAAGAAGTATCTTGCATGTCATTATTTCTTAGAGGAAATCAATTTCTTGTTTGTTTAAAATAAGTATGTGGCAAAGACCAAACAAATAATATAATAAAATGAGTATAGAAAAAATAGTGATAAAAAATTAGAGTATAGAGTATAAACCAACTATGGGGCCAAATAAAAAGACAATTATGAAAAACAAGGATGACAAAACTAAAAATAATATTTAAATCATTTTCATAGTTTTAAAATTATAAGTTGTATAATAAGGTCTACTAAAATGCCTTAACAATACCCATATTGGCCTTTCAAATATTTTTTAAATTCAAATAACAAACCATGCCAACCAAAACTATAATTATTACCTTAAACATTTAAAAAAAAATATAGTATGATCATGAGGATTTGTTGCATTTATTCAATTTATTCTTTGTGCATTGTTTAAAATAAGTATCTTGCACATAATTATTTTTGAGAGGAAATCAATTTATTATTTGTTTAAAATAAGTATGTGATGAAGACCAACTAGATAATATAATACAAAGAGTATAAAAAAATTGTGACAAAAAAATTAGAGTATAGAGTATAAATAATAAACTATGGGGACATAGAGCAAGACAACTATGAAAATCATAATGCAATCAATCCAACCTAATCATTAGATGATGTGATTTTTAAATTTTAAATATTTTTGATTTCTTGAATTCACTGACCATTAACATAGTGTAGCTAATGGACATAGTTTTAACTCTTGAGGCATCATTTTTATCACTGCTAAATTTTACAAATTCATTATCTTAAACAAAAAAAGCTAAAATTTTATTGTAGACATATAAGCCATCTCTTAATTGAGATTATTTTTTATATTGTGTAAATATGATATAATATGAGGGTTTTAAAATCATAAAACAATTCCAAAGCACATAGATTTTAAAAAATAACATGACAACAGTTTGAATCCCTTAAAATAGACGCAAAATTCATTAAAAGTGTGAAACATATACAAATATGTAAGGATTATATTTATTACTTAGATTATACTTCATTATTTGATGCTTAGACTCCTCCTTGGCCTCCTCTTACAAATGTCACTCACTTCGTGACTCTCATGACCACAAATGAATAAAACTTTAACAAAAAAAAAGTTATATGAATTTAGGTTTTAGGGTTTCATGGTTCTAGGGTTTTAAGCAATTTGAAGCACTTATGTAGATTTATTTTATAAGAGGTAATTTATGTTATTTAAAAAACCAATGGAGAAAGAGGTTAGAGGATTAGAAGTCTAATGTTGAGATCTTATTTTCAGGTTCTTTCTTTTTAATGATTAAATTTATTCTCATTTTTAAAGACTAAATTTTATGGCCATATGACTTAATATAAATTGAGTACAAACATTTCTAAGTCTCTCAAAAGATGATCTAGATAATGTAATAAACTGAGTATAGTAAAACTCATGACAAAAAATTAGAGTATAGAGTATAAACTAATTATGGGGCCATAGGGCAAGATAACTATGAAAAGTGAGAATGAACTAACTAAAAAAATATTCAAAATATTTTCATAGTTATAAAATTATAAACTATATAATAAAATTTTCCAAAATGTCTTAACCATTTCTATAATCAATAATGGCCTTTCAAATATTTTTTTATTTCAATTAACAAACCATACCAACCAAAATATAATTATTACCTTAAACATTTAAAAAAAAAACATTATGAAAACTTCTCTACAGTTTCTATGGTTGGCTGTGTTTTCAAAACATAAGCCTCACAATAAATTCATATGTATCTTCTTTATTAATGCTATATACAACAGCTATAAAGGCTACAAGAGCAAGTCAACAGGTCTTCCAGCTAGTGGATCATGTTTTAGCCTTGCCAAAATTAGTAAATAAATGTAACATGATCAAAATTCCAATTGATCCCAAGGGAGAGGTTGAAATAAATAATGTTTTTTTTGTTATCATTTAAGTTTCAAAAATATGGTTCTCTAGGACTCTTTTTGTGCAGTACATATGGTAAGATCATGTGCCATACTTAGTATAAATTGAGTAAAAACCTATGTTATTCTCTCAAAAGACCAACCGGATAATATAATAAACTGAGTATAACAAAAAATATTACAAAAAATTAGAGTATATAATATAAACCAATTATGGGGCCATAGGGCAAGACAACTATGAAATGCAAGGATGACATAATTTAAAAAAACATTCAAATTTTTTTCATAGTTTTAAAATTATAAAATATATAATAAGGTATACCAAAATGTCTTAACCATATCCATAATAAATAATGGCCTTTCAAATATTTTTTATTTCAATTAACAAACGATACCAACAAAAATATAATTATTACATTAAACTTATTGTGTCCTAAGTCACAAGTGGTCCTTAACAAATTTATAAAATTGAGTAAAATAAACATGTTCTTCCTTATATATGATTTTAATGACTTAATGACTTAATAATAAATAATTAAAAAACTATAATTATAAACTTGTCAGTTGAAATTGTTACATCTTCAAGGCTTAAATAACTAGGCACTGTTAAAAGGGGTTAATGACATAAATGACTTCACATCCCAAATTGTCAAACCTAATGTACATTTTATTTCTAGCATTTAATATGATGTAGGTAGAATTAAAGCTATGGGATTTATGTTATTATATTTCCCCATTTTTTTGAGAATTGGCACCGACATATTGAAGAGCCAAGTCAAAATCTAATGTTTCTCCAACACGTCACCTGTGGGATTAATGAAAGTTGCTCAAATACATATGTGACAATATTATCATTTTTTATAGTCATTTATGCAAGCTATAAGTGTAAGTGAAGCTATTGGTCCAATATAGATATTTAAAGTTCATTACACTATAAATATCTCAAATAAGTTTAGTATAAAATAACAAGGGAATACCACAATATACTTATGTATCTCTATAATAGAATTTACAACTGTTATACACATGTTCTCTTAATTAAACAAAATGCAAAAATACATGTTTTTCTAATCAAGTATTAGTGATTTTCCATAAAAATTAGAGTCACCCAGTATTAATTATCAAAACACAATCTAGTTTCATGAATATATGGAAAATTATTGGGGATCACAAAATCTGTTATCCTTCCTTGATCAACCTTAGATTTCGGGTGCTTAAATTAAAAATTTTAACATACCAATTTTATTCATTTTTTTCTTGATAATTGTTATGTGCATTCTCTTTAAAATTTTTTAGACTCAGATCTAATACTATATAACTCTTTAAGTGTAGTATGCTTAGAAAATTATTAGTCAATCCTCTTCTTTTAAATGTAGACTATCAAATTATCAGATCTCTATCAAATGGAAAATTAAGGACATTATATCTAGTTGTATAGAGCCTCAAACAAGCATCCAAATTCTTGTAAAACTTGTTTCTTAACTTTGACTTTAAAAATGATAATTCACTAAAAATTCTCTCATCTTCCATTGAGATCAAATCATTGTTTGGCATAAATTAGCAAGAATAAAATATTTTAAGATACAATCACATAGTATTTTACTCAAAATTAAATTAGTACATAGTCTAGTGATCAAGCCATATTCAAAATCAGTGTCTAAAAATCAAACAGACTGCTCACTTAGCTTTGGAAAATCTAAAATGCCTTCAATTTGTTCACCATTCAATTCTACACTCTTGTAGAAGTGTTGGGCTAAGGTTTTGATTTTATCCTTAAAATATGATGGGCTAACATTTTTAAAATTTTGAGGGTACACCACAACCATAGATTCTAATAGGTCATCTTGAATAAAATGATCACTAATTTCTGAAGACAGACATTTTACAATTTCCTTCAAGGTGGACATTATAGAGGATACAACCTTAAGGAATCGATCCCTTATAATAGTAACTTGTTTGAGCCTATTAGATCGAACAACTATGTCAAAAGTGTGTAAGAGTATTTTATATCCTTGCACTTCTACACATAAATATCCATCTTCATTAAACTACAAATAGTTACCACTATGTTCAATATTTGTCATTAAGTTCCAACTTGTGAGCTTTTCTCTTATAAATGATTGTCATGTTAAATAAAAATTATCAAGGGTAAGTCATATTAAGTTTTTTAACTTAGATCATCCTAATTGAAAATTGTTCTTTCTTGAACTTTCTTTATTATTAAGTTCATTTCATCCAACATGGGTAAAATTCTGCATAAGGTCAATAATATCTGTATATCACTTAATCAAAACAAAATATCTAAAGATTTTTATATTGTGTGGTGATGTTATTATATTATTCTCATCAATGACTGATATTATACATATACTCTATGTGCTGGTCCATAAAGGGAAATCCATCAAGTATCAACATCCTTAAGTAGCTTGTTTCCTTGTGTTAAACCTTGAACAAAATTTTAAAACTGTAAAAATATTTTTTGAATTCTACAAAAGTATGAATGGATTTTATGAACAAGATCATCAAATTTTGAGACTAATGTAAAGCTTCTCACAATTTTGAATGCTATATTCATTCTATGTGACATGCAATGAATACCAATCATAGATAGTGTATAAAAGGTTTGTAGCCTTACACAAAGACCACTTCTTAGACCTTGCATAACTGATGCTCTATCTACCCCTAAAAAAACAAAATTTTTGCAATTGGGAAATCATCCATGCCACTAACCTAATTCAAATTATTCTTGACAAGTTCAAAAAGGTTTTGAGAAGTTGTATTTTCTTTTATTTTATGAATGGCAAGAAAAAAATGCTAACAAACATTGTTCATAATAGTGTAAACATACATACACACCCAAGAAGTATTATCAATGGTTGTAACTTTATCTAGTGATAATTCTATGTATATTGAAAGCCTTATCTTCTCTTGAAGATCCTCATTTTCTACTTTAGCAAGATAATTAGCCCATTCCCAACCATTATAGCTGACCAATGAGTATTTGAAAAGTTAAAGATGCCAATAAATTGTAACATTTCCTTATGTCCTATATAATTAGTCATTGGTCAACCTTTGTTTAAAATGTAAAAAATAACACAAAACTATATAGTCTTTGATAGTTGGCTCATTCCCATCATTTTTATAAACAAAACTACAATGTTTCTTCCACTTGCATAAAGCCTTTTTTGTTTTGATAGGTATTCATCATATTCACTTGCATACCTAACATGAAGAGAATCTTTTTTTGTTCTCCTTTATATTACTAATTTATCCTCTCTGTTTAAAATTTTCTTTTTGTACACTTTCCCCACATATTTTTTGTATCTAGTTTTAGATATAAGTGTTTATCCCTCTCTAGTTTCTAACTACATATTTTTCATCTATACTCTTTTGGTGGCTCATTAGTGTCTTCATTCAAAATAGGTTCAATGAAAGGATATTTAGAAACCCATTCAGCTTGAAAACTTCTTGAAATTTCCCATTCATATGACTTCATTATTTTGGAGCAATGACAAATTTCATGAACTACTTGTGAAGTTGAATTATCAATAATTTCAGAACTAGATTATCTTAAATTATTTATGTCATGATTATTGGCATTGTTACTTGTATCTACTAATTTAAAGTCATCAGAATCCTATTGAATATGATCTTGATCATGAGAAAAATGAGGGGTTTTGGTTGATTTTCTAAACCAATATTTATTTTTAAAGGTTGTTCTTGATGATGTTTATCAAAATATGATAGTAATGTATTTTCCTTCGATGAATCCCCTATTAATTTCCTAGCACTCAAACTAGGAGTAGACATTTAACAGAGCAAAAACCTTTTAATACTAACTTTATGAATTGCTAATGCAAAGCACTCCTTCAAGGATAAAATCATATTCCACTTCTTGAATTAATTTTTTGCATTGACATTTTAAAAGATGTAACCTAAAAAAAATCAATGATACCAATGCATTTATTTAGAAAAATATGAAAAATAAACTGAAAAAATATCCATTTGAAAATGACATCGTAAACAAAGTCTAAATTTGCACAATCTATAAATCTATAAATAAAAAATTGAACCAAACCACAACTCACTTGAAAATTCAAAACATGGAAATAGGGGCCAACATAAACTTATAAAGACATGCTACAATTTATTAGTGACTATTTTGATGCACCTTGGATCTTTATTTTTATGGTTGTAGAATAACAATGATTCTAGGAAGCAACAAATGTTTCGAATATATGCATAGGGTTTTTTATAAGTTTTGGGAATAATCTACAAGTCAAGTAATGAATTATGCACTAATTAAATATCTTAATATATATATATATATATATATATATATATATATATATATATATCTGTGTGTGTGTGTGTGTGTGTGTGAATCAAGTTTCAAATAATATAATCTAATCTATCTAATAGATTAAATCCTTTAGAAGAGGTAATCTCTTGAATAAAATATTTTTAATTCTATCAAAGTGTTTTATCAATCTCTTGATATCTCTTTTATTCTCTATAGCTCAAAATAGGGAAAAAGAAACAAAATAGAAGTAAACAAGAGAGGGAAAAAAATAGAAATGTAAACAAAAATAGAACAATGAAAATGAAAATAAATCATTGTTCTAACTAAGAGTAACTAAAAAAATAAACTAACATACTCAAAATTCAATGTCAAATATCATAATTTAATGATTTATCTTATCTTAGTCTTTTGAGAGACTTACAAATGTTTATAATCAATTTATACTAAGTAATGCACATGATATTACATATGTACTCAATTTTTTTTGGTTATATTATCCTCACTTTTCATATTTGTCTTACCCTATGGTCCCATAGTCAGTTTATTATTTAAAATATATACTTTGACTTTTTGTCATAATGTTTTCTATACTCAGTTTATTATATTATTTGGTTTGTCTTTACCACATACTTATTTTAAACAAACAAGAAATTGATTTCTTCTATAAAATAATGGCATGCAAGTTACTTATTTTAAACAATGTATAAATAACAAAATGAATAAATGAAATAGAGCCTCATGATCATTTCAACCATATTTATGAGTAACCCAAAAAAAATCATTTCATAAATTTTGAGAACATATCAACCTTCTATTACATGTGTGAATGGAATAATTGTGTGTAGTCAAGATGAGTGAAAGAAATAAAATCCTTTTTTTTAAGGAAGATATTTGTAGATATATATGAAATTTTCAAGAAAACCAACATGCACAATGTTTTGATAAAATATCTTTAAATAAATATTTTTTAGGGAACCTATTATTATATTTATTCATTTCAAGATAGATGACCATGCATACAAACAACTGCTATCAATATTTAAAATGAAAAAAATACAAATCTATATCTTCCAATCATAAGGAAACCAACTTAAAAATTAGTTGTGCCTTTGTTTCTAACCTCTCATCCCAATCTTCTAAGTACTAGAGCTTCACTTCAGCCAATAGCTTGCATAAATGTTTAAAAAATTGAGAAACTTTCACATATGTATTTGAGCAACTTACATTAATATTATAAGTTATGTGTTGGAGAAACATTAATTTTTTCCTCAACCAACCTCTCAATATTCTGATGCTAATTCACTAAAAAATGGGGCAAGATCTCAAGCTCGATCCCCATAACTTTAATTCCACTTGCATCACATTCAATGCTATAAATGAAATAAACATTGCACCTAGTCAAATATTTAGTATTAAGTTTTTTGGTTATTAAAACCAAAGAGCATGTTTGTTTTACTTGGTTTTATAAATGATGCTAAAAAATATTCAAAACATTTTCATAGTTTTAAATTATAAATTATATAATAAGGTCTGCCAAAATGTCTTAACCATATCTATAATTAGCCTTTTAAATATTTTATTATTTCAATTAATAAACCATTCTAACCAAAATCTAATTATTACCTTAAGCTTATTGTGTCCTAGGTTTTCCTTATCATACACTCGCCCCCGGCCCCCCATTTCCCCCCCCCCCCCCCCCCCCCCCCCCCCCCCCCCCCCAACACACACACATACACACACCCACACACATATACTTGACAATTCGAGATTAACCAATACATGTCTCATATAGTTTCCTGGCAAATCAGAACCATATATGCATAGTAACTATGGTGAATCTGTGTCTAAAAATAAGATTGAGTATAATTTATAAGATGATTCAAAATATATGTATAATACATTGTATAAAATTGAGGCTATTTGACCTATGTATATTTTCATAGAATTAGCTATTTTTAAAATTGAAAAAACTACTTATAGCCTTTAAAATTTTCCTTAGTGATATTATATTTATACAAATATTATTGGGAGATAAATCATATTAAATTAATTAGGATGACCATTGTAATACATTTCATTTGTTAATTAGATGACTTTAAGGCACTAAACACTTACATCAGGGTAGGAAAGTAATGTTGATGTTATTATCTATCTCAAACATTAGTGCCTAGGGAGGAGAGAAAACACATGCTCAAAACTTGCCTAAGTGTAAGATAATTACATTTTAAGCATTTTAGAAAATATGGGGTATTTATGTCATTTAGATAAGGCTATTTAGACTAAGAGATAGGCCAAAGGGCACAAGATAGAATAGATGTGAGACTTGTAGAATCAAGGCATATGTATAACTAAGAGGAACAACTAGGATCTAAGTTTTCAAAGTGTACAAGACTAAGGTACTATATAATCACAAAACATCACCTACATCTACTTGAAAACCATCTAAGTCTAGGGCCTTAGCTAAATTCCTCTAAATACATGGCTTACTATCCCATGTAGATTCCTGTCATCATTACATTTTGGAATTGCATCTACAATTCTCAACTCTTCATTCTAAAAATTAATTCCATATTTTTAAATGAGTGAATGAAATATTTTAATAATGTATATGAGACTAAGCAATGTATGGGACCAAAAGTAGTCAAGGGTATTTTTTGAAAGAATGACAACTTGAAAAAAATGTTATCCTATTAAGATTATGAAATACCCATTCCCTTTTTGATGTTGAAAGGGTTGGTTTACAAGGTTTGGTCCATGACAACATATAACCTAATGTACCACAATGCTTATGACCCAAAATATATATATTAGTTCTCTTAAACATTTGTGGGTGAGGGATTAACACATTAAAAAGTATTTATTATGATATAAATTTTGGTGTGCAAAGGGAAGGCCCACCCACTTTACCACTTGAGTTATCTCTCATCAACCACATGTTGAAATTAATATTGTAATGGTTAATGAATCAACCCTTTCACTGATCATGAAGGCTAAGTGGAATCTTACCATTTAAATCATGTGGGAGCTGAGAAGTAAACAACTAACTCAAATGATTGGGTAGTCTAATTGTAAAATGAAATTATGAGTATTGAGGGAAAACCTAAGGACCTAACATGTTTTTGGTGATTGTTATTAATCTAAAATATTTCTAATTGAAAAATGAGAACAACCATCAAAAGCTTGCCTCTCAATTAAATTGAAAGTGGTTATTTATAATATAATATAAAAAATGATTAACTTGTTTAAGAATACAACTATTGATAATGTAGACACTACACTTCAAAACATTCATGTCCACAATTGCAATAAAAATAAATTTATTCAACAATTCATGAATTTAACTAGAAATCATCAATTTCTCCAAATCATCTATGAAATTATCAATTTGATCCTAAATCACAATGACACATCCATAATCAGGGAAACATACTATAACACAACATCAAAATTATTAAAAACATCCCAAATCAAGTTGACACTTTGTAAGTGTTACCAAAAGATAATTAAATGGAATGTATGATTGATAAGAAACATTGTAAAATCACATTAATTCCCATGGATAATTAACCTTTGATAATTGGCATAATTCTCCTCTAATGGGAAATTCCATTGATTTTTGTAATTTCCTATTTTATAGAAACCAAAATTGGATAAATGCCTCACTAAAAATGACATAATCAAGGCATGTGTGAAAGTAAAAGCTATGAAATTATCTTACACACTCAACATATTCTTACATATCTCTTACACTCAAAATATTCATAATGTGAAACTCTTACATACTCTATGCTTCCATTAATGGAGTTTCTTACAAATTCACCCTCCTACATTTATAAGGATGAGGGATTATCCTAAACCATTGATCCTCATCTTAGATCAATGATCCACATTTATTAGATAAATATATAAATAGAATGGGTCACTCACTTCTTAAAAAAGATTTTTATGTTAAACTTATGATACCAAATCTCTAAGAAAATCTTCACCAAGTTTTTCAATTTCTCTAAAAATCATGTATAATACAAGGGGAGATGTCATCAAAGTGACATCATGACATTGTCAAAGACCTCAAACACTATATCCATGCCAATCCACACTTGAATTCTAACAATAAAGAGAAATCTAAAAGGGAAGGTATACTTATTTGATTTATCTTATTTTTTACTTGTTTGTCTCTTTCTTGACCTTGACCAATCCAAGGACATGTGCCTAGTGTGATTATATAATGCAATTTATATATATTTTCACAAAGTTTCAAAACAAGAAATATGATATAAAATACAAAAACACACATCTATGACATCATGATCTCAACAAATATAAAAGAAACTAAAATTATTAAAAATATTCGAAAAAATATGATGTAAACCTTCATAGTATCTTTTTTTTTGTTGGGATGCAGTTCGAGTGTAGCTTTAGACATTATTTATCAATGCCAAGTTATAGTTAGACACCTACACTAAAGTAATGGACCATTTTGATTTAAACAAAGAATATAAGATTGATGCAGAAGGTGATTCGAAAGATGGTCAAAAATTCATTATAGATCTTGAGTATGTTTAATTACATTTCAAAGTGGTATATTTATACAAAATCTAGATCAAGGAGGACCCTTCATCTTGAAATCAAGATGAATGGTTTCCAAAGGGTCCTCAAGTGTGCACATGGATCAAACACATGGATAAATGATGTAAGACCTTAATCTCAAAAAGATGAAGGGTGGATGATGACCTTTGTAAATATCTAATATGGAAAAATGTAAGCCCTTCATCTTGTTTCTCATATGAATGATGGAGGATGCTCCTTGTAAATATCAAAGATGAATGAATGTGGGCCCTTAATCTTGATTCCAAGATTAACAGTGGAGCATCCTCTCCAAGAAAAGCATATAGATCTCAAAGGTGGGCCATTCATCTTTTTTCCATAATAAAATGTGGAGAACAATCCCCCTTTATTGTTAATTATTCAAATAAATGGTGTGCTCTCAAGGGTATATTATAAGGATCTCAAGATTCCCTTTTTACATGAATACGTCTTTTGGAGGGGGATAAGAGTAAAATTAGTAATCAAAAGAGTAGTTAATTAAATAGCTCAAATACATATTTAATTAATACAATGTGAGGAATTGATTATTAAACTAAAATTGAGAAGGAGAATGTGATTGAACATAGAAGGAAAAATTATCAAATTGATTAGAGAATAAGGAATTTAACAAAGAAAAATTGATAAATTGATCAGGGAATTTGAGTAAAGAATGATAATTTGATTAGCGAATTCAAATAGAGAATGATAATTGATCAGAGAATTGGAATAAAGAATGATAATTGATCAGATAATTAGAAAATAGAATGATAATTGATCATAGAGTTTGAACAAAGAATATGTGAAATTATGGGAAGTCATTCCATTATGTAATTTGACATGAAAGTATAAAATTAGAGTGTTTAAATTTACCCTTATTTGAGAAGGAATTATGAGACACAAGTGAAGAAATGAATTTTAAAATAATAAAAGTCATAAAAGAGATTGTAGAAGAAAAATTAATGAATGTTAGTTTTGATGAAAATTTACCAAAAATACTAGAAAATGGGTTCAAACGTGCCCCAAAGTAATGGTAGTTAAGCCTTGGATATGCCCTTGAGGGGACAATTCATAAAATTTGGCTGAGTGAACCCTCAAAATGACGTAAAAATGATAGATAAGGAGAAAAAATGAAAGAGATGGGGCAAAAATAGGTTTAAAAATAGACCATGGGATGAAAAATAAGCTTCTAGAGAAGCAAAAAGAACACCATGGGGGAAAAATATTTCATATAAAAGGGTATAGATTCAACTTGGGGTGGAAAAATAGTTCATTTTCACACTCAAATTTTAAAATTTACCCTTGCACCTATGTGCATGAGAGACCAAGATAAAATACTATGCTGAGGATGACCAAGAGCACTTCTAGATAGAGTGCGAGAATTTAGAGGACCATGAGGGATGGGGCCACTAGTAGGTGCATTTTTTATTTATTTCTTTTTGAAGTTAAATTTGAGACAAAATCACCATTTTCAAATTTATGAATTCATCCTCGTAAATAATGATATTGTCTAATGATTAGCAAAGATGTCCCAGGGTTTGGCAATTTTATCCATGAAAATGACAAAATCACTATTTGATGAAATGGGTCAAATCTCTCTACCAAAATAGTGATTTTATCACATTAAATGTTGAATTTGTCCCCAAAAATGTTTAATTCATCCACATAAATTGTGAAAATGTATAAAACCTATGTTCACCTCAAATGCCAAAAATGAAAATGCAAAATAGCAAAAATGTCCAAATGATCAACAAAATTGTCACCATTCTAGATAAAATATATAGTATTATTTTTTTGTAATAAAATGGAAAAAATGTTGAACATAATAGTTAAAGTGTTATGATTGAGGAAAAATTATTGAGATATTTCCAATAATGAATTCATTAAAAGAATGATGAAATTGGCTTGTTAAATGGTGAATTCACCTTAATCAATAGTAAAATCATCACAAGGTGGTAAAGACATATAAAAATTACCATTGGGATTAATTAGATTAAATTTTATGATTCTATGAGACTAGGTAGACATGATTAGACTCTATTAATGTGATATGGAATGTAGAAACATATAATTTGACATAGTGATTTATATTGGATTGTAGGAGCAAGTGGAGGTTCTCATTGATCAAGAGTGATGGTCACAAATTATTTGATATCCTAGTTTATGGATGGGGAACATGTTTGGATTCTTTGACATAATCAACTTACTACACATAGTGTGGATGCCCATAATTATGGCAAATCAAGATTTATTTAGTGCCCTAGTCAAGTGCTAGAGATCTAACACATTAACATTTTAGCTACCTATAGGAGAGATGACAATGAATATAGAAGATATGTAATAGATAATTTGAGTTCTTATCAAGGGTTGTTCATTATAATGGTTGACTTTGAGGGATAGATAGGTGGTTTTGGAGGAGGTGATTGGACTAATAGACATTGAGATGGTGCATGGGGGATAAAATGATATTAATGAGATTAAGATCATGATGGAAATTACTCAAGAGGAGGTGATGGAGGAAGATGTCCTAAAACCCATGGTATATGACCGAGTTGTGCTTGCTCTCATGGCTATTGTTAGTGGTATTTTATTATTTGATAAGATTAGCTAGTTCTTACACATGTGTATAGGTAGTGTGGTGAGTGATATGTTATTAGATACACTTATATTTACATGGGGGTTAATGATGTGAATCTAGTTATATCATGATATGTATTTCATGGTTCACAATGGAGGATAGATCATAAGACCATCAACATTGCTCTAGGTATGGGCATGGGAGCATGTGGCTATTGAGTACCTAATTGGTATATGATGGTAGAGGGATCTAAATGAGCTCATAGTGTATGGATGGGAGTAGATAGGACCAAGGAATATGATCCACTTAAGAGATCTCTAATATTATAAATGTGCCATTTATGAGCTTATTGGTGCTGAGATTACATGGAGGCCTTATCATGACATCTAGTTTTAATGGGCTGAGGATGCTGAGGTGATGTTGTATATGACCAATCCTTACTATATTATGGTCTGATAAGATTATAAAATTGAGTGGTGTCATCTAGATAAGATACTATGATAATCTGGTATACATTAGGATGTGCCAAAAAGACTGCATATATTCACACATACTATGAGTGAAACTAGATAGTAGGGGCCAACCCCAAATAAGGTGGAGGATGAATCTAAGTTTGGATTAGTACTTTAGGTCGATTGGGTATACACAAGGGGAATTAATGATTCTAGATTTACATATGCATATGCAACATGGTGGGCCCAACATCATCCTTTGATATTAACCATTCCCTAGGATGGAGAAGAGGCATAGGCTATGATAGTTCCTAGAACAAGAGCAAGAGAGTAGGTGGTAAATGAGGAGGAAGAGGATGATGATGATGAGATATCAAACATTGAGATAGAAGAGGGAGATTATGTGGAGATCAAGTATATAGAGAAGGAGGTAGAGATTGGATAAAATGAGGAACAAATGGAGACACATATGATGGGGATTGGGCAAGATACATAGAGGATAATGGATCTTGAATAAGCTAACTCTTATAGACCTCTAGTATCAACAAAGACTGAGGCACTTATTGATAGATTGAGACATGAGATCAATGTTCAAGAGATAGAGATGGAAAGGTTATAGGCTAGAGTGGATTAGTACTCCCAATATTTATCCTTGACACATGCACATATTGTAGTTGATCATGAAAAGATATCTAAATTACATGCATATATAGTTAGAATAAAATAGGAACTAATACAACTATTATCAAAAGAGACACCTTAAATCAAAGAGAGATACTATCAACTCACATAGAGATGCCGACTGATCTAAGAGGGATGCCTTAGTATAGGGTCATGCCCAGGTAGTAATGTAAAGGGATACATTTATAGTAGACTGAGACTCAATACAAGATGAGAGAGATATATTACATGTAGTTATAACTTAGTTATAACTTGAGAGGGATGAGTTTAGAGATTCAGACACAAAGAAAGGGGTGATATATATTTGTGATAGGAGCCTATGGGCTAAGTATAAGGCTGCTTATTAAAAGACATTATATGATTTAGTATTACCTATAGCCACTAGAAGACCTAATATTTTAAAGTATAGGTCTCAACAACATTCATCCTCTAGATCATCATTTAAAACACACAAATCATCAACTTTGGCTAGATCAATTACACAAATCACACCACACTCATCCACTATGGGTCCTCTGACACCACAACTACCACCACTAGATGGGGTAGGGGAGAGCTCACAAAAGGGAGAGCATAGAGGCAAATCCATGAGAGATAGTCATGGTTAGATTTGAGTAGACTAGAGACATTACATTTTGTATTTATGATCTATTAGATGTACTTGATGTATGACATGAGTTATACTTTTGATCTCCATTTTTTTAATGTATATAGCCCATTTGATATACATATACATTGATCATTTTGATATATATATATATATATATATATAGATGATATTTATGATGTTAAGTGTTATCTCATGTGTTGCTTTAGTTCATTTACTTATGTCTCTTGATCATAGATGAAATATGCTTTGCTATGCTCTTGATATTGAATTTGATCCTAATTATAGTACTTAATGTGATAGATAGATATAGATGTAGATGTATGTTCATTCTATCTAGTACACAGAAGAAAAGGAGCCAATAGTAGTCAACTAATACTTGTCCTTTAATAACTTTATGATGTGTTTACTCTATGTTAAACTCATTGAACAACATTACCCACTTATCCATATGACTAGTTAAAGATGGATTTGATAATATATATTTAAAAGGGTCTATTTTAACAATCAAGTATATTTTAGCAATCAACATTATTTTATTATTTAGCATGTAATGTCTTAGCTTCTGAGTATAAAATACTAATGCAAGATAAGATTTTTCCATCTGGATATAATTTTACTCATTAAAAACCAATGTTTGACTAAGATAATAGACTACTCTTTTGTTTTTGTGATCATCATGTTGAGGTAGGAGTGCCCCTAAGGAACTGTTAGTTATGTAAATGTATAATAAGAAAGGTTTTCCTAGCATGGGAGGTACAAACACAAGAAAATTATCCAAATATCGCATGAGATTTTCAAAGGCTTCTTGACATTATTCATTCTATTAAAAAGTAGTCCCCATTTTAAAAGATGGGTAAAAGGGTGACACTGATCGACTAGATAAGAAATGAAGCACTGAATGGTATGGATCTTCCATTGTATACTATGAAGCTACTTTGAGTTAGTTGGAGGCATCATTTTAGTAATAGGTAAAACTTTGGTTGGATCAATTTCAATGCCTCTAAGAGACACAATGAAACTTAACAATTTTCTAGATGTAACCTCAAAGAAACTTCTTAGAGTTCAGACATACACTATATTCATATAATCTTTTAAATATTTTTTAAGATACTATTGGGTGTTCTACATGAATATTTAATTTACCTAAAATATGACCATCATTACTCTTTGACAAGTGGTGCTAGCATTATTTAAGCCAAAGGACATGACTTAGTAAAAAAAGTGTCTCATAGAGTATTAAATGTCATTTTATGTTGATTGTCAAGAGTAATTTTGATCTAGTTATAGCTCGAGAAAGCATCCATAAGAGATAGCATCTCATAACCTTTTGTTGAGTCAACAATCATGTCTATATTTGGCAATGGGAAACCATATTTTGGAAAATCCTTATTTAGGTATCAAAAATTTATACAAATTCAAATGCCTACTATCTTCTTCTTGACTGGTACCATGTTGGAAATCCAATCTACATATGGAATAGGCTTGATAAAACTTGCTACCGATAACTTTTCTATTTTGAGTTTGACTAATAGAGTAATCTATGGGTGCATCTTTCTCAAAATTTTCTTGATTGAATTTACATCTAGATGCAAGACTAAGTGATGTAAAACTAATGCTAGATATAGACCTGGTATATCTAAATAAGCCCATGTAAATATGTTAATGAAATCTATGAGAATGAGAATGAGCAATTCATGTTCCTCTGTAGTGAGGGACATACCAAGTTTTATTATCTTTGGATCATCAATAGTAACAATATTGACCTCTTTTGTATCTTTCACAACAAGTGTGGAACCATCATCCATAATAGGAGGAAAGGAAGATAGTTGATCATCAGACTCAAAATTTGAACTTTCTGATGGACAATTATAGGAAAAATTAGAATCATTGCCTTCAGGTAAAGGCCAATGAGCTATGAAGTGTGGATCCTTTAGAACCATATGCTCAAATTCATTGTGATCTTCAAGCTTGATTTATATAATTAATGATAGGTGTGGATTTATGGATACCTGGGATTCTTATGAAGGAGAAAAAATTTCCCCATCCAATGTCACTTGAGATAATTTTCACTAAATGACATGTCTTTTTATTAACTTTTTACATGATCTAAAAGTGCCTGAAAAAGGTTTTCACTTAAAAATATCAATGTTTCATTTTTATTTTTACTAAGGGAATCCATATTCTCCCCAAAGTAGGCTATAGGGTCCAAAGTGTACATGAATCCTTGAGATCACATAAAGGAATGCCTTCTCTTACACCCATGAATTCAGTAATAGACTCTTCATTTTCAAATGTATGAAGAATGAGATCTTGGTCTTGTTGGTCCCAATAAATAGGGTTAGGATAATGGAGTGTGAGGGGAATGGTAGGAAAATTAGAGATAGTGGGGACATAATTGGTATCTAATAATTTAGTATTGGTGAGCTTATCATAAATACTATAAAAAGAATTTGTGTTACTATTGGGAACATCATATTTTACCACACATGTTATATCCTTTGGGTGATTGGTGGGTACAACCTTATGCTTGTATCTGATCCCTTATTTATTATAATTTTTGAAAAGTGTAATATAATATATTCTATCCTGGTATTTTTCCCCCAATCCTTTGCCTTTATAAGCATTATGGGCCATGATTTTATTGGGAACATGGTATTATTTACATTGAAAAAAAAGGAGCTAGATCATCATTGTATAACCATGACTCATCTTTTGGATTCGAATATTCTTGACTAAAACCCTTTCTTATAATAAATGGGAGAGGTGTCATGAGAGAAGATGATACAACTTTATTATGCCACTCCATCTTGGGTTGACCATAAAACTTAGGCAATCTAGGTAATTTGGCAATATGAAATGTATCACTGAACTTCTATGTTCCAAGACATTTTTCATGAATATCATAACGAGATGAATTTAATGAGGGTAATGGTATTTGGATGAATAAGAACTGAGAGTATCAACATCTAGATATGTGGACTTGGGTGGATCAGACATGACTTGCTTGTCCTTTTTAATAGGCTGAGCAATAATAGGATACTAAGTATACTAACACCCCTCTACATCTAAATGTTTGAAATATTGACAAGGTTGTAAATCTCCAAAAATAGTCACCTCCATTCCAACATGTATAAAATTAATACATTGATGAAGCATGGAAGGCACTACATACATCTTGTGAATCCACTAACAACCAAGAAGAAGATTGTATGGCAAATCAAGATTAATGGCATGATGAAGGGTGATATGAATAATAGATCTAGCCTGAATAGGTAGGGAAATGGTTCTGATAGATTTTCCCTCTATTATCATACCCCTTGATGATAATGGTATCATTCTTTAAATATGCTAAAGTATATCCTAGATGAATGACTAGCTTTAGTGGAATAATTTTAAGACTAGACCATTATCTATCAGTACTCTCTTAATATTATGATGTGTAATCATAACTTTAATGTATAAAAAAATTAGTTTGAGAATCCCCAAGGGATGATATATTAGTTTGATCAAATGTCAACTATGGATCAGGGGATAAATGTCCCATTAATGCTTGAAATTTGTCCACTAAAAGATTTATAGCACTTGAAACTGGCTCAAAAGTTTGTATAAGACATCCTTGTGTAACTAAGAAGTACATAATAGATCCGAAATGAAAATATACATTGGCATATTATTTAGTGGATCCATAAGATAATATTTATTTTTTACAAGAGGTACATATTTGGATTTAGACTGATTTTGAATAAGAGGAGAACTACAAGGTAGATTCTGAACAATGCTTTGAATGGTAATATTCAAGCATCAAGTTGTGACAAAACAATATTGAGTGGGGATAGAAATGCTAGAATGTGAAATAGAATAGATAGGTCATGGAATAATCACTTGAGGACAATTATTATGAGATAGAGGAACTCCTAGGATAGATGGACTTGATCCTATATTGGAGGGATTTACTTGCTAATAATTATTGGAATGGGAATGGGGATTTATGGTAATGGTTACAACATGATGCTCCATGACATGGCCCATTGTGTTGTGATCATAGGGAGTGGTATGGGAGTCAACATTGTTGGATTGAGAAAACTGATTTTGATTATGACTATTGGTCACCCTTTGCTTATTTTGATTAGTATTATGTTGTGGGATGGATTTTTGTATATTCCCATGTCTTGACTAGTATTAGTAGATGATACATTTTTCAACTCTATTTTTCCACTATCAAGAAAATATTCTATAATATGCCAAATTTTCACACACCTATGAATGCTATACCCTTTAATTATATGATATTTACAATATTTGTTATCCCTATTCCAATCTAGTTTAGGTTAAGATTCATCAAAAGGCTTAGTGTTTAGCCATCCAATCAAGTTTGAAGCCATAAGTTTTTAGAACACAATCTCAATAGGTTACCCTAATTTGGAAAATGGATGCTAATTAAATTTCCCTCTCAGAGGATGCAACCTTTGTAATGCAAGCAATTGTTGTTAATATGATTTCTATATGGTTGGTGCTTGAACTATTTGAACATGTTGTGCCTCTGTAACACCATTTCCAACTATATTTTTATTGTGATTGAAAGGTTTTGGCTTGTATACCACATTTGTTGGATTTGACATTGATGCTTAGTTCTGAGTGAGATGGTGATTTTGATTGGAAGATTGGCCTTAAGAGTAATTTGAGGAATAGATTTTAATCAATCCTTTATCTATGAATGCTCTCTATTTGAACCCCATTTGTGATAAAATCATCAAATTTTTTGGACATTATAATCTAAAATTGAGCACAAGATTAGAATTTAGATTTTTAATGAAGATATTGGTTAATTCAATGTCTAGTAGTGTATATGGACATATACTAGCTAATGTGTGCCATCTTTAAAGATAGGTGGAAAAAATTTCATTCCCTTTAACTTGATAGCACATAAATTTATTGTAGTTAACTCATGCTCTAGATTATATGCAAAATGTTTGAAAAACTTTATGAAAAGTCATCAAAGTTTGGAACAAAATTCTTTGGAATATGTACAGATCTAACCAAACTCTGTGAGAACAGACAAAGTAGGATGTTTTATCATAACTGGTCTCTTGGCAAGGAAAAAAACAAACTTAGATGATCTCTTGGACATCCTTTTCATTTACATTTTTTGAACTTTTAAATATCAAAGTGAGATGGTAAAGGGATATGGAAAATACTAGAATCAAATAGATATGAACATATATGATCCATATTGTATTTTTTGTTTTGATTACTAACCTATAATCCTAATATGGTATCTTTGATTACTTATAATTCCTACATGATGAGAGTATTATGGGAAGTGGATGGAATATTGTAGGACTAAGAATGGTATTGTGGATTAGTATGATTTGAATCAATCTTTTATTTTAGACAATTGTAATTATCCATTCTATATCCAGGATTGAATTGAGTAGGGGGAACTTGATATGGATTAGGATTAGAAGATGGAATGGAAATATGCCATTATGGAAGAGGAAGAAGTATTTTTTTCTTAGGAACTATTGTTGATTAGTTGGAACATGTTATTGTGTATTAGATAAGACTTGACAAGCATTAGAGGGACCTTTAGACACATTGAAATTGGAAAGTTTTGAACTTGATGGAACAATTCATGGTTTAATGGGACATTATTGAGGATGACCCAAGTTTTGTAATGGTTGTGAAGGAATTTAATTATATTTCTTCATAAGAATGGGATTATGGGACACTTGATGGGGATTGGGAAATCCTTGAAGTTCTTCCACAATAGGTTGTGAATACTCTACAAGTACCTTTTTTCTGGGAGCCATGGACATTTTGACATGAGGAAGTGGATCAATTATGGGATATTTTTCTTGATGTCCAATTAAGGGATCAATAACTAGATTTATTATCAATGCATAAAGGGCATTGATTTTTTGCTCAACTTATTGTAATTTTTCATAAAAAATGGGTGATATTTGGGGTTCAGACTCAAGTAATTCCTTCCCTTTTCTCAATGTTTTTGGCCTTGTTTATAGTTGAAACTCTTTGGGACTTTGAAAATAAGAATGTATATCATCAATCCACTCAGTAATTATGACATGGTTGGATGTAGGCTATGCTATTTATAACCTATGTATACTCTCTATAGGGAAATCATGAGGGAATTCGGTGCCCATCTCTAATAAATGTAATCAATTATTTTCTCTATCAACATATAATTGGTGCTCAAATTGAGTTTGAGATGCATAATAAAGAGGTGGATCTTCTTCATATAGTAATTTATTAACTTCCATACCCTCTTGATCCTAAGGATAATTATCCTCATACAATGGTTGATCATATTGGTCTTGAATAAATGGATTAGTTTGGTTTTGGATCCAATCATCCTCATAAGTGGTATTATAAGCCATACCAATTTGAGTGTAATGAAGCATATTAGAATCAAATTTTGGAATAGACTTGGATAAGAAATGACAATACTTGAATAGTTTTGACTCAAAGTAAACTTGCAAACTCGAATGGTGATCTGAATTTATGTGGATAACATAACAACATGATTCACACAAGGAGAAAGGTATGAAGTACACACATTTGGAAAATATGGGATGTAGAAAGACACATATTTGACTAAGACACATAAATAGTAATGTTATAATTTCACACAAGACAAGAGTATGAAACATATGTGTTTTGAACAAGGGATAAATTTGATTAGAGACACTTACATAGTAACACCTTTTAGTGTAAGTATAACATGATAATGTTTGAATAAAGGAATCAATAAATCTTACCTTATGATATAAATTGACATAGGTTTAGGGGAAAATTAATGATACTTTCGATATACTTGATTTTGAAAGGACAAATTTTAAGAATCTTTAAAAGTAATTAATTATTGTTAGTTATTGGTAGGGTTTTTACACCCCCTCTCTCAAAGGGTCATATGTAAAAGGTAATATTTAGGATTTTTTAACCTTGCATCCTTGCATTGGTGATAATTATATGGTAAATAGGCTTCTAGTCTAAATTTTTGAGTGGAAAAACTAAATAGACCCAATATACATTGTGGTATGTGGGAAGTTTAGGACTATCCATCAAGTGGATGTAATACCATCTAGATTGTTATGAAAGGGTTTTGTCCCTTTCACAACCACTCCATCTATCAATCATTTAGTAGAGTGTGATGTCCAAATTATGTAAGTTCTGGGGATCCTTTCGACTTGTCAAGCTAACTTTTCAATCATTATCTAATTGAAAGGTACACCCAATTTGTATACCACACTAGATAAGTGGGGTTGGTATGATGTTGGGATATGAAACCCTAAATCAAGGTACCCCTAAATAACTTATGATAAGGCTGTAAACTCCCACTCACAAGAAACAAATAAAAAGGAAGGTATTGCCATTCTAATTCGTGTAACTCCCAATAAAGGAAAGTAAAGAACATAATAAGCAAATCTTCAAGATTTGAAATAAATAGAATATTTACATTTTTGAGTCACCCAAAAGGGGAGATAATACACATAAAATATCCCCACAACACATTCAAGAAGAAATAAACAACAAATATTACTTGCACAAAATGTGAAAACTTTAACAAATAAGCAAGTGTTATTTTTAAAACCTAAAATAAAATGTGATTTTATTTGAATAAATCACCCCACTTTTAGAACTTGCAAGAAAATAAGTGAGTAGTTTTGCTTAGGTGTTTTTGACAAGTGAAGGAAGTTG
Source organism: Torreya grandis (assembly GCA_037957365.1). Classification (NCBI taxonomy): domain Eukaryota; kingdom Viridiplantae; phylum Streptophyta; class Pinopsida; order Cupressales; family Taxaceae; genus Torreya; species Torreya grandis. Next base: position 5,638,546 of record JARHVA010000272.1, read on the forward strand.
GTTTTCTTAGGTTTTTAAAACTCTTAGATTTTCACACAGAGATAATTTTGATGATATAAAAGATATTTTCATTATTTTTAGAAACCTACACAAAACACAAATAATAGATAAAAAATAGACATAAATAAATCCACTGATTAATAGACACAATTTCACTAAAGATATGGAAAATTCACTAAAACCAGTGACAAATTCACTAAAATTAAAAAAAATCTCTAATGAGCAGAAATAAAACCTAAAATAATTTCATTGGAGTGCAAAATATTTTAATTATTTTTATATAAACATGTGTAAAAAGATAGATATGAAAAAAATCACAAGGATGAATTCATCGACTATAAGGTCAATTTTTTCAATTAGGGAAAAATTTCACTAAACAATAAACAAATTCATCAAAATGCAAAATCATTTAATTGAACAGTGAGACAAATTGATTTTTGATGGAAAAAATACATATAGAGATCAAACTAGAGAAGAAAAAATATGATTTCACCATTTATAGAGATGATTTCTCTGAAAAATAGATAGCCAAAAATAATGTCATCATTTTCAAGAATGAATTCATTGAAAAATAGAGACAGGTACAATACAAAAAAATAGAACACAAAAGAGCCAAAATATCAAGATTATCTATAAATAAATATTAATATATAGGCTCAAATGAAAGGTGTGGATCACATGCTCACACTGAGCATGCCCTATGTATTGATAGAATGAAAATTCTATATATTTTCATAGAGTTAAAAAATAGGGAAAATGATAGAAAATATGAAAAACATACATCTATGACCTTGTGAGCTCAGAAACTACAATGCTTACAAAGATTCAAACAAGTATGATGTAAACCTTCATTGTAGATTGTCTTTATTGGGATGTGATTCAAATGTAGCTTTAGATGGTCTATATTAATGCCAATTTGTAGTTAAGCACCTCCATTAAAGATATGGATCATGTAGACTTGATCAAAGAGCATAAGCTTGATACATAAGGTGATTTGATAAATGGTTATCACTTTGTTATAGATCTTGAGCATGTTGAATTGTATTGTAAAGAGGTATATTTATACAAATTTGGATTAAGGAGGACCTTTCATCTTTAAATCAAGATGAACGGTTTCTAAAAGGTCCTCAAGAATGCACATGGATTGAGCACATGGATCAATGATGTAAACCCTTCATCTCATTCAAGATGAATGGTGAAGGATGACCTTTAAAAATATCTAAGATGGATGAATATAATCACTTCATCTTGTTTACAAGATAAAGGGTAGAGGATGCCCCTTTGTAACTAACAAATATGAATGAATGTGGGCCCTTCATCTTATTTCAAAGATGAAGGGTGGAGTATCCTCTCCAAGAAATGACATGGATCTTAAAGGTGGGCCCTTCATCTTGTTTCCAAGATGAAGGGTGGATAATAAATCCCCTTTTATTGTTAATTATTTTCATAATTACTGTGCTCTCAAAGGTATATTCTTAGGATCCCAAGATTCCTTTTTGCATGAAGATGTCCTTTTGAGAGGGCCAAGAGGAAAATTAGTAATTGAAATAGTAATTAATTAAATAACTCCAAAGACTTATTTAATTAATACAATGTGATGGTCTTGATTATTAGACTAAAATTGAGGAGGATAACGTGATTGAACAAAGAAGGGAATAATGTTGAATTGATTAAAGGAGTAGTAATTGAACAAAGAAAAACTGATAATTGCACATATAAATTGAATAAAGAATGATAATTTATCAGAGAAATTGAACATAGACTATGTAAAATTATAGGAAGTTGTTCCATTATGTAATTTGACATAGAAGTGATAAAATTTGAGTGTCTACACCTATGATGGTATGTTTCATATTATTTTGGTTTATTTTCATATTAACAAGAAACTTACCTCCTTTTCAATCATGTGATCACATATGACATGCCTAGTGGGACTAGCACCCCATATTTTACTTTGAAGCTCCATATACCATTGTTATAGTTTGGAAATTAGCTTAGAACTAATCTTAATTTCACCTTTTTTTCTTCTAATTTTATACAAATTTTGTTCTCAAATTAATGGTAGAAATGATCTTCTAATCAGTGGGATCACTTCATGTAATGACATTATCAACCTAATAATCCATGATGTCACTCCTTTTGTATTATCTATTTTTTGTGTTTTCTAGGTAAATATCAAAATTGATTTGCATTGGTGGGATCAACTTGTAAATTGGTAGAAATGCACTATGAAATAATAGATTTGCTCTTGAGTTTCACTCATATTATGGCTTTATAAAAGTGATAGAATAAATGTAAAATGGAGGAATCACTCCATAAAATGGTAGAATCAATTTACAAGATGGTGGAATCACTTTTTTAAATAGAAGATAAATGGTGAAATTGTTCTAGTAGTGGTGTAATCACCTTGCATAGTGGTGAAATCACCATGTAGTTTTTTTTCTTTCACTACCTACCTTATGAAGGCCATAAATTTTGATTCAGCTATTTGACTGACCTCTCATTTAAATAAAAATGAAGGTATTGAAAATATGTATGAAAACATAAAAAAATGGTAGTGGTAGAATTGCCCTGCATAGTGGAATAATTGAAAAAAGTAGTAGCAAGATCACTATTGGTATTCATGATATTATTATTTTCTCCTTTATGTTCTCTAATTTTTTTATCAGTAGGAACACTTTGTGTAATAACATATTTACTAACCATAACAGTGATATCACACTTATAATTAGAGGAATCTTCAAGTTTTCTATGGTCTTTTTTATCTATTTGTAAATTGATGGTATTGTATCAGGAAATGGTGAGATTGATCTGCTAAATGATGGGATTGTTTTGTGTCAATTTCTTAAGACCTAAAACAAACATCATTTCAACTTCTTCTTTATAATCAAAGGCTAAAATTTAAACTCTAATCTATTTGTTGTAGGTTTGATTGTAAAATAAATGGTTATTTTACAAACAAACACTTATACAAAACACATTTTAATTTGGTGCATAAAACAAACCAAAATTTGAATTTAGTGTTTTAAAACATATGTATGTTTTTACTATCTTCTTTTTCTGTAGTGAAACTAGAGTGAGGACTATAAATTATGAACCTTTATTTTTACTTTGGTTGTGCGGGGTGGATTTCATCACCATACATGAGTTATTAGGGTGTGATGACTGGGATTTCATCCCTGAGTGTACATACCAACCTCATACTCTGATAGGGGATATAAATTGAGGGTAGTTGTCTTAAGAGTATAAAAAAATTTACCATAAAGGGTTTTGTGAAAGCAAGGGGTTTATCCCTGATGCTTAGCTATTAGACATCACCCTTGAAGTTAAAATTTTTGGTAGCACTTTATTGAGATCTCACGACTGAAGTGGTCATAAAGGGGATAAACCCTCCCATGAATTGTTCATTATTTGTTCTTTTTTGACATAATTTTGAGCCTCACATATAGTGAGGTATATTGATGACCATCTAGAAATCCTTTTCAAAATTTAGATTAAAACCCTTTAGTTGAAAATGATTTGTAGTGGGAGGGTTATCAACCTCCCCCAAGATCTCATGATATATCGCTTGAAGTGAGGATTAAGAGATTAACATTTTCCCACTTCTTATGAGATAAATATGTAGGCTATAGTTAGGTTGCAAACCCATTTTACCATTGAAATAGGGATTGTTTTGTATGTGTGTCATTGAATGTTTATTTTCATATACCTATTTTATGTGTTGAACCTTGTGCATCAAACAAAATAAAAATTATTCTAGGTCCCAAAACTTTGTCACATCCCATTAAAAATTTGTGTGATAAGGTATCAATCTACTCAATTTATGTGTCATTTTTATACCATCCTAATGTCATGTTGTCCAATTGAAATGGGGCCCTATCTGTATTATACCATTATGCTTATTTTAACTAATTCTAATTAGAATCCAAATCAGTCAAGATTTCAAATCAAGTCAAACATTATAAATCCAACTTTTCTAAAGTCAAACAATCCAATTCAACTAAATTCATATTTCAAATCAAGTCAAACATTCTAAAGTCAAATCTCCAAATTCAAACTAAGTTAGATCTTCCAAAGTCAAATGAAGTCAAGTCATCCTCAAACATTCAAACCAACTACACTCTTCTAAGGTCAAACATTTCAAATAAGACAAGTCAAAGTTAAATCTTTTAAAATTCAAAGTCAAACATTCAAACCAACTACTCTCTTCTAAGGTCAAACATTTCAAGTCAAATAAAGTCAACTCTTCCAAATTCAAACTTATAAAAATTCAAAATCAAATAAAATAAAAGTTAAAAGTTAATTGAAATTAAGTATTTAACTCAAGTTTAATTAAAACCAAATCAAAGTATGAGATAAAGTTAAACTTTCCAATATCAAAGACAAATCTCAATTCAAGTCAAACTTTGAATATTCAAGTTATTTTAAAACAAATAAAAAATCATGTCAAAATCTGAAGTATTTCTAAAATCCAAGATCAAATGTTTAAATTTGTAAATTCACTTTATTGACACATCCTTTCATGGTAAGTATTAGACATTCCAAAACTTTCAGAAACTTAAAAATCCACTTGCTTTGAACATCCTCCCATTTTTATGTTTGCATTGATAAGTCTAATCAAAAAATTCCATTTTGACTAAGGATGTATTCCAAAATCATGTTAAGGTGTCAATTGACTCAAATACACTTTTCAAATCTAAGAGTCAACTTTGAATTTACATAACATAAACCTTACACACATTCTATCTATTCAAATCTCCTATATGATTCAAAACAAAGATTACCAACTCAAACATGCCTAAGTATACATAAAGTGGCACTTCATACAACCCTGCTTTCAATGATGATTAGTCTTATGATCTGTTTAGACATTTTCAAAATACTGAAAACCTAGAGGATGAGTTACATCAAACTAAATACAAGGATGTGCCACTCAAAATAGAAGTACACAACTATGTTCAAATATAGGAAATACCCTTAGAGTAAACTTATACATAAGAACAAGGCTTGGTATAAATCTCTAGTCAAAACCCAAAAACATTTAGTAAAGGGAAAGAGAAACTTGTAGACCCCTCCTAACACAACCAAGTGATTATTTCCTAATTATAATAGACTAGTCATATTTTAGCTACTTTAGCTACCTCTATAATGAATTATTCATTTAATAATCCCCCACTCATGGACCCCCCTTGAATAAAAATGAAAATAATTATTTAATCCTCTATCAAGCATAGATCTATTAACCAATCTTGAGTAAACACCTCTAGTAGATTATTACATCTCGATTTCACCCTAAGCTAAATAACATATTGTATCCATGGATTATTATGGTTATTATTTTATTATCACTACTTTGATTTAAGATTTATGTCATATGCTGACTATGAGATAGTTATATGCTTGTTAGTATAAAATAATATTTATGGATATATATTGATATTTTGGAATAAATACCTTCTTGTCTTGAGGTGGATGTAGGATAGATCTATCCCTCAGAGAATGATGGAGGGAGAGCATCATCAGAGAGGATGGCATAGATGGAGGTGTTGGGGATAATAGAGAAACAACTATAAACCCATGCACACACCATGATAATTAGCATTATTTATATGCATTGCTTAAATTATTAGTTGTAGTATGTCATTTGTGTTATTTGCATTTAAATGATTGATATGTGATTTAGTTGTGATCTAGTTTCAATTTAATGTTTATGTGGATCTAATTGTGTGATTGCATTATGGATTTATTATATAGATTAAGTGCATAATGTTTTTTTATGATCATGTTGTGATATTGTATTCATGATTGTAGACACCTAAAAAGTGTCTAACCCTTGGTCACGTTCCCCCTTGGTCCATTCCTAACCCCTTCCTAAACCATGCAATTACTAATTTAAAATAATTAACTTATTTTGAATTAACCACCCCCCCTTCCTTGGACACATCACCATGACACCTTGCCTGGGACACCTCACCTTGGACTAATTCCCATCCTATGACTCACCCAAGACCTATTCTTACTCCTCTCCAACTGCCTAACAAACTCTCATGCGTATTTAGCCCAACCCTCGACATTCTCCAACCAACTATGCACTTGGCGGATGTAGAACGGGCTTGCTGGCCCTTTTACGCATTTTGCACCCACCGACATCGGTCAACTGTCGGCCGACGCCGGTGGGGTCACCGACATCAGTTTACTTAAACCGGCATCTAACCTCTTCCAAGGCTAATCAGCGAATCACAATTTTCCCCCAAATCACATTTCTCGCCTAAATCATGAAATCACGCGTCTAATCACAAATTTGGAATCTTTAGTCTTCGACCATCCACCAAAATGCTAATCTCTCGGCCAAGCCTCTCACTCTCTCCCTCAGGTGCAGCAACAGGTATTCTGAATCAGGCTTCTACAACATCAAGCACAATAGGGACTCAGCATTAGGGTTCTACGTCAACAATAGGTACAACATCAACAACACTCTTCCGGCAGGTACAGGTATGTATACTATCTGTGTTTTCATTGTCTTTGGAATTATAGCTTTCAGGTAATATCTCCCCCCTTCAACACTTCTATGACCCTAGACCAGACCAGAGCCGAATCTCATTTCCCTATTGCCTTTGTCCTCTGTCGGACCATATACTCTGTCCATTCAACTAGACTCTCAGACCCAGATCTTAGACCATTCAACCAAGCCTAAAACAAGACTCTTTCAGACCATTTAACCAAGTCCAAACTCTGTCTCAGACCTGTCCACAGACCATTCTGCACAACCAGACCCTGTCCACAGACCAAAGCCCTGACTAGACCCCGTCCAAGCTTATTGCCCCGACCGACGCCGGTCATTACCCCAACCGACATCGTCAGACTAATCGATGTTGGCAGACCTCTACAACCGATGCCGGTAGGACCACCGATGCCGGCGACTGTGACCAGGCCGACATCATCTTTCAGGTAAGCCTTTGCTTCCCTTTTGCTTTTCAGTCTTTTATCATTACTTTGACATTCTGTTATTTATCAGACATCTTTTATCAAATAGTGGGTTGACCTCCCTTAAGGAAGTTTTCATACTTCTGGGAATAGGCTTTTGCTTGGCAACCCACCATCTACTTATCTAACGCCTTCTTTTGTCCAAGTCTCTTTCTTTGCAGGTGTCATTCCTCCATAGCCAAAGAAGAGTACTCACAGCATCTGGATTATGGTGTGCAGACTATATCTAGGTACATACAAGCCTTGACCATTCCTTCTTAAGTTTCTTAATTCTTCTCTTGAATATAGAAAGCAAAATTTGAATAGAAACATTCTGGCACGCCCGGTGGGACCCCTTAAGGGCCTTCCTTGGGTTCCTTTCCTTCTTTTTTCATATAAGGTGCATTAGGCTTCCTCCCTTTTCACCTCGTTCTTCTTTTCCAAATGACATTATAAGTAGGGATAAAAAGAATCTTTTCTTTTCCTTTCTTGCATTTCTAGACTAGTCCAAAATCATTTTTCTTCACCTTTTCTCAACTTGTTTTTCATTCCAACTTCACATTTCGATTTGGGGCATTAAAACACTTTGCATTACATTTCTACTTGTGCTCGCATTAGTCCACACTTAGTAATTAGACTGCATATTGAATAAATCATAGATCACTTGATGTTACACAACCTAAACCACATGCACTAAAACAAACATTAAACAATACCTGAGACAAGGCCCGACTGGGATTTCATCCCCCAGCGGATACCTTACCCCTACCTGGCAATCTCACTTGGATTTCATCACCAAGGGGAAAGCCCACTCCATTCTCTGGCGGAGGATAATCTCTAGGCAAGGTATATTTTGGCTAAGCGAGACCAGATTATCACTGGAATCGTGAAGTGAGGGGAGCTTGCTCCTTAGCACCAGGCCACGTATCGAACCTAATACAGACTTTTGAGCACCTTAACATACTTGAAACCATCTTTAGATTACCTATTCTAGGACCCTTCTTATAGCCAACTTCCTCAAACATCACACTAAGGCATAAGCCACAGGATTCTAAAGTTGATTCTTAGGATTTCATGCTTAGGCCCTGTCTGTCTCTCTCTGTTCTCTATTCTCATCTGCTTGTTTGAGTGTGTGAGGATGCTTTCTTCATTGTTTTTCTAAGAATCTTCAAATCCACTGAGTTTCTGGAAATCACAGTCACCGGCATCAGTTTTGTCACCGACGTCGGCCACCTTTCCCCACTGGCATCGGTTATCTGACCGACATCGGCCTTCTGATATCATCGACATCAGTTTTTTAAACCGACGTCAGAAAAAATTGACATCGATCTCTGTCACTGTCCTTTTCTTCAAAACAACAACTTAAAACCCGACCCCTTTTTCTATCAAAACCTCATTCTAAGTTTTTGAAACTGAAAACACATAGTTTTTGGAATCTGACCCTCTTTTTGACCACGCTCTCTCGTCTCTAACCAATCCTATCATGGAGTTCCACTCAGAGACTAAAAGAACTCCTACAAGACCGACCTTGACTCAGACTCCCATCATCCCTGAAGGGGACCAAGATTTCAAAAGATTCTTGGACCTCAACGTCACAGCCCTCCAAAACTATCTCACAAGAGACCCAACGCGAGACCTTTCGGGTGAAGCGGTGATGACATTAACACCGTCCACTACCCAGCCTTTTGCCTCAACTGTTTACCTAACCATGGCCAATACACAAAGTTTGGCCTCCCCATCCATTTTTATGCCAACCTCCATCGGGGTTCCATTACCCCCTCAACCACATGCAATTCAACCAAGTTCTACATCATACCAGAACTTGATTGTCTTGACCCCTCACACTCTTGTGCCCATGAATGCAGGAGTGCCAACCTATCCTTTTATTAGTGCTGCCACTCAAACACCTTTGACGGTATCTAGTCAACTTGTGTCCTCCAATTTCATGACACAAGCCCCTTTGACCACGACATCTATCCCTATGACGCACTACCCTTATGTTGTGCCTACACAAGCACAACCAAGTACGTCATACGCCTCTTCGACCGCCTTTCAGGCACCCTACAACCTAGGGGGCACCCCATCCACCAATCCATCAGCAGACATCATTAAAATGCTGATGAATAAATTGTCCATTCTCGAGACCTCTATCTCTGGTTCACGCAATGCTCTCTTGTATGAGAAAATTTGTAACGAGCCCATTCATCCTTCCGTCCCTATTCGACCATACCCAAACCAATGGGAGCTTCCTAAATTCACTCGCTTCCAGAGTAAGGAGGACCCACAACAACATCTACGGGCATTCAGACATGCCTGCTATCTTATTACCCACGATGATGCGTTACTTTTATGCACGTTCCCTATGTCCCTTTCTGGCTCTGCCCTTGACTGGTATAGCTCTCTTGCCAGACATTCTATCTTTTCATTCATTCAACTTGCCCAATTATTTTTTGACCATTTTTCTATCAACATCACCAAACAAGTCTCAATCACAGACCTTTACTCCATCAGGCAATTTGACAACGAATCAATAGTCGATTTTGTCGCCCGTTGGAGAGGCTTGATTAACCAGCTCTCTTTCTCCTTACCTCAACCTGAGCTCATCGAGCTCTTTTCTTGAGCATGTGCCAGGCACATCTCTTCTACCTTGTGGATTCAGACATTCTGCACTTTCGATGAAGCTTTCACCATGGCTCAAAAGCTTGAACTCCGCGCCATTGAAGAGGATAAGGTCAAATTGCGTAATACCAACGCAAAAATCAATGACCATTCTTCTTCCAGACCTTCTTCCTCTACCAACTCCAAACCCAAAGGAGTGGCCAACACTGTGGTCATTAGATCACCATCTTTGATGACAACTAATTACCCTCAACCTTCTACATCTCCAAGCATCACCAAACAATTCTAACAATGGTACATCCAGCGTTCATACACTCCACTTGGAGAATCATACGCTTCTGTTTTGGAAAAACTACTCAAGCAGGGGGTCCTCAATCTCCCTCCAATCTGACCACCTCAATTTGACCCTTCAAAAGCCCTCCCTACATGGTATAGGGAGGCCGACTTCTGTCACTTTCATCGCGTCCACGGCCATGACATCGATAATTGCTGAACCTTCAAGAACATCATCCAAGACATGATCGACAAGGGGGATCTTATTTTAGATAACCTGAATGCCCCGCCAAACCAACACATCGACATCTTCAAACAACTATTCCCTAACCATCCACCTACTCAAAACAACATCCAAACCACGACTAATGATTCTCATGACCATAATATTCACACAATCAACACTATTTTGCCTCTTGACCTTGACCAACCTCCTCCCTCACAGGATGAAGAACTTTCTTCTCCTATTAGTCCTCCATCTACCTCTCTCATACTAGAGGACACCTTGACCATGCCTACACCATTAGCCTTACCTTCATCTGAAGACCTTACCTTGCCTACTCCTCAAGCACAAGCAGAAGGCATGATTATCCCTGCCTTCTTCTCTCTTGAGGAGCCGCACTCTCCTATTTCTTCTCTACCAAGAGAAGACCCAGTCTCTCCACCCATTTTGACCGAGGAAGACCCAGTCACGGTTTCCTCTTGCCTTTTGCCTGAAATTTCTACATCTCACTCACCTTCATCCATATCTAAGCCCAAACCCGCACAAGCGCCCACCTTACCAAAAGAGATTGAACTTCTTGGTGTTCGTCCCACATCTAACCTCGCCTCTCACAATAATGGTCCTCAAACCATATCAAAGAAGGCCACTAGACCACACCGGAGGACTCCTCCCCCACCTTCTTCATTACCTTCAATCTTGGGCCCACATCTGTCCACTTTAATAAGAGTGCTCCCTACTCCCATACTTCACAGAGGCAAGTTGCCTCCATTACTCCCTCAACCCTTCAGACATATATCTCCTCCAAACCATTGACCAACGCCTCTTAAACCAAAGTTATCAATCCCCATTGCGACAAACCATCTAGACCCATTAGCAGGTTCTTATGCTTTACTGTTATGGCAATTATTGCAGTCCTCTCGTATCAATCTCCCGCCTCTTAAACCATATCATTCTCTCAGACCTAAACCACCCTGTTTTGACGACACTCGCATTTGTACGTATCATCACACGCTTGGACACGACACTGAGCATTGTTGTGCCCTCAAGGTTGCCATTCGCCAATATCTGGGAAACGACACCCTTCTTCTCAACCACGTTATCAGCAAACCTTCAACACCACCCCACTCATCAACTCTCGAATCAAGGCCATCTTGGTTCGATAACTCTAAATTCTGTCATTATCATCACACTCTGGGACATGACACTGAGCGTTGTTGTGCTCTCAAAGCTGTCATTCGTCAACACCGGAAAAAGGATTCCCTTCTCATCAAGGACCCTCTTGACCACCTCTTCGACAAATCATCAATACCAACCCATGCCTCTCAAACCTCATCGCCTAAATCAGGATCTCCACGCCAGACTATAGTCCCTTTACCGCCTTTGACCCCATTATTCGACATCAACACAGTCCATTTGACCACTAAGCCTCAACCTACCTTGACCAATTTATCCAACATTCTCCCTAAGCAACTGGGGGAATCCAACCTTATCATGACCTCAACCAAATAGTAAACCAAAAATTTGACCAACTTTGACCAGACATTCGACCAAACTTCGACCAAGTCTCAACCAACCATCAATCAACCTTCTTATCATGACCCCGGCCAGCATCAACCAAACCTCGACCAAACTTCAATTATCAAACACCACCCAACCAAGCACCTATCACTTCTTCAAACCATCATTAATCATTGTGACCAATTTGGAACGAAGCAAATGGGGCACCTTTACTCCTAATTGACTTAGACCTTGCATCATAACACCAGCATGGGTCAAGACTTTGTCAGAACCTAAGCCCCTTTATGTCTTGCCTCTTTGACCAGTCCACCGTTAGTCAAGTAATTATTCATTTGGCGTTTAACTTGAGCTCGTCCCTTGAGCACTCCCTGTCACCGTCATTCCTATTTCTTTCAACCCTCAGTCCTAACCCTTTTGGCAAGCATGAAGGCTTTGTCCTAATAAAAGGGCAACCCTCTAAACCTCTATAGTCAAGTCCATGACCAAAAGTCCAGTCAACAAAATCTATCAAATATATATAAAAAAATGGGATGCATATTCCAAGGTCATAAAACTATAAATGTAGACTGCTCCCTCAAAGGACAGCTGTATCATCATTGCTGTATTTACTAGACTGCTCCCTTGAAGGACAGCTAGGCCAAAGTCATATCAAAAACATAAAAAGCAGAATATAAACCACTCCCTCGAAGGATGGCTATGCATAAATTTTGCTACATACATAGCATTATCTTCGAAGCTTCCCGCATCGATCAGCTTCATGACATGACCACCAAGCAAGACAATATCCCATTGCAGGCTTCCCACATCGATCAGTCTACCTAAAAAAAAAAAAAAAACTGACGGCCAAAACTTTAGAGTCATGGACTTGTCTATAGTCATTCTCGAGGTCACCTATAAAAGGGGTAAAGTTGTTCCTGCCAAAAAGGGTTCCCCCTTCCATCTCTCATTATCAATCCTATCACCCCTACACACTCAAGGGATTTCGAGCTCACTTAATGTCAAGTGATTCGATTACTTCTCTAACACAACCACTGGTCAATGGCGCAATGCATTAACAAGGCTTTTGTTTCTAAACAACCCTTACCTATGCTATCATTCTGGTCCTTGTCAATGAAAGAGCAATTTGCCTTTCACTTTTGACACATCTTGGTCCCGCCTCCAACCCAATCATTATCTATCCAACCAAACTCCAACTAAACCAATCACACATTTTTAGACTATGACATGACCTAGACCATTCACATAGTTTCTATGGACACCAATACACATGGAAACTATCGACCCGACACAATTTATGTTAAGCATAAACCAATACTTGCTAAAGCATAAATAGACCTCCATTCATTTTTGGCATACATCCATCACAAATATGGAAAATTGCTAGGGATGAACGACCTCGACTAATGTTGTAGAATACACCATTTGGAAAATGTTGTAACATATTTTTCTTCTCATCATTTCGACCTTGACCTCGACCAAAACCAGCTTATCGACCTCTTTGACCCTCGGTCTGAACTACATTGGTCTGAGGCCCTTCCACAGGGGCTATGTAGGCAGCACTCAGATGATACGACATCATCTGGGGTTAGCTCGACCACCCTCATTTGTTCATCTCTCTGATGGACAAACCTTTTTTCCTCCTTTTGACCAATGACCATTTGAGATCACTTATATCTCAACCCGACCAGCGACCATGGAGATCACGCATATCTCTTTAGACCCTGACCACTTCTGAGACAACTCTGTCTTGGTTTTGTTTGCACACATGCTACCTCATGCATAGATAGCAAAATTGTTCGCAGACCTTATTTTTGGACCCTCACAAGTATAGGATTGCAAGCCGGTTGATCCGCACTACTCGTGTTTCTGGGAGCACTTCTTGAGCCTGGGATACCTGGAACACGATGACCATTTAGAGCTATAGCTTAGATTGAATAACCCAATCAGTAGACGACTAAATGCTGGGGCCCAGTTATTTCAATTTTGGCACTCCTCGACCTTTTGACTACGACCATTTGACCTACCTATCCCGTGAAGTGGTATGCGTGCACTCACAACTTTTGCAGCGTTCACCCTCACTCTTCTTCTCATCCACCTTTTGTCAAATCAGCACCCGACATCAGGTTCCCTTCCCTCGACTCCTGCTTTGAGGGGGAATACCTCATCCATAATCGGGGCAATCCACATTATCCCTGGGGCAATCACTCCAATCACTCCTATTTTTGTCTTGCAGTTCATCCAGAACAACCAACAAGACAAAAAGGGGCAAATGTAGACACCTAAAAAGTGTCTAACCCTTGGTCACGTTCCCCCTTGGTCCATTCCTAACCCCTTCCTAAACCATGCAATTACTAATTTAAAATAATTAACTTATTTTGAATTAACCCCCCCTCCTTGGACACATCACCATGACACCTCACCTGGGACACCTCACCTTGGACTAATTCCCATCCTATGACTCACCCAAGACCTATTCTTACTCCTCTCCAACCGCGTAACAAACTCTCGTGCATATCTAGCCCAACCCTCGACATTATCCAACCAATTATGCACTTGGCAGATGTAGAACGGGCTCGCTGGCCCTTTTACATGTTTTGCACCCACCGATGTCGGTCAACTATCGGCTGACACCGGCAGGATCACCGACGTCAGTTTACTTAAACCGATGTCTAACCTCTTCCAAGGCTAATCAACGAATCACAATTTTCCCCCGAATCACATTTCTCACCTAAATCACAAAATCACGCGTCTAATCACAAATCTGGAATCTTCAATCTTCGACCATCTACCAAACTACTAATCTCTCAGCCAAACCTCTCACTCTCTCCCTCAAGTGCAGCAACAGGTATTCTACATCAGGCTTCTGCAACATCAAGCATAATAGGGACTCAACATCAGGGTTCTACGTCAACAACAGGTACAACATCAACATCACTCTTCTAGTAGGCACAGGTATGTATACTGTCTATGTTTTCATTGTCTTTGGAATTATAGCTTTCAGGTAATATCTCCCCCCTTCAACACTTCTATGACCCTAGACCAGACCAGAGCCGAATCTCATTTCCCTATTGCCTCTGTCCTCTGTCAGACCATATACTCTGTCCATTCAACCAGACTCTCAGACCTAGATCTTAGACCATTCAACCAAGCCTAAAACAAGACTCTTTCAGACCATTTAACCAAGTCCAAACTCTATCTCAGACCCATCCATAGACCATTCTGCACAACCAGACCCTGTCCACAGACCAAAGCCCTGACTAGACCCCATCCAAGCTTATTGCCCCGACCGACGCCGGTCATTACCCCAACCGACGTCGGCAGACTAACCGACGTCGACAGACCTCTACAACCGATGCCAATAGGACCACCGACGTCGGCGACTGTGACCAGGCCGACAACATCTTTTCGGTAAGCCTTTTCTTCCCTTTTACTTTTTAGTCTTTTATCATTACTTTGACATTCTATTATTTATCAGACATCTTTTATCAAACAGTGGGTTGACCTCCCTTAAGGAAGTTTTCATACTTCTAGGAACAGGCTTTTGCTTGGCAACCCACCATCTACTTATCTAACGCCTTCTTTTGTCCAAGTCTCTTTCTTTGTAGGTGTCATTCCTCCACAGCCAAAGAGGAGTACTCACAGCGTCTGGATTACGGTGCGTAGACTATATCCAGGTACATACAAGCCTTGACCATTCCTTCTTAAGTTTATTAATTCTTCTCTTGAATATAGAAAGCAAAATTTGAATAGAAACAATGATTGTTGATGCTATTGTTTTAATGAGTAAGTAAATTTGTATGATTAGTATTTATCTACTGCTGCCTATAGACTAACTAGAGTGTATTTAAAATATCTTAATAAATTAGCTGGTTATTATGATATTCAGGTAATATCATTGTTTTTAATTAATGCCTTTATGTTTTAAATATAGTCAAAAACATTTGGGATAGTCTATATAGTAGTAATGACAAAAAAATACGTTATTATAATATCATTGTGTTTGATGTTGGTATAATAGTTGTTTGATTTTCTATTATAGTCAAAATATTGTTATTAACTTTACACTAGTCACTTTGCTATTCAAAGTCATGATAATGTTTATACTTTTAAGTTGATTTAATAACTACCTAAGCTATCCTATGAACTAACCCATAGCGAATGTTTGAATGCATAGACATTAGTGCTATGTTAAAAAGATTTATGAGTGATAGTTATCATTAGTAATGATAATACATAGATGATGATAAATAAGTTTTTGGGGGTCAATGAACATGAATGTTTTGTTATGGGTATTAAAATCATTATTAATATCATTAATAATTTTTGGGAATGTTTTAGGGTTTCTAACCTATATTGACTTGAGTTAAGCATCATTTTCAATCTTGATTTATTTTTTGAGTTTGAGGATACTACATGATGAACATGGTGATGAAATGTAGTTTTTGTGGGTCTAATTACATTGAACTCACCATGCATTGCTCTGTCAAATTATTGCTCCATTGCGGATTTGGGAGAGATGGATAGAGAATAAATGCATGGAGGAGAAAATAGTAGTCAGGTAAATGGAAAAAATTATAAAAAGGAAAGGGAAAGATTAGAAGAGGAGATACACATGGCATATGAAGGTAGCAGGTAGAGAAATAGGAAATGGATTTGTGAGCTAAAGAAAAGGTAAGATATTTTGGAGGTATTTAATCTTGTCTAGGTTGGTGGTATATTTCAAACTCCTATTTGATGTAAGTTTTGAAAGGAAATGAATTATGGGTTTTCTATTTTTAATGTTTGGGTAAAATTATAAAAACTAGGGGTTGAATGGAAGGTCATGTGGATGGCTTGACCATACATAAAACCCTACATCCAAACCATTAAACCCTAAATAAAAGGTTATGCTATAATTTTTTTTGCCATTATTATTTTGGGTACTCTAAATTTAAAACCTAGTTTTAATTGTAAACCCTTTTTGAAGATTTTTGTGGATTATTTCATTATGTGGTTATACCTTGTATGGACATTATTGTGACTAAATTGGGTAATGGATTTTGATTTGGTCTTGGTTATCGAACTATTTTTTGGGATAAAACATTAAGATCATACATAGATAAAATTTTATAGTTTCACTTATGGGATGTAAGTGTGTGTCAATATCAACTTTATCTATTTGGGAAAAAGGGGTTAAAATAATATAAAATATACATACAATGGTATGTGTACATATATACTACATTGTCTATACTATATGAAGCATTTGTTGATTGGGATATCATTTTTTTATACTCATAGTTTTGAGTTTTTATGAATGGATTCTATGTGTATGTTTTTTGGGACAATGAATACTAGTTTTCTTGCATACTTTTTGGTTATAATAACTAGTCAACTGAGTCGAACTAGGGGCTATGCATGAAAATTTTTAGAGGTAGTTTATTCTATTGGCTATGCACAAGATATTTCATTTGGAACAACCATATATTTGACTATGATTTTTGGTTTATTGGTGATTTTGTTTATTTAAGTCTTGGTTGAATACATAACCTAGAATATGTCTTAAGACATTTCAGAATTGGATATAAATTTGGTCAAGCTTGAACCATTTAAAACCTTGTGAATAAGTAGTAAAGTCTTGATTAGATGATATAATTGAGAAGAAGGAAATTAGTAGGAGTCTAGGTATCATGAATTTCTCATTGACTTTTATATGAAATTTATATTGATTTGGGTGAGTTTATCTTTTTTAAGTCTATTTGGATAAGTACGTGCTCTATGTGTATATAATATACACTTGATTTGGTTTGAAATCTTGAGTGAGACCTTCTTACCAATTAAAAGGATGCTTGAATTTGTTTAGGGTAGTGTACTGAGTAGAGTATTAAGTTATGGTTTTAAACCAAATTAAATCTCACTAAAATTATACGCATATGAACCTTGATCTTTTGATATGTAGGAGATATAATCCGAGACCCAATTATTTGTACATATGGAAAATATAATATTGGATGACATTGTTTGGATAATTTGAAAGGATAACTTTGGTTAATATATTCTTGATGTAGTCAAAATAACTATTGGGAATTATTATTTATAAAAGGGTTGAGGTTGAATCATTTAATAGGAACATATACTATTAGTATACTAGATGCTTAAATTATGGGCAATAGTATCTACTTGTGTATATTGAATGCACTTTTAAATATGTGATTTAGGATTCCAGACATTTATTATTGAAAGACATAATGTATAAACTATTATATATATGTACATGATATATATAATAATGTATATATAAATGATGTATGAACATACATATGGCTATACTTATGATTATCATTTTTGATGTAAAACTCAATTTTATTAACATATATATGACTGTACACACCTTATTGACTATTGAAAGCTTTACATATGCAGTAATGAATATGAGTGTTTTCATTAATATGTTAAATGAAGGCATTTAATGTATTAAAGGTAGATTATTTACTGTGTTAAATAGTTAAGCTTATTATTTTATTGAAAAATATAAACATGGAAAAAGGTTGTGCTTTATGATTAAGTTATAAGAATAAACATTGAATTACTTGTTGGAATATTTAGTAATTAAACTCTAATGTTCGAATATGTGTAATTAATTAAAAAAATAATAAGATAAAATAAAATTTATGCTATTCTTATAAATCCCAGTGGGGATGTTACATGGATCCATTACAACAAACAAAAAATAATCCCTAAAAAGTCCCTTATAATTACCAACACGTCTCTCCCAGTCTAAAATATCAAGTTGAGACCAATCCAAAATAATAGGTTATAAGTAATCCACCACCACAACAAGTTGTGCTCAATCCCCAATAAGTCCCTTTCAATCTACAATATAAGTTTCTATTAATCCATAATCTGTTCCTTATAACCAATAATAAATTACTACCAATCAACAAGTACCTTTCCATTCATAATAAGTCCCTATCTATCAGTAATAAAATCTACCATATCAATAATAGTACCTCCATCAGTAATGCATTTCTAATCCACTTCAAAAATAAGTCAACAATAAGTGCCCTATCAGTAATATAACTTGGTTACAGGATGCACAACCATAATAACTTGGCACGAAGGGTACCCATTACAACCAATTTCAATCCAAATCTACCTATTTATCCAAACTAAGCTAATCTACCCATAAATACGTAGAAAAATATGTCTCCTTCTTCCCAAAATACTCCCACTCTCCAAAAATTTCAAGAGATAAAAGAGGTTGTTTTAGGAATTTAAGTAGGAAATTAAGGCAAGAAGTACAATTTTGATGAGAAATTCTTCTATCTATTTAATATGATTTTTATTCAAGAACCTTTCTTATCTCACTTTGAGACACCTCAATTTGACACATATAAGTGAAAGGGTGATTCTAGAGAGCACCTAAAATAATTATTTGTTTTCTATTAATGGGTCGTCTATAACAATATGTATCTACTTCACTTGTTTCCACATAGTGGATAAGCCTTGGAGTGGTTTATTCATCTACCAAAGGGATATGTCAACACTTTGATGACTTATCTGAGAAATTTTTTAAACACTTCTCGAATAAAATACAACATGATTTAACCATGGTTAACTCATGCAATGCCAAGAAATAGGGTGGGATAAGTTTTTCAATATTTTTGTAATGATGGAGAAATTTGGCCAACCAATTTCCACACAATCTTCTAGACAAAAAAAATAGAAATGGTCTTCACTTTCAATCTTAAATCAAAGATAGCTCATAATTTTAGATTTCATTATGCTGACACATTTAAAGATATTATATATAAGGGGGTACAAATTGAAAAAACTCTCATTAACAAGGGCTTGGTTAAGGTTTATTATTAGATTCAATCACAAGATCAAGCCCCAATATAAGCATAAGAAAACATGTCTAAGAAGCCAAAATTTTCAATCAAAACAAGAACGTTGTTGGCAATGGAATAACTAAATCTAGATATGTGCAAATGGTTCAACCACCGCCTATCCAAAATACTCCACCTACTCAATCCATTAATTTACAAAGACCAACTCCACAAAGAAGTCAACATCAAAGAATATTTTTATCTAATCTTGATGAGCTAATAAAAGTGGTATTCCAAAAATTGGTTACAATAATTATGTCATTTGGCCAAATACAAAACCATTTGAAGAAGGCCAACCAAAACCCACATGATATAGGGACAATGAATATTGTGATTACCATCATGTTAAAGGCCATAAAACTCATAGGTGTATGCAAATCAAACACTTCATTCAAGACTTGATTGAGCATGACCAAATTGAAATAGAAAATGTTGATTCTACTTCAAATCAAAACATGGGTATATGCAAAGACAATTTTTTGAAGGATAATTCCAATAATCAAATAATCAAAATCAAAATAACCATCTTTTGAAAAATCAAAATTAGAATCATGGTCAAAATTAGAATCAAAATAATCATAATCAAGGCTAGGATTTCCAAACCAATCAGATTAACTACCATAATATCTCATATGACTAATAAAATGTTGTAGGTCATATTACTAGTAATTATGTAGCCACTATTAAGATAAATACCCATCAATAGTCATCTAACACCACTCAATGTGTTTCCCCTTTTATTTTAGGACCTCCACCTTCATATTCTAGTGACCCTCTTTTGACTTGAAATTACATTGTTGCAACTTGATGTTCACGAGTTGCCATTCCAGGTCCTACAACTCTTCCTTCTAATTTAAGTAATCATATTTTGACTCACAATTACATTGTTGTGACTCAACATCCATGGGTTATAATCCAAGCTCCTTTACCACCTCTAAAAAATAATCTAGTCCAAGTTCCTTTGCCTTCAAAATCTAAGCCATCTTCTTCTAATGAGAAGCAATATGATCGTATAGAATAATTAAAGAAGACACCAATTCATATTTTTCTTCTTGATCTTTTGCATACATTTAAATTCCATATAGAAATACTATATGACTTTTTATAATAATCCAAGGTTCCAAATGACATTGATCTTACCAAATTATAATCACTTATGGGACATTTATCCCTAGGTCAACAACTCACATTTTTCAATAGTGACATGTCATCCCTTGGTCCATTGCATAACAACCCCCTTTATATCAAAGTAACCATTTCCCATCACAAGATCAAGTGGGTTCTCATAAATAATGGTTTAAATTTGAAAATTGCTTCATTGAAATTGGTCAAACATTTGGGGTATACTTCAGTAGATATGAAAATAGACACCATCACTATCAAGGTATATGACAACACAAGAAGAAAATCACAAGGTAGCATTTGTTTGCCTATCTTGGTTGGGCCTATTACCCATGATACCCTTTACCATGTCATTGATATTAAATTTCCATACAATATACTTCTTGAATGCCCTTGGATCTATGAAGTACGTATAGTCCCTTCTACATTACATCAATTTATAAAAATCCTCCATTATATAATGGAGGTTACTATTCCCAATGATTTACAAGCATGCCAATATTGTAAACATTTGGAAGCCAAATATGGTCATTAAAACTATTGTCCTAGCACCAAGCATGCACCTAAAAAGGACAAGATTGTAGTTCTTGAATCTCCCAAGTCTAATTATATTGACCCAAGTAACCTCACATCCACTTTTAATGCTCTTCTTCCTCAAATTTATTTTTATTTCATGCTCTAAGATAAAACTCATGGCATATATGGCATTTATGATACTTTATATATTATAAAATTACCCAAGTCTCCCAAATCTCATGTTAGGCCCAATATGAAGTGGAATAAAAAGGTTGATTCTCATCCAAAAGGATCTATAATCTTTGTTAAAAGGGGTTCATAAAATCAAGTACAACTCAATAGTAGTGGGGACTCCTAGATGCATAATGATGATTTCACCTCTTTCTAGAAAAGCACTAGATACCCCACTCTGAACATAATCATGGCACATCAAGAATATAAGGGAAAGGGATTAGGGTAAAAGTAATAATTTATTATTGAACTCATATATATAACCAAACATAAAGGTACTCAAGGCATCAAATACAAATTACTTGGAGGTGACCACTCAGATCTCAAGAGTGACACAACTTTAACATCTAATAAAGGAGATCCTTGCAATGACACAAAAAACTACTATAGTATCTATGATTAGCTATCCAAATCAAACCCATTTAATTTCCATGTTTTCCTTAACACCACATCCACATACAATTCCCCTCTTATTCTTCATTACCCTAAATTAATTAATGGGTACCAACAAAATCATGTTATACCATTATATGACTTTCAAAATGAAGATGCAATTTTAGAATTCATGGGTCTTAGAGATGGTCTATTAATTGGAAACCAAAAGTAGGGTTTTTTAATTTAAAATGGACCCTTATACCTACTTTGGAGATTAGGAAAACTTCCTTAGTTGACAAAATAAAAAATAAATTCAAACATTGATGTCTACTAGTGAAAACCTCTCTGAGGCACTTTTAGACTAGGGTAAACGTAAATATAAAGATGAGTCCCTTGGTGAAAACCTATTTTAGGTGATAAATTATGGGGAAGTTTTTTATCCTCCATAAGAATCATATAATCTCATGAGTCCACACATTACATTTGGTTTAGACATCAATTTTGAGGAACAAAGGATCTTTGAATGATTGGTTCAAAAATTTCCTTAAACATTTGTTGAATGGCCACTACCTTCCATGGGTGATTATGGTTCTTATTATATGGGTGATCTTTATGGACCATAATTATATGAATAAGATCAATTACCATTAGTACTGACTATATTAGAGTATGGTTCCACATTTCTTGTGGAAGACACCATCAAAGTCAATATTGGTACTACAAATGATCCTAAACTTTTCAAGGTTAGTGTGTCCCTCACTATAGATAAACATGAGTTAATTAGTCATTATTAAAGATTTAATTGACATAATATCATGGTATTATGATTATATTATTGGGATAATCCATTCTTGGTCATACACCATATTTTTGTACACCCAGATGCCAAGCCTATTAAATAAAAATTATATAAAATGCATCTGTGTATTTCCAACTAAGTTAAAAATGAACTAGAGAAATTATTGGGGGTAAGATTAATTTGATTGATTATTTTGAATGGATCTATAATATTTTCCTAGAAAACAAGAATCCTAATGGTATTCATCTATGCAGATATTTTAGAGACATCAACAAGGCATGTCCTAAAGATGATTTCCCATTACCTAACATTGATATGATTGTGGACTCAACAAAAAGATATGAAATTATATCCCCCATGGATGGATTTTTAGTTTAAAATCATATTAAAATAACACCATAAGATAAACATAAAATAATGTTCACCATTACATGGGGAACATTTTATTACCAAGTTATGCCACTTAGCTTGAAAAATGCTGGTGTTACATATCATTGTGAAATGACTATCATTTTTCATGACATGATGCATAATATTATTGAGGAATATATTGATGATATTATAGGTAAATAATAAACATGTTCATGACATACATAATTTTTATGAAGAATATTTGAGTGAATTTGTGAATATAAGGTGCACCTTAGTCCAAAGAAATGTGTATTTGGAGTCAATTCAAGAAAATTATTAGGATTCATTATTTCATGTATTGAAGTCAATCCTTTCAAGTCTAAGGCCATTTTAGAAATGCTTCCCCTATCTAATTTGAAATAACTATGCAACATAAAATGCAAAATTCAATCCATTTACAAATTAATTTCACAAATTATTGATTGATGTGATCATTTCAATCACCTCTTGAAGAAGGGAAACCTATTTAACTGGAACTTAGATTTTCAAGAATCATTTCAGTATTTGAAAACCTATTTGGAAAATCCACCAGTGTTAGCCCCACCAACACCATGGAAGATGCTCTTTCTTTACATTTCAATAACTAAACATGCCTTGGGGGAAATTTTAGCCCAACATGATGACTAGGGAAAATAATGTGCAATATATTATTTGAGCAAGACACTGGTCACTTATGAAAATAATTATACAACAATTGAGAAATCATGTTTAGTATTGGTCATCACATCACATAAGTTGTGTCATTACATGTTGAACAACAAGACCATCATAATTGTAAAAATTGATCCACTTAATTATATTCTATTTAAAACCACTTTGACCAGTCCCATGGCTAAGTGGATTATATTCTTGAGTGAGTTAGACATCAAACATACTAATAAAAAAGCCATAAAAGGGAAATTTATTGCATACCAACTTGTTGAGGCACCTTTATTAGATACATGTGCTTTGAATATCCATTTCCCTAATGAGTCTATCTTTACTCAGGAAGAATCACATCAATGGAAGTTGTATTTTGATGTTTCCTTCACATATTATAGTTTAGGATTAGGTATTATGTTCATTATGCCATAAAGGGGATTTCATTCCAAGGCATTTGAGATTGGTTTTCCATGCACTAATAATATTACAGAATATGAGGCACTCATTACAGGACTTTACCTCATAGTACAATGGAACATTTAGAAGTTGGTAGTCTATGGTGATTCATAATTGATTATATATTAGGCTATAAATCAATATAAAATAAAGGACAAAAAACTCATACCATATAAATGAATGGATAACAACCTCAAACAAAAATTTGAATACATCTAGTTTGAACAAATACCATGAGGTTATTATCCATATGTTAGTAGATCATCTAGGCCTTGCTAGCATATCTATCTAATAGGCTACTCAATAGTAATGTGATCCTAGGCCTAAACTTGAAGTAATGTACATGGCCAAATTCTCTTATTGCGTTGATAGTCCACCATATACAAATCCCCATATAACTAGAGAAATATCATAGGCCCCCAAATAAAGTGCATGGTTTTAAAGATCATGTCCTAGAGCACCCATCCTTGACCCATGTGAAAGTATTATCTACTCTTTTTAGGTAATAATATACCATTGATAATAACCATTAGGATAATAACCTCTCACTCAATCAGTGGTTGACCCTCCAATGTATCTATGTCCATAAATCCCTCCTATATCACACCATTGATAGACCCAATTAGGTTCTCAAACACTCCCTACCATCCCTAATATATATAGTGTATTTCCTATTCATAGATAGGAATATAAAGAATGTATAAGACATCCTCCAATGTCATGGTCACCTCTCCAGTAGGCAAGTGAAAGGTGCTAGTCTATGAGTGGAAACACTTAGTTAGATCAAAGAGAAAGCCCTATTTTATCAAATAATTGACATTCATATTATGTCTAGAAAACCACATACCTCAAGTAGAGCCATATCCTTCTTGATTCATATGTTAGGATATCATAGGATGAACAATCATCACTCATGCATTATTAACATCAGGTCTCATTCCTGTAATGAAAAACATGTCAGAACACTTAATCAAATATATCTATCTTAATGTTGATAGTAAAATCCAATTAAACATTACTCCTATTTTCTTATAAATCATCAAAAGTAAATCATTCTCATCAATCTACTCACATTCTATTTAAGTGATGTAATGGCCAATATTGGGTCATTGATATAAATGCCTTCTAACATCCTTGAATATTAATTCCTCATTAAAAATATTCTTACACTAGCTTATATTCACCCATATTCAGAGATGGTATGTGATATTTTTGGTCATAATTACCCTTGGTACCATGATGTATACACCTACATACAATACCACATTATTCCCATTGACCTATCACATAATTAACATAAATACTTCATTCATAACACATCTCGTTACACTTTACTCAGTGGTATGCTCTATTGTAGAGGCTATGATGGGTTGTTACTTCATTTTTAAAAATTTAGTGAATCTAAATTAGTAATTAAAGATGTACATGAAGGGATTTATGGGGACCATTATAGTGGTATGTTCCTTTCCAATAAACTCCTTTAAACATCTATTATTGGTCCATGATGGAATTAGATGCATGTGCTTATGTCAAGAAATTCTTTATGAAATTAATGGTGACTTAATTCATATACCTTCATGAGATCTTAAAATTATCACATCTCCTTGGATATTTTATACATGGAGGATTAATATCATAATAAAAATAAACTCCACTTCTTTAGATGGCCATAAACATATCCTAATTGTTATCGAGTATTTGACTAAGTGGGTTAAGGTAATCCCTCTCACTTATGTGATAGGTAAAAAAATTTCCAAATTAATTCTAAATCACCTTATTTTATGCTATGAAATTCCTTCTACCATTATATATAATAATGGATATTCATTCAAGATTAAGGAAGTGAAATCTTGGTATGCACAATTTCATATCAAACATAGACGGTCAACTCCCTACTAATGTCAAAGTAATAACCAAGCTAAGGTGTTAATAAGATAATTGTCAAAATTATTAAAAAGATCATCAATAGTGTTGTCTATGATGGAATTTTTAATTATTCCTTACCTTGTGGGATTATTGTACCAATATCCACATGCCTCCATGCATAACACCCTAATCCCTAATCTTTGGATATCAATCTATTATTCCTATTAAGATCAAGTTACCCTCCCTACACATTTTATTATAGGGCATAATTGATGATGAGGAGTATAGAGTATCCCAACTCCAAGAGTTATAACTTTTGAATGAGAAATGACTAGAAAAATTGAAACATCTCAAGGCATATCAAAATTAGTTGTATCATAGTTATAAAAAATGCATCATTTATAGAGATTTTGAAGTTGGTGACCTTGTGCTGAAAGAGAATAAAAACACACCAACATGGATTATGAGAAGAAAGAAAAATTTGATCCAAATTATCTAGGTTCATGTATTACCATAACAAATTATGGTTATAGAGCATACATGTTGGCTACAACAGATGGGTAAGAGTTAGATGAGCCTATAAATGTTATGTATCTTAAGTGATTTTATGATTGAACATTGTATATAAGGGTCCCTACTTGGAGGTATCCTTCCCATGTTATTTCCCATTCCCCTTCATTTCATTTTGCATTCTTGAGTCAATCCTTGTCATTTATCCCACATCCTATTACTATCATGATCTTGATTATGACCTAAAGGTAGTATAAGTGGATTCATAAAATAGTTCAATAAGCATTTTAGATTTGGTCCTCATCAACAAATATTTGAAATAAAAGTGTTTGGACATCAAAGTAATTTATCATAGTTTTATTTCTTGGTAGTCTAAGAAACATTATTTTATCTCCTATTTCTTTTCCTCATTTCACACCACTTCCTTCACATCCCTATTTTTTGTTGAATGAGAGTCCCTTCACATCCTAATTTGCTATTGAACTCCTACCTGAGTTTTTTTCCCTTTGTTATATGGTTCCTTGTACATTTTTTTATATTCCCCTATACATTATACTTGTAGAATATTATTTTATATATATATTATTCTAAAAATCCTAAAAGCATTAGAAAATCCTAAAATCCAAAAAAATTCAAAAATTGAAAAATATCCAAAAGAGATATAAAGCCACAAAATATCTGTATAGTTTGTCATCCTATTTGCTAGTGGGTTTCCATTTTAGTTATGTTCTAAGTAGAATTGTTTGAGTATGATGAGATAAACCCCATTTGTGTTTGAACATCTTATAAGTGGGAAATATCTTATCTAATCATGACTTCTCCATCAAATTTAATCAAATTTGATCATCATTCCAATTATGATAATCTCATCCCCCCTTGGTGTTTGATTATGTATTAGGAGGGCATATTTAATTTAATCATGATAATTATATTCAAAATTGGCATTCATCCATTTTATCCCAATTTTTGGGGGAACTACAATGGCTCGAGGTCTATTTAGAATATGTAGGTAACACTCAATTACATCTAGTTTCTGGGGTTAACTCCACCACCCTCATCCTCATTCTTATTTCCATAACCCCAAATTATATCCATATATTCATCTATCATTTTTTCATCAATTTTTATTAACTCCCATCTTAGGATAATTACATCATCCTGAGGTCCATGATGGACTATGCAGGCAATTCTTAGATACATGGGGCATCTGGATTCAATTCCAGTGTTATCACCATCATTCTACTATGGTCACCACCGTTATTTCCATTATTCACATTTTCATCATCCCCCCATTTAATTTTTGTCACTATCATTATAACATGATCTTTCCATTTTGGAATCTCATTATTATATTCTCTTTCTATTTTAGAAGATCATTATTTCGTGCTTTCACCATTTTGAGAACTCATTATTCCATGTTACCTCCATTTTATGAGTTCATTATTATATGGTCTCATCATTTTTATAGATCATTATTCTCTTATATTGTCATTTTATAAGTCACTTGTATGTTTTTTCTTTGTCAGTTTCATCTATCAAAATATCATCATATTTCCTCCTAATTTCTTGGAGAACTACATTGGTCTAATTTTCACAATGGACTATGTAAGAAACATCTAGTTGCATAGGGAATTTGGGGTTATCTCAACCACTTATTAATTATTCTCTCATTACCATTTACCAGTGATTTTCACATTATCTTATCTGACATTCCCTAGACTTAGGGACAAAACACAAAGATCAATGCCTTACTACTATATTCACACAACAATAATTAATTTTTTGATTATTACTTTTGGTTGTATCCCGGTGTGTGTTTTATTTGATTGTTTACTTGTGTGATTTATTAATGGGTTATTTTTGTTTAATACATTATGATTTAAACTTAGTTATTGATTATTCATATCTTGATATAGACTTTTGAGTATTTGTATCTGAACTAGTCTTGGTCTATTTTTGTTTAGTGCATTATGTTTTACAATTAGGTATTGATTTTTCATATTTGATCTAGGGTTGTGAACATTTATGCCTATACTATTCCTTACACAAATTAAAAAAATGTTATCAGGATTGATTTTATAATTATGATGCATATTGTCATGTGAAAAATTAAAAATCAAGTACATGAGGCTTATATACAATGTTGCATAAAGAAAAAAACATCCCCTTGAAATATTTGACAACATGGAGAAATGAGCTCATATGAAATAATAAAAACATCATAGAATTTTTTAGAATCGAAATCAATCAACTAAACAAATATGGATACATATATGCTAATCATGATACACATATACAAATGAGCATGTAAAGATAGCCGTATACATTTTTACATCATGATAAATATCAATACATCACATAAAGTCACATCCTAATAAATAATAAATGAAAGACATTCATCACATTTTATATCTAACTTTGGTGTCATATCTTAATGGAAATCAAAATAATAGAATCATGTTACACAAATATATCAATATCAAACATCTAGTCTACATCATGAATTAACATCAATAAAATTAGAAGTTACATCATATATATCTCAATATAATACCAAATTCCATGTATTTCATACAATCAAAATAAATATCTATATATATCTCAAAAAATGTCTAATCATCAAAAATATATACATCTCATAATAAAAAATGTAGATATACCAATCCCAAATTAGCTTTGACTTTGATCATTTTATATGGAAGTTGTAGTGGTAGACCCATCACTGTCTACCGAGGATGTAGTTATTCCATTGATGATCTGTAAGAGATAAAGGTGTAATGTGACCTCTATGATTTAGTCTAACTTTTAATGTGCTTCAGGAAGGATGACTCTCTTTGGATCTATGGCATTACATTATCATATAAAAACCTATAATAACTAGCCTCATCCTTATACCATATAGTATATGATAAAGACCTAGCCAATAATTTTTTAGTGATAATTTTCCTAGCCTCATCACACTCCCAACAAAGCCTTTGAACATTTTCTCAAACCCTATCCTGCTCACTCATCATCATCACAATCTCAACACCCCTCATATTTAGCTGATCATGAATGGTCATCATCTATACAACCTTTATCCTCAGGGTATCAACACGTACATAAAATGATGTAATATTACCTTATACATCTAATTTTTTCATCTATAATTAGGCTACCTTGGCCTCTAATCCTACAATATCAAAATGTCTGCCATCTACCTCTTGCTAGAATCCATCTATGGTGGTATGATCTACCTATGAATTGCTCAACCCTAAAGGACTTGCCTAATTTACAACTTTCGCCCTATTAACATCCTATATATACATTTTACCCTCCTTTATATCGAGACTAGGAACCTCTCCCATATCTACATCATGCTCAAAATATTATCCATCATTATTGCTGCTACTATTACTTCTATTTCCATTTCTACTCTCAAATCCAAAATCAATAATCACAGGGGTAAATTATTATAGGGTATTTGTATCACCTACCACAGAGGCACTTATAACTATAAATTAACTTTCACCTATCTCTATACCTATATTTATACTTGAGATAGTCTAGTGCATCTATATTGTTGCCTTGGATATTAGGCCACATGATGCACATGTTTCCTCAATGCTTGTGCCCCTAGTGTCTTAGGCCTCATTAGTCTCACCATCCTAAACCACCTACACTAGGATATGTTTGTCCCTATTACATATGCATCCACTACCTCTTATAAATAGGCCCATACAACAAGTTTTACTATAAAAAAATCCCAACTACCTCATCCTCTAGAATGGGTCACCCTCACTGATTGATTTTGCATGCCACATGTGCAAAGTAGTATGGCCTATCAATAATATCCTACTCAAACCCAAATTATATTTGAGCCTAATAAGGCTAATAATGCTCTGTATTAAATTCATGATGCCTAATGATGTATCATGGTGTAATCATATATCACTTATAGGATATGTCCTCTTACCATCTAAATTGAATGTGCATGTAAGGGTGCTAGATAAAATCTTGGTCTACCATCGCATCTATTGTGTGATGATAGA
Source organism: Torreya grandis (assembly GCA_037957365.1). Classification (NCBI taxonomy): domain Eukaryota; kingdom Viridiplantae; phylum Streptophyta; class Pinopsida; order Cupressales; family Taxaceae; genus Torreya; species Torreya grandis. The sequence continues at coordinate 5,668,969 of JARHVA010000272.1, forward strand.
AGGGTAGGTATTCTATATGTACTCACTAACCACATGTCAATTACCAACCATATGTTAGTAGATCCTCTAGGCCTTGCTAGCATATCTATCTAATAGGCTACTCAATAGTAATGTGATCCCAGGCCTAAAATTGAAGCAATGTACATGGCAAAATTCTCTTGTTATGTTGATAGTCCACCATATACAAATCCCCATATAACTAGAGAAATATCATAGGCCCCAAAATAAAGTGCATGGTTTTAAAGATCATGTCGTAGAGCACCCATCCTTGACCCATCTAAAAGTATTAGCTACACTTGTTAGGTAATAATATACCACTGACAATAACCATTAGGATAATAACCTCTCACTCAATTAGTGGTTGACCCTCCAATGTATCTATGTCCATAAATCCCTCTTATATCACACCATTGATATACCCAATTAGGTTCTCAAACACTCCCTACCATCCCTACTATAGATAGTTTATTTCCCATTCATAAATAGGAATGCAAAGAATTTATAAGGCATCCTCCAATGTCATGGTCACCTCTCCAGTAGGCAAGTGAAAGGTGCTAGTCTATGAGTGGAAACACTTAGTTAGATCAAAGAGAAAAGCCCTATTTTATCAAATAATTGACATTAATACTACGTCTAGCAAACCAAATACCTCAAGTAGAGACATATCCTTATTGATTCATATGTTAGGCTATCGCATGATGCACAACCATCACTCATGAATTATTAACATTGGGTCTCATTCTTGCAATGAAAAACATGTCAAAAAACTTAATCAAATATATCTATCTTAATGTTGATAGTAAAATCCAATTAAACATTACTCTTATTTTCTTCTAAATCATAAAAAGTCAATCATTCTCATCAATCTACTCACATTATAGTTAATTAAAACTTCATCTAATCAACACTTAGGCAATCTCACCATTAGTATGAGGTTTTGATCATTTAGTAGGATGTTCCTACCATTTAGTAGGAGTTCCCATGGTTTGTTAAGATGTTTCCACCATTTTTTGAAAACCCTAATTATACTATGAAATCCCTATCATTTTCCTCCATGATCTTTCCATTTTATGAGTTGATCTCATTATTTTGATGATTTACACTTTTTCCTAGTAGTTCTACCATTTATGCGATTTCTACCTATTTTTGTGATCATATCAATTTGGTCAGTGTTAGCACTAATTTCATTGGTGGTATCATCAATTTCATCACTTTTATCACTAATATTTTCACATTCCTACTATTTATGTAGGTAAACCTACCATTTTCACACTTTTTAAAAATGATGAGATCACCATTTTTCCTAGATCTACCTAGAATTCAAGGCATTCAAAGAAAAGATTCAAAAATTATAAGTACTCATTGAATTTTTTCTCCCTATTGGTCATTTGTACCCTCAAAACTCACTTGCTCAGATGCTTGTATTAATAAATACATGCCATCAAACTTGAAGCACTCATGCACAAAATCCAAAGCAAATATTTTAAAGTAGGGAGGGTGAAAATGACATATTTTCACCCCTAGGGATCAAATTATACCTTTAAATTTGAATTTTTACCTTCCCTATCCTTCCCATTCCATTTTTATTTTCCTTGGGAGGAATGCTTATAACTCTTTTATTTATTTTTAGTCCCATTTTCACCTTTTCTCCATTTCTCAGTCTCTTTTATCGTAGAATGTTTCATTTTCCTCCTTTTAAGAGCCTATCATTCAAAAATATTTCTTTGGCCATTCCTTCAAGGGGAAATTATAGCATCCCAAACATCTTTTAAGGCATCATTGTGAACTCATTTTTTATAAATTAAACAAGAATAAAAAAATCATGAACACATCATTATTCAATCATTATCAAGTCAGTTTAACAATTATTTCATTATTTGAAAGGCCATTACTTCATTAATGTCTTACAACACCTTTAAAATAGGAAAAAATGTAGACACTCCACTTTCATCACTTTTGTGTCCAAATTACAATAAAAAAACTTTCCACTACAACACACGAATTTAACCATAAATTGTCAATTACTCCAAATCATCTAAAAAATTATTGATTTAGTCTAAAATCATAATGAAACATCCCTAATTGGTAAATGCACCTTAACACACATCAAAATTATTAAAAATATCCCAAATCAAGTCTACACTTTATAAATTTTACCACTAGATAATTAAATGGAATTTTTGATTGATAAGTAACATTACAAAAATCATATTAATTCCCATGAATAATTAAACCTTGATAATTAGGTCTAATTATCATCTAATGTAAAATTACATAAATTTTTAGAATTTCCTAATTTCTAAAAAATAAAATTAGATTATTGCCTCACCAAAAATGACATCATCAAGGCAAGAGTGCAAGTAAACAATATGACATGATCTTACACACTCAACATTTTATTACATACCTCTTATGCACACAAAATATTCATAATTTGAAACTCTTACATACTCCATGCTTCATTAATGGATTTTATTACAAATTCAACCTCCAAAATTTATGAGGATGAGGGATCATCCTCAACCATTGATCCTCATCTTAGATTTATAGTTCACATCGATTAGACACATATATAAATGAAAGGGGTCACTCACTTATTCAAGAATTTATTTGTGCTAAACTTATGCTTCCAAATATATAAGAAAATATTCACCAAGTTCTTTAATTGCTCAATAAATCACTCATAGCACAAGGGGAGATACTATTAGAGTGATATCATGACATTTACAAATACCTCAATCACCATATCTAGGCCAATCTACACTTGAATTATAGAAAGAAGGAGAAAAACAAAAAAGTAAGGTATAATGATTTGATTTATCTTCATATTTACTTATTTGTCTCTTTATTAACCTTAACCAATCTGAGGACATGTGCCTATGATGTTATGTTTCATATTATTTTGGTTGATTTTCATACTAACAAGAAACTAACCTCCTTTATAATCATGTGATCATAGATAACTTACTTCCTAAATGCAGTTTAAATAATTACGTTAGTTAATTTATGCTATAATCCAATTACATAATTATTACCATTTTTAATGAATGTCATAATTACCTAAAACAAAAACACTACTTTCTTGAACTATATAAGCTATATCAAAACTTTTAATGAAAATAATATGAACTAAATAAATTCAAGGTAAAACATTGATTGAGACAAATTAAGAATAAATATAGAAAACAAAAAATCAATAAGAAACTAAATTAATTCATAAAACTAAGTCTAACAAAGAATTGAACATTTAAATTACTTACTAGAAGACAAAACATGAAACTAAAATGCTGATTTAAACTTTTTGGGAATATTTGTATATCATTCATAATTTAGTTAAAGGGTCTAAGTGATAAAATTAGTAAATAAATATGCAATAATTAAGCTACTAATTTGTATAAATTTGATTTTGATTTAAACCTTTCTAAAAATATTAATAAGGGATATAAAATAAGACTTAGCTATAAACTGACTAAGATGGTTGAGATAGAGTCTAAAATTCACTATGTAAGACTGAGACACTATCACAAATCAGGATCTAGCCTTCATTTTATGATTGGATAGGAGCACCAAAACATGACACTAGTGGCACCAGTGCTATATTCCACTTTTTCCATTGTTATTAGGAAACCTAAGCTTTCTGGGTTTTGTTTGCTATGTCTATGGGACCCTGCCTATGAAGTTTCAACTACTGAATGTCCACAGAACTCCTTGTAGAGATAATTTAGTCTTTAAACCCTACACTCCATTATGATTTGAAAAAATTTTGGAAAGAGGGGGGGTTAGTGTGTGTAAAATGTACCGAATGTGTATCTACACCCCTTGTATGGGCATGCTTTTGACATACCAATACCCTGAAGAGGGATCAAGCAATATGTAGTTCTCCCACTTGATGTACTTTATGTAATAGTGTGTGTAAAGATGAAAATTATAAAAATGGGTGTGATTAAGGTGGTTAAGGACTGTTGTAAGGATTTGAATAATCTTGTAATAGTATTGGCTGGTAGTATATAGAGAATATGGAAGATTGCCTGCTTATATTCTTGATTGCTTAGTGATAATTTGCCACCCCTCTCCAAATGATCTTTGAATGGGATTTTTTAGGGATCAATTGGTCATGGGTTGAATGTTCTCACATTAGGATAATAATGATAAGGATGAGGAACTGGATATAACTAACCATTGGGGCTAAAAATGCACTTGGATAGGAGTGTTGAAAGTCAACACTAGTGGCACCAGTGTTGTAGTCCAATTTAGGTGTTATTGTCCTTAATTAACAAGGCCTAGGGGGATGGATTTGTCATGGAAAGAACCATTTGACTAAGCTAGGATTAGGTATATAAGGCTAAAAATGACTGGGAATAAGTGAAAAGATGCCTATGAGTGTCATGAAAGCAAGCAGGAGGGACCTATGTGTTGGGTTTCATAAGCCACACTTAAGTTACCAATTTTTGCATTTTATATGACTACATTTGCCCCCCTTTATTCTAATGATGTAGAAAAGTGAAATACTATGATAAAGGAAAAATTGAAAGCTAATGAAAGGGCATCTTGGCATGCTCATAAATAGTCTAGAAAGAGTCTTAAGTAAAAGTAAATTGAATTTGTGATCATGAGAGGTTTTCCCACCAAAAGAAAATTTTAAACTATTATGATGTTTTAATGAGTCTAAGTGAGCATTGAATAAGTGTAATTGATAATGTTTTTTGTAAATGACCTTGTTGTTCTTAGAAAAGGTCCTAATAGTGGTTTTAAATATTTATGTCATGAGGTGGTAGTCTAAAATGTCACCACCCTACGTGGTTGGGAGTTGTTAGATGTTTCTTGATTTAATAAATAGTTATAGGGGTTTATTTAGAGAGTCCTTTTTATAGTATAGAATGATGATAGAGTGTTTTATAGTTTGTAGGTAGGGAGGATCATAAGGAGAAACATGTAGACATGTTTGAGCTTGGAATAAGGTTTGCTAATAACATGTATACATGACTATGTAAGTCATTTATGAATTGAACTAAAGCTTCAAAAAAATAAAATAGTGATGGAATTGTTGTTTCCAAATAATAATTTATTATATTTTCATGATAAGTTTTAACTCTCAAAGAAAGTGTATTTGTTTATGAATTTACTCACCCCTACTTTATATACATTTCTATGTGTTATGTTGAAGGATATAACTCAATATGTTTACATATGCATGGAGAAGTAGATCCCATAAGAATATTATGAAGCTCTTGATATATCTCTTGATAAGTGGTTAAATATTTTTTGAAACATTTTAAGTTGATTGGAACATGGAAATATTGCTTGCAATCTTTAAAATACCCTATTTGATAACACAGTCATGTATTCTATATGCGTGCTTGTGTTGAATAAATGGTAGAGAAGCATAAAGATACATGGAGTTGAATGGGTAATGTGACAATGAATATTATAATGTGTTTTAATAGTGATTTTAGGGATCTTGTAAAACCTTTATGCTTTTGGAATTAATAGATTTTTCCTAAAACATGCCCAGAGCTGTAACTAGCAGTATTATATAGCCTATCAAGAAGAAACTCAATAAAAAGGTTAAATAGAAGTTAAATATATGGTATATAAGAGATGTAATAGGTTTATAAGAGTTTTATATTGATAATTTACATGTAATAATGGTGAAAATTCACCATTACTAAGCCAAGAATTCAAAATAGAGGTTAAATACCCTGTTGACTGTGTTTATTTAAACAGAGTAAGGAAAGATTGACTGTAATGTCAAATAGAGGAATTAATAAAAATTTCTATTGAATGGTAAATTGTGTTTGATATTAATTTAAGGAATTTATAACTTAAATATGTTTATTTAAGTCTTTTGGATTAATCATGGACCAAGAAACTCTGCCTACCCCTATTTAGTTAATAGAACACAATGTTAAGAGACTGAGAATTGATGTTTTCCACTAAGAAATGAATTAGATGAGATTTATAGATTGTTTTTATAGGATTATATGATGAATAATCTATAAAAAGTGTAATGTGTCTTTTAAACTTCATACATCAGGATTTATGCCTTTTAGAAGGCTCTCGACCTTGACAATGGTCTAAAAACCCTTGATCTAGGGTTTAGGGCATAGAATGAGTTTAAACCATACAAAATTTCTAATTTTTTTAATACACATATTTTAAAGGTTAAATAAATGATTAATTGGTTTTAATTTTATAGGGGTATTAATGGTACAAATTTGAGGGACTGAGTTAGAATATGCACAAAGAAGAGACCTAGTTGAAGAGGCCAAAGACAAAAAGGGTATTGGTGTTGAGTTTAAAATTGAAAAAAGAGTTTATTTAAATAAATGAGGATAATGGGTGGCTAAAAATGTCAATATATTTCCTTGGGAGTCTATACTCTGCTCAGACTAAGGAGGTTTTCCTATTTGGAGGGGTAATTGAGAAACCAGGTAAGCCTATAGGTACCAAAAATTTCAAAGAAACCTAACCTAAAAATTTGTGTGTAGAATAATATTGATAAAGGGTACTAAAAAATATATATTTGTTTCCTATATATATTTTTGGTATAGAACAAAATGGAGGATTTGTATTATAAGAGGGTTAGTAGCATGCTAAAGAAAGAGAATGACTTTTAAGTGGAAAGGAAGGAAATGGATGATAAATATGGTTTGATATGGTTTTTAATAGTGTGATATAATATTTTTAGTGTCTTGAATCTATGATCAAGTAGGTGTTTATGTTTTATTCCAATTGGATAAGTTTGGCCTAGTGTTGGCTAAGAAGGACTTACAAGTTTATAAGCAAAAATAAGAAGAATTGTAGGCTAATGGACTAGATATACATCATTTGGTATCAGATTAGGAGATGCCTTAGGAAAGGTGTGATAATAGGTACATGTTGATGCTTTAATTTTTTTTCTATGCATATGAATGAAATTATAGGAAAGGAGTTGATCAAGGAGTCTTTGGAAGGACAAAGTTGAGACAATAGATAGGAGAAGGTATGAAATATACTATGATTAATTTGTTGAATGAATGTATTTATAATGATGAATTATAGGTGAAATAAAATATTTAATGAAATTATTGGCAGCCCTGAACAAGGAATAATTATTAACAAGCTCAAGAGAGAGAGAGAGAGAGAGAGAGATAAGCTCATAAAGAGAGCTTGAGAAAGAGAAATAGTCCTAGAGTGAAGGACAAGATTTGGAAGGCCCAAGTGAGGTATGATATAGGAGGTTATAGGTGTGAAAAAAGAGAGTGAATAGGTCAAATTGAGGCCAAAAAAATAGATAATTAGAGAGAAAATAAAGAGACATAGTGCAGATGAACAACCATAAGAGAGAGAAGTCAACTAGAGAAAAAGAAGAGATAAAAATGGAAAATGAAATGAAGGAAATATATGATTAATTTGATGTATTTGTTAAAATATTATGAAAAATTGGCTAGGAAACAAGAGGTATAAGGCCCATGGCAAGGATGGGTGATGAATAAAATAGTGAAGTGACCAATAGAGTTGCTAATGAAGAGGAAACTACATGAAATGAAGAAGGAAAAGATGAAAACAAAAGCCCATGGAGGTTTGGATACAATAAAGGTTACAAGAGAGAAACATGAGAATGAAGAAGTAGAAAAAAAGAGTTCTCATAGTGGAGAAGGTGAAGAAGGAAGAACAAACAATGTCCATGAAAGTACTTGAAGAAGAAGAAGGCAAAGGAAAGAAGAGGGTGTCCATTCAAGAGGCACTTAAAGGGACATTATGGTCTCTTTATTTTAAAGCTAAAATTTTATTTGAGTTTTTATATGAAGGTATGAAGATAATGAGTAACCAAGTCAAGATTTGGACAAGAGATGGGGAAATAATAGCACCCATACAACAAAAGGAGTATGAAAATGAGAAGAGATAGTTTGCAGCTATTCTAAAAGGAGAAGATGATGCTAAGGGAGTCATTTAGTCACTCTATGAAGAAATAGAAGATGAATATGAAATCGTTGATGTTTTGTAAAGCATATAATAATGAGAAGTGATAGTGAATCACATAAGAGAAGTTATCAAGTAAATGAAAAAGAGTGGTTGTCGATACAAGCAACAACATAAATAATAGTAGGAAAGAGAGAAAAGGAGAAATTAAAAGAAGAAGAACAAACATAGGTGTAAAAAAAAAGAGCACACACATTTGTATGAGAATATATATTAAAATAAAGATGGAGGTCAAGAATTTTCTCCCTTGGGAGTATGATGCAGGGGCATCTTGGCATGCTCATAAATAGTCTAGAAAGATTCTTAAGTAGGTGCAAATTTGAATTTGTGATCATGAGAGGTTTTCCTAACAAAAGGGAATTTAAAATTATTATGATGGTTTAATGAGTCTAAATGATTATTGAAGAATTTTAATTGAGAACAAATGTTGTAAATGACCTTGTTGGTATTAGAAAAGGTCATAATATTGGGTTTAAATGTTTATGTCATGAGGTGGCAGTCTAAAAGGTCACCACCTTATGTGGTTGGGAGTTATTAGATGTTTCTCAATTAAATAAATAATTATAGGGGTTTTTTTGGAGAGTCATTTTTATAGGATATAATGATGATAGAGTGTTTTAGAGTCCACAAATAGGGAGGATCATAAGGAGAAATAGGGTAGACATGTTTGAACATGGAAGAAGGTCTGCCAACAACATGTATGCATGACTGTGTAAGTCATTTTTGAATTGAACTAAAGCTTCAAAAAATAAAATAATGATGGAATTCTTGTTTCCAAATAATACTTGATAATATTTTCATGATAAGGTGTAACTCTCAGAGCAAGTGCATTTATTGATGAATTTGCTCACCCCTGCTTTATATACATTTCTATGTGTTACATTGAAGGATAATACTTAGTATGTTTATATATTCATGGAATAGTAGAACCCATAGGAATATTGTGAAACTCTTGATAGATTTATTTTTAAGTGGTTTAAAGCTTTGTTGAAACATTTTAGTTGATTGGAACATGGAAAGATTGCTTGCAATCCTTAAAATACCTTGTTTGATAACATGATCATGTATTCTGTATGCATGCTTGTGTTGAATAAGTGGTAGATAAGCACAAAGATATATGAATTTTAATGGTTAATGTGACAATTAATTCACTAAGGTGTTTTTTTAGTGATTTTAGGGATCTTGTAAACCCTATATGCTTTTGGAATTAATAGACTTTTCCTAAAACATGCCCAGACCTGTAACTAGAAGTATTGTATAGCCTGTTAAAAAGAAATTCAATAAAAAAGGTTAAATAGAGGTTCAAGAAATTGTGTTTGATAGATTTAATAGGATTTTCATGGAATATGGGTGAAAATTCACAATTACTAAGCCAAGAATGCAAAACAAAGGTCAAAAACCTGTTGTCTATGTTTCTTTGAACATATCAAGGAAAGATTGACTATAATGTAAAATAGAGGAATTAATAGAGATTGGTATTGAATGTTAAATGGTTTTTAATAGTCATTGAATGAATTGAGAACCTTAGTATGTGGATTTAAGTCTTTTGGAGTAATCATGGGCCAATAAACCCTACCTACCCCTGTTTAGTTAATAGAACATAGTGTTAAGAGACTGAGAATTGATGTTTTCCACTAAGAAATGAATTAGATGATATGTATAGACTATTTATAGGGGAATATATGATGAATACAGATCTATAAAGTGTGGAATGGGTCTTTGAAACTTCATACATCAGGATTTATGCCTTTTAGAAGGCTTTTAGCCCTAGATCTAGGGTTTGGGGCATAGAAAGAGTTTAAACCATACAAAAGTTCTAAAACTTTATAATACACTTATTTTGAAGGTGATATAACTGATTAAATTGGTTTTAAGTTGATAAGGGTACATATGGTATGGATTTGAGGCACTGATTTGGAATATACATAAAGAAGAGACCTAGTTGAAGAGGCCAAAGAAGAAAAGGGTATTAGTGTTGAGTGTCAAATCGAAAAAGAGTTGATTTAGCTGAAGGATGCTAATGGGTGGCTAAAAATTTCAATATATTTCCTTGGGAGTCTATACTCTAATTAGATCAAGAAGCTTAGCCCATTTGCAGGGCTAATTGAGGAACTAGGTAAGACTACAGGTACCAAACATTTCAAAGAAACCTAACTTAAAACTTTATGTGTAGTATAAGCTTGATAAAGGGTTCTCAAAAATATATTTATTTTTACTAGATATTTTATGGTACAAAATAAAATGGAGGATTCACATTGTTAGAGGGCTAGTAGCATGCTAAAGAAAGAGAATGACTTTTGAGTGGAAAGGAAGGAAATGGATGATAAATATGGTTTGTAATAGTGTGATATAATATTTTGAGTATATTGAATATATGATCAAGTAGGTGTTTATGTTTTAATCTAATTGGATAAGTTTGGCCTAGTGTTTGCTAAGGACTTGTAAGTTTGTAAGCAAAAACAAGAAGAATCATAGGCTAAAGAAGTAGCTCTATATAAAAAGCATATCTAAACTTACCTAAAATGGTGAAGCTCATGAATATATGTGATGTTGGGTGTGTGTATAGAGAGCACACTATGAAGTGTGAATATGTAAGAGAAAATAAAGAGTAGACCAGTTCTTACTAGATATACTATATCTAAAATAAGAATGTACAAAGCTAGGTAAGAGAGAGAGGAAAAGATAGGAATGAATACATCTCACTGGGTATGTAGACTAATACAAAATCTATTGTGATGATGAATGTGTGCTATACTAAGAATAATGTCATGAATAGAGCTGAGTGCTCAATTCCCTAAGAGTGGCTCAAGAATGCAAAGGATATCCCTTTGGCTCCATCATCACCCACTAAGTAAGCTAGGTGGTCATACGTGTGTTGATAGATGTTTTTATTATGTGTCCAATCCCTCTGAGTAGGTGGCTCAAGAATATAAAGGCTAGCTAGTCTTTTGGCTCCATCATTTCCCACTATGTGAAGCTAGGTGGTCATACATGTGTTGATCAATGTTTTGACTATGTGTCCAATCCTTCTAAGTAGGTGGCTCAAGAACACAAAGGATAGCTAGTCCTTTGGTTCCATCATTAATCTATGAAGTGAAGTTATGAAATGATACTAGTATAGATGTGTATCGTATAGAATGTCTCTTGAATCCCATGAATGTACTATGATCTAAAAATGTTGGTGTGGACAACCAAATGTATGATGGAAACTAGGCCACTCTTGGCCACTCTAAAAGATGGAGATCAAGATTTTATGAAAGCCACTTCAAAACTGGTGCTATAAGCTTATATAAAATCAACTCTAAAATGTGGAAGTTAGGCTTGTATGAAATCCACTCCAAAATGATGCCAACCACCTATAGATATAATAATGCACATAAATGCTAAGAATGTTTGGGTAATATTGATCTCAAAAAGAAAAGAGAAAAAATGTGCCATGCACATTTTCCCAAATCACTTGTGTCTAAAACATGGATTTTGATTTAGAAGTTATATCAACTATCATATCTAAAACTAGAAGTGAGAGACATCATGCCACACATGATGGCCCCTATATCTAGATTCTTTAAGCAAAAGTGTACTAAAAGCTACTAATTCTAAACTACTTTGACTGTGCAAAACTATAGAAAAATCTACTTTTCTACTTGCTTCTAGAAATTCTATTTTTTTTGCTATTTGGATAAGGTCACTAAAAATGGATATTAGAGGGCCCAATACTATAGTCCAATATTTACACCATTGTCCTGGGCTAAATCTAGTGACTGTTCTAACATTTTCACTATCGACCTAGTCTATTCTATTTAATTTGATGTATGGTTTCTATTTTGGGTGTTCTAAAAGTTGAAATTTTGACTATTAGAAGCTATGATCTCTATGATAAAACCCCTATTTATTTCCCCCTCTTTTGAGGGTAGGAATGAAGACCCTACAATGACTACCCTTAGAAGAAAGAGCCCTACAAGTGTGTTATGCTACAAAGATACATGATATACCAATGATAATTGATAAGATATCTCAATATATAGCATGATTTGTAATGAGATGTTGTTAGATCAATAGGGGTATGCCTAAATAGATATAACAATGTAATAACATGTGTAATATACTAAACTAGAACTAGAAGTCAGGTTAGTTATTAGTTGTTAGTTGTCAAGGAGGGATGGAACATGATGCTCATCATGGCATCCAAGAAAGCAAGAGAATGCATGATGTGGATCATGGCATTGAAAATAGTGAGAAGCAAACAAGCAATAAACATACTAGGAAAGAAACAAGAAGTATATAAGAGTGGCCAAGGGGCCAAACAAATAAGTGACATGGGCACATGTCGCTCAAACTAGAAAGCAAGCATATAAGGCATGTTCAAATGCCACATACACATATAAGTGAAAGAAGAAATGTTGGCATGAAAGCCATAATCACATATAAGAGTACAAGCAAAGGACATTGGCAAATGTACTAAGGCACATACAGGGGACAAACAAGAACTGAGAAATGTAATCACATCTAGATACACATCAAGAAATTAAAGCATGTAATATACTGGAAATACAAGTGCATCTAACTAATCAAAGTAAGAAGTGAAAGTATGCAAGACATGTAGTACAAGACTAGGTATGTGATAAGAAATACATAAGTGTTATATACTAGTGGAATGTCAATAGAGTAATCTTGTGTAATCTAATAAGTAATGTACATCAACATGATAACTAGAGTGTGTGGTGTAGGAATGCCATAACCTAGATGGTGTAGTTATGTAGAAGATGCCTCCAGTGGGTATGTGTATCAATGTGTGTCTTGAATGTAGAAGTAGGATACCCCCTTAATGGTTAGAGTGAAGCAATCGAGGATTTGGATGTCACAGCACACACTCAAAGAAGATCAAGTGAAACATGGTAATGTAGATAAATAGACAAACAATAGCACAAAATAATAAATGTAAGTCTAGCATTGTATTAGAAATGTAAGGCATGAATGATGCATACAATCAAAATATTTTTGGTTCTTTTTGAATTATTTGCATGTTTTTATATTTTGAAATATTTGAATGTTTTTGGTATTTTTGATATAAGATATGTAAAATCAATCATTAGGAGACTATATACAAGAAATTAAAGATAAGCTATGTACAAGTAGTCTGGAAAGGGGTGATATTAACTGATGAGTTTCATGGGAGACTCCCTATCATGGTGTCCTATATCAAGGAATAAGATCATACATGATCATGAAGCATGATGGCAGGGATGAGGCTATGGTTCTAAAAGTTGTATATGATGTAAATGCTCTAAAATATCTAAAATATAAACCAAGTGTGGAGTCCCCCTATAACTTTGAGAAGTGAATACAACTGTAGGGCTCTTAGGGACCCATTTAGTAGTAGGAGAATATCTCTAAACATGTGCTCTATGAGTAGATGCATGATATCTCAGTGATACTACCCTAGGTGTGACTACTGTATCTAGAAGCTGGATAGAATCCTAAAGCTGTGGAGGTGTGTTAATTCTCTATGCTAGCAATGGATGCCTCAACTATGTTTGAATTAGAATTAGAGGAACTATAACTAGTGGTAAAATTGAAATTGGTGACTTTTAATAGTAGATGGATCTGAAGTGGGGAGTGGTAACTCATATAGAACTCCACCAACTATAAAAACCTTATTAGTGTGAATGAATTTCATGCATCTGTGAACTATAGAAGGTACTGATCAAAGTTTTTGAATCTATGGTTGACCAAGTAACATATCAAAAACTCTTGCACTAGGAACTATAGTAAATGTTATGGCCAAGTGTGTTGGATCAACTTGTAGAGGAAGTACAATCTCACCAAATAAACTCTATATGTGTCTACTGAATCTATTGATAATTGTGTTTGTCAAGGTAATATCCTACTATAAATATCCTAAATGATTTAATAATGTCATAGTGCACATGTTTACATTAGATCCATTATCTATGAGAACAATATGAATAGGATGATTATGAATGTAAGCTCTAATAAAGAATGCATGATAATCCAAATCATCCTTGATGATCCCCTGCTCTAAGAAGGAGATGGAAGGTCTAGCTAAAACTTTGGAATTGTATACACCAATCATGTTACTCAAAGGATGTATCTCAACTAAAGGTGCCTAGTATATATCTAGTGGCAGATGTGCATGATATACATGGTGAACCCCTGATGTGTCCCCTATTTATTATTTATAATGATGCAAAAAGGGATCTGAGAAGATTTTCAAAGCTTTATCTTGTGTTTGCTTTCCTAAGGAGGCTCAACTAAAGTGTCAAGATCAATATGATTTCCATCTTTCAAATCCTATATCTTGTGTCTCAAATTGATGCATCCATTTATTGTATATCTTGGTGCCTTGTAAAAATTGCAACATTCATGCTAATCATATCCTTGTGGAAGAGGATTTATTGGGTTAACTTCTTGAATAGGAGGGAGAGATATGATGTTACATTCCAATAGCTACTATAAAACTTTGGCTAAAAAAATTATTAAACTGGTAAAGGTTCACTAAGGAGGTGTTGATAAAACCACATGCTGAGGGGGCTTAAAAGCCACATTAACTATTAGTTGATTCTGATTCTTGCTATCATTGACCTTTATTTTATATGGGACTTTACTGTTACTCTTGTTTGTTATTTCTAAGATACTTGTGTACTTGAGTTTGCCAATTGAAATTAGTTTGACTTCTCTTTCCTTTAGTGTGTGGCATAATTAAGTGAAAGGAAGAGAATATTTTGAACATAATTGATTCATACATAGCTGGTAGAAGACTCTATTTGAAGAAATCTTGTAACTCTTGACCAGCCATAGGGATAGTCATCTTAGCCAAAATAGTATTATATTGAGGAACATAATCTATGGGATGCTCATTTGACCTTTGTTTCTATTGAGAAAATTAGATATATGAAACCTTATCACTAATGTTAATGCTAAAATGAGCTAGGAACATGTCAGCTAAAGGATTGAATGCATTGATTGGTTGATTTAGTAGACTATAGAACCATTATAATGCATAATCCTTTAGGCTCCATGGAAATATATTTTTAAGTAGCAAGTAATTTGGTACATAATCCAAGCATGATGTGTGAAAGTCTCTCAAATGTGTCTCTAGATCACCCTTGCCATCATATAGAGTGAGCTTAGGTTGAATAAAACTTGGTGGTAAGGGTGCTGAAGCAATGTGACTTGTCAAAGGTGTATGTAGTAAATCAAAATAATCCAAATCTTGTGTAGGTCTAGAGGCACCTTGCTGAAGATGTAACACCTTGGATTGAATAGATCTTATCTATTGCACAAGGGATACCACATCAGGAGATAAATATGTACTAGTTGTAGCTAGTGGCATAGAGGTAGGTTGGGCTACTACAGGGGGTTGTTGAGAAATAGTTTCCCCCATAGTGTCATTTTTAATTAGTTTCTCTAAAGGGACGAAGGAATATACTTGTTTAGCCTTTTTGATTTCCATGATAGATTGTAAAATAAGAGTAAGATCTCAGGGCTAGTCCTTGAGTCTTTTTAAAAAACTTTATAGGATCAAAGCTTTATTGAGGACACCTTCATTATTAATAATTGGTAGAATTTGATCAAGAGTTTGATGTGGTGGATCATGAACATCAATGTTTGTATCATCATTATTATTCTCATACTGCTCATCATCAAAATTATCCTCATTGAAATTGGTGTAATCTGGATGTGTAGGATCTATAGTAGGAGTCTAAGCTAGTTATTTATCCATGGTATATGGTCAAGTTGAAGGAATATGGTGAATTTAGGAGGGTTGCCACTAAGTCTTGTACTTCATCTTGAAGGAAGAGATGCAAGGAGATTAGGTGGCTTAAGGAAAACAACTTGGATAATAATAGAAAAGATTTAACAATTTTAAGTGCAAATGAAGTAAGTTAGGTTCACTAAATGATTTAAAATTTTTGGGAATATTTATGTATTATTCCTAATTTAGTTAAAGGGTTTGAGTAATAAAATTAGTAAATAAATTTTCAATAATTAAGCTACTAATTTGTATAAATTTGATTGTGATTTTAACCTTTCTAAAAATAGTAATAAGGGATAGAAAATAAGACTTAGCTATAAACTAGCTAAGACGGCTGAGACAGAGTCTAAAATTCACTATATAGGACTAGGAAACTATTGTAAATCATGATCTACCCTTCATTTTAAGATTGGATAGGAGAACCAAAATAGGAAAATAATAGCATCGGGGCTATAATTCACTTCTACCACTATTGTCTAGGAGACCTAAGCTTTCTAGGTTGTGTCTATGTGACCCTGCTTGTGAAGCTTTAACTATTGAGTGTTTACAAAATCCTTATAGAAATGATTTAGTGTTCAAAACCTAGACTCAATTATGCTTTGACAAAATTTGGGAAAGAGGGGGGGGGGGTTAGTGTGTGTAAGATGCACTAAACATGTATCTACACCCCTTGTGTGGTATGCTACCTACATACCAATACTCCAAAGAGGAATCAAGCCATATGTAATTCTCCCACTTCTTGTGATTTATGAAATAGTGTGTATAAAGATGAAAATTCTAAAATTGGGTGTGCTTGAGGTGGCTGGGGACTAGTGTAAGGATTTGAATAAGATTTTAATATTATTGGCTGACTATATGTAGATAATAAAGAAGATTGCATGAGTAGTCTTGGTTATTTATAATTTTCCAACCCTCCCCAAATTATCTTTGAATGGGATTTTATAGGGATCTATTGGTCATGGGTTGAATGTGATCACATTAGGCCAACAAGGAGAAGGATGAGTAACTATAAGGAATTGACTATTGGGGCTAAAAATGCACTTAGATAAGATTGCTACAAATGGACATTAGTGGCACCAACACTATAGTCCAAGTTGGGTGCTATTAACTTTAACTAAAGGGGCTTGGGGGGGTGGATTTGTCATGGAAAGAGTAGTCTAGATAAGTTGGGATTAGGTCTAGAAGTATACAAATGATTGGGAATTAATGAAAAGATGCCTATGAGGGTCATGAAATCAAGTAGGAGGGACCTATGGGTTAGGTTTCACAAGCCACACTCAAGTTATCAATTTTTGCATTTTATATGACTACAAATTCATTAATATAAAGTACACATAATACAAAAGGGTCATTTTAGGCCAACATAAATAATCAAATATCATTCACAAGATGATTGATTTAAATAAAATATTTTAAGCATTGATTATAATCTGAAAAGAATAAACTATCATGCATGTATCAACTTCATGAAACATTCATCATTTGATAGAAAAAATAGGGTCTATACATAAAAATGTGACTAGAAACTATCATGCAATCACCAAATGCTAAGTCTTAAAATGAATATCATATAATCATTAATAAATATGAATTAAAAAGTTGAATATACCTGCATACTTCAAGCATAACTCTTAACCATCATATTAAGTGTCATTAATTTTATTAGAACCAAAACCTAACTCAGAGATGTCCTTCACATAGGTAATTTTAATATGAAATATATTTTCAAAGCTCGATATACACATATGACTTTCTCCTCCAAATGCATCCTCTATGTCTTTTATATTTCTTCAAGTTCTTATGAGAAGTTAGTTATAGCTAAAGTCATAACTTAACATGACTTTATAACTTAAATTTATAAACATAAGTCACTTGACACAATGCCACTTTAAAATTTTAAATAAATTAGCACTCTACCACTAATATAATTTAAGTGATTAGATGAATAAAATATTTTATCAATAATTAAAAATAATATTAATGATAACATTTATAATAACAAATTTTCAATAATCTTATTTAGTTTATAAATAATCCAAAATGTTTAAATAAGATGAATAAATGTTGTCATTAATCTTATTTACTTTATAAATAATCCAAAATGTTCAAATACAAGGTTAAAAACTTTCCAAAATCAAATAAACATGAAACCCAAGTATTCCAAAAGCTAAGTCAACAATTATTAAAGTTTAACTTTCTAGATAAACTCATATCAAATTTTCATGTAAACTTCTAATCAAAATAAACCCCAAATCTTGAAAATGAACTTTTTTCAAAATAAATTTCCCACTAAACTATTCAATATGCCAAAAAAAATTTTCAAAAGATGTCTGATCTCTTAAAATAATAAAAAGGGACCATAAGTGATTTTCCTATACAATCAAAATGGGCAAACAAAGTACCATTATACTAAAATATTCATTCAAATAAAATTGATATCAAATAACCTATATTACTAAAGTCAATCAATTAAAATCTTTTCCAAACAACAAAGTTGTCCATCATATAAAATCTTTCATTTATAACTATTGGTGTGTGTCATGTTCACACTCGTGAAATCCACCATAGGTAGTGTTGTTGCAAAGGTGTGAGTTAATATATGCACAATATTATTTAATGAACATTTAATGTTGTTATCTATCCTCACATGTGTGATAAGAGTTATGTTTAACTTGGGTAATGATCCCACCTTTCATGCCACTAATATTTATCTCCTACTCACCTATTTTTTTCCCATATAAGGAACATTTGTATCCTTGTTTGCAAGGATCTTAGAAGAGATTATCCTGAGCTCGTGGAGATGTAGTCTCGTAGGAGATCCTATTATGGTTCAAACATTACTATTTTCACACCTACATCATATATATTACTTAGTTTAGTCAATATAGTATGTTTTTATTGGTGAATCTTTTCTCTTCTAAGTACATATGTCTAGATGGTGAGTTATGTTTACATTACATATTATTCTTGGGTCCTCCTCAAATTTAATATGGTATTAGACTAAGGTTCATAATATCTATCCCACATTGTTTCAAATATGGTTCTTCCTTCAATTGGACTAACGTTATTTGCAGATTCAAATATGGGAAAATTTCTATTGAAAATATTTCTACCATTTTTTTATTTATTTATGAGTGTTTTTGGTGCATATCATACATTCACATTACATTCAACATGTAAGAGAAAGTCAAATATGACTTTTGTTTCACTTGAATTTGACATTGTGAGATCATTTAGAAAGCCATGTAGATCACATTTCATGTAAATCTAGAGATTTTTCAAGTGTAAAAATGATCTATCAGGAAGGAAAATAACCTTTTCCACTCATATAGTATGTTTTCAAGACCAAATTTTGTATTATTTTAGTAACTCATGATAAGCTGTTAGCTATTATATTTATCTATGGATTGGATCTGATTCTATTAGGAGGGTGATTTTTCACCTTACCTATTATTTGAAGATTTACATAGTTTTTGAGTTCATCATGTGGCATATTGGGTACTCTCACTTGAGGATTTACTCCTTTGATTTAATCTTTTAGAGGATTAAAAAAATAAAATAATCATCTACAATAGCTTTCAAATTTATGGAAGCTACTTTTGATTCACTCCTTTGGAGGCTTCAGTAGATTAAATGATCATCTATAGTAGCTTAATTTTTATTTTTATCTTTCATTGTACATGATTAGCTCATCAGGTCTAGTTATTGGGACCCATACTTATGAGATTAATAAATTTTCTCTTTTACCACATCGCCTAATTTGATCTTTAGTGGAGGTGTTGGTGTGTGTCATGTCCACACTTATTATGGAGTCCACCTTAGATAGTGTTGTTATGAAGGTGTGATTTGATATGTGTAAAACATTGTTTAATTCACAATTTAATGTTGGTAGTTATCCTCACATGTGTGACAAGGATATAGTTTAACTTAGGGAATGATCTCAACTTTAACTCCACTAATAATTATATCCCAATTAACTCTTGTTTTTCCTATATAAGGAAATTTTGTATCCTTGTTTGGAATGGATCTTAGAGGAGCTTATCCTAAACTGGTGGAGATTTAGTCTCTTAGGAGATCTTGTTCTATTGCAACCATTGCTGGTTACATACATACATTGTATATTATTTTTAGTTAATATAATATGTTTTTATTGGTGAATATTTTATCTTTTGAGTACATATGTGTGGATGGTGTGTTATGTTTACATTGTAGAGTTTTCTTGGGTCCTCCTCCATTCTAATACCAACTTAGAAAAGGCCAAGGTATCTAAAATATTTAGACTTATAAGCTTTATTAACAAAACATGAAATTTCACATTCCCTAAATATTCAAGTACTTCCCTATAAACATGCCACTCAGGATATTTATTTCAAAATTTTAAAGACATTTACTTAATGTAAAAACATGATGCCCAAGTGTCACAAGAAATATGTAGGCAAGTCATCTACATGTCAAATATAAAAAACTTTTTTCTTTCTTGTTAGTAATAAGTGATTAAAATTAATTAATTGTGTAATAATATGCAACATGGAAATCATTCCTTAGAATCATAAGAGCAGAGACATGGAAGAAAAATTTAGATCTAAGCAAAAAGACACATATAACACTGATATAACGTGGTTCACTAAATATGGGCTATATCCACTAAGAGGATCTCAATAATATTATAAACAAGAGTAAAAAAAACTCTAAATAAGAAACCTCTCACAGAGATAATTTTCTCTAGCCTAAATTCACACCAGAATTCTTGAGATGCAAAGCTACAACTCAAAACCGATCCACTGACTGCAAAAAGAATACAGAGCTCAAAAATCAATGCAAAATGCAATGAATAATATGCTATCCCTCTCACCTATTTAAATTTTTAAAAATCCATTGAAAAATGTGCCAAACCATATCCCCATAAAATAAGGCATAAAATAAGGGAGGTTTCAACCACATAATCCCTTGATTCTCTCAACATCTTTAAATCATACCCACTTCCCAAAAATGTGTCAAAAAAAGGAAGTGGTTAAAATTAGTCCCACCATTGTAAAAGGTAAATATTTCATGTTAAAATTATCATGTTAATTTTATTTTTACCTTAAGGGTGTTAAAATGAACTCCACATCCAACAATCTCCCACGTGGAGTTTGTTCCCCTTGAATAAAATTTAACACTCCTCCATGATCTTCACGAAGACTAACCAAAGATGAACATAACCTCAACTTGTCTAATGTGACTACCTTATTAATCATATCCACAAGATTATAACTTGTATGTATCTTCTCTAGATTTACCATGTTTTTCTCCAAATATGTCTTGATAAAATGATAAAACAACTATATGTGCTTCATCCTTGAGTGGAAAGCAAAGTTCTTAGATAAATGTATATCACTCTAATTATCACTATGTAGTCCCATAACTTCTTGATTTTGCCTCAACTCATTAAGTAACTATTTAAACTAAATCATCTCCTTTTTAGCCTTTGGAACAAAAGCATACTCAGCCTCTATGGTTGATAAAGCCATAACCTTATATATCTAGGAAATCCAACTAACTAATGTATCCTTGATAGTAAATACATAAACTATCATCCTCCTCATTATATCAACATCCCCAACTATATCCAAGTCCAAATAACCATGTAAAGTGGTGTTTGATCTACCAAAACATAATGTTGTACCCATGGTTCCTTGTAAATATCAAAGAATTCATTTCATTGCTTGCCAGTGCTCATAACCTAGATTATTCATGTACCTACTTACTACTCCCACTACATTAGAAATATCTGGGTTAATATAGACCATAAAATACATCAAAATACCAACTAATGATGAGTAAGGTACCTTGGACATCTTTATATTTTGTTCTTCTATCTTGGGACACAGCTCTGATAATATGAAATAGCCTGCCAAAGGAGTCCCAACTGGCTTAGCATCCTGCATACTAAACCTCTCCAAAACTTTATTCATATAATCTTCATAGGATAAGATTATCTTCTTCTCTTTCCTATCTCATGTTATCCTCATACCAAGGATTTTCTTTGCTGCACCCAAATCCTTCATAGAAAAGGAATCACCAAGATGCTTCTTGAGTACTTGAATCTATTGCATGTTCTTTCCTATAACCAACATGTCATATACATATAACCATAGGATAATATAATTACCATCCTAAAATATCTTGACATACACATAATGGTTAGAATGACACCTAGAGTAACCCTATTCTGACATAAAACTATCAAAATTTTTATACCATTGTCATGGATCTTGTTTAAGGCCATACAAGCTCTTTTTTAGTTTGCACACCAATTTATCCTTTCCTTCAACCTCATAACCCTATGGTTATTTTATATATAATTACTCCTCAAAATCACCATGAAGGAATGTAGTATTCACATCTAATTGTTCTAAATGCAAATCCTCTACTGCAACTATACCAAGCACAATTCTAATATAAGTCATTTTAATAATAGGAGAAAAAATCTCATCAAAATTAATATCTTTCTTTTGTGAAAACCCTTTGAAAACTAACCGGTCCTTATAGCTTTTCCTTCCTTCATCCTCTTCTTTGATTTTGTATACCCACTTATTCTACAATGCTCTCTTATCCTTGGGTAGCTTCACTAAATCCCATGTCTAGTTCTCCATGAGAGAAATATGTTCTTCCATGGATTACTCCCACTTCTTCCTAGCATTCACCTGCATTACTTCCTTAAAAAATTCTAGTTCTCCACTATCAGTAAATAAAAAATAAATCAAAGATGGGGAAAAACATTCATGAGATTTTCTTACCCTAAGAGACCTTCTTACTATAAGAGTTTGGGGTTCCTGTGTAGGAGGTTCTTGAACTATCTCCTTGGATACTTTACCATTAATAATATCATCCAACAAGGTGTACTCTTTTTGTTCCTATTCTTAAAATTGATCCTTATACATTACTTTTTATTTAATAAAAACATCCCTAGACCAGAATATTTTCCTATCTCTAAGACTCTAAATTTGGAAACTAAATTCATCCTCATCATAACCAACAAAGGTGCATCTCTCAGACTTAGCCTCTAACATGGTCCTATCCTTATTAGGAACATGAATGAATGCCTCACATCCAAAGACCTTAAATAAAATAATAATTAACTTTCTTACCAGACCAAGCTTCCTTAGTTATACCTCCATCCAAAGGCATTGAAGGTCCTCTGTTAATAAGATATACCACTATGTTAATTATTTTTTCCCAAAACAATACGGATAACCCTACATGCAACCTCATGCTCTTAACATTCTCCATGATTGTCCTATTCATCCTCTTTGACACTCCATTATCCTGTGGTGTCCTTGGAACTATCCTTTGCCTACAAATTCCATTCTATGAATAATAATAATCAAATGTTTTGCTACAATATTGACCTCCATTATCTAACTTGAGACATGTCAACTTGAGACTTGTTTCATTCTCAACTAAAGCTTTCCATCTCTTGAATGTTTCAAACACATCATATTTATTCTTAATGAAATAAACTCAAACATTCCTAGTTGCATCATTAATAAATGTAACATAATAATTTGAATCACCAATAGAAGATACCTGCACTGACCTCCATACATCTGAGTGAACCAAATCTAACTTATTCTCTTTATTTGTAGGTCCAACCCTCAAGAACTTAACTCGCTTCTACTTCATGTACACATAATCATCACAAAATTCCAAATCAACTTATTTCAATCTAAACAACTTATCTTTCAAGATCCCCATGCCCTTCTAGCTCATATGATCAAGCCTGTAATACCACAAATTTGCATCTCCATCTGTAGCAACTAAATTATAGTGATCAATACTAATATTCAAATACAAAGTTCCATTTTTCTTACCTCTCACAACCACAAGATCACCCTTGGTTTAATTTATAAGAGTCTACTAAAAACATCATTAAATATCCCTCACTATCTAATTACCCCACTGAAATTAAATTTTGCCTTAACTGTGGGACACATCTGACATCTTTTAGTAGCCATGTGTTACTAGTCTACATCTTCACCTGAACATAAACTTTCCCTACTATACTGCATGGTTCATCATTTCCAAGATAAACATGTCCAAAATATCCTTAAACATAATCCATAAAATGATGCCTATGTGGGGTGGCATGAAAAGAAGCCCCTGAATATAATACCCAAGATTCAAAAACATTATTCAAGGAAATAATTAAGGAATCTTGTCTAGCATTACCTATTGTCATATTTACCTCCTTGGTCTCATCATGTTTGGTCTTCTTGTCATGAAGTTCCTAGCATTCCTTATTTGTGTGTCCAATTTTTCCATAGTACCAACACACCATCTTGGTTCTAGATTTAGATCTTCCTTGACCCTTTGAATTTTTATGGTTTCATTTACTTTTATCCTTTTATCTCCCTCTAGTCTCCATCATCAAATCATTCCCTGAAGATGATTTATTGGTGCTCTTACTTCACATTTCCTTACTAAGAATCACACCTGTAACATCCTCAAAATTTAAACTTCCCTTGGTAAGGGTGACATTACTCATAGCCATAACCAGGCTATCCCAACTATCTAGTAAGGGGCACACAATCAATAAATCTTTAACTTCATCTTCAAATTTAATACCAAAAAAAGTTAACATACTCACAACCATATTAAAATTATTTAAATGATCATCTACAAAACTATTTTTTGGCATTTTCATATTAAATAACCTTTTCATCAAATTTTTTTTTATTAGAGGTAGAGGGTTTTTCATATAACTCCCCTAATTTCTTCATCAAACCAAATGTAGTCATCTTCTCTAAAATATTGAAGGAAACTAAAGATGCAAGGCATAATCGAATGGCTCTCAATGCTTTCCTATCAAGAAAATTCTAATCTACCTAATTTATACCTAAAGGTTGTCCTATTTTCCCCATCAAAGGGAGATGAAGATAATTTTAAAACAAGTAATCTTCCATCTGCATCTTCCATAATCCAAAATTTTACTCATTGAAATTTTTAACTTTAGATCTGCCATTATCTGCCATAACTCCCACTCAAGTTAATATCTTTCCTTGTAATTCACCACTTTAGCAAAACCACTAAAGATAGATTTGATACTAGTTGTTAGGAATAAGTGATTAAAATTAATTAATTATGCACTAATATGTAACATGAAAATCATTCCTTAGAATCATAAAAGCAAAGACATATGGAGGAAAAATTTAGATCTAAGCAAAAATACACACATAACATCGATATAACATGGTTCACCAAATGAGGGCTACATCCACCAAGAGGATCTCAATAATATTATAAACAAGAGTAAAAATAACTCTAAACAAGAAATATCTCATAAATATAATTTTCTCTAGCTCAAATTCACACTAGAATTCTTGAGATGTAAAGCTACACCTCAAAACTGATGACACTGACGTAGAAAGAATGCAAATCTCAAAATTCAATTTAAAACATAATGAATAATGTGTTACCCCTCTCCCATATTTATAATTTTAAAAATCCCTTGAAAAATGTGCCATAACCATAAGGATAACCATATCCTCAAAAAATAAGGGAGGTTTCAACCACATAATCCCTTGATTCTCTCAACATCTTTAAATCATACCCACTTCCCAAAAACATGCCACAAGAAAGAGAAGTGGTTAAAATTCATCCCACCATTGTAAAAGGTTAATATTTCATGTTAAAATTATCCCAATAATTTTATTATTACCTTAAGGGTGTTAAAACTAACTACACATTTAACATTTCCTAAAGAAAAACATGCTAAATTTACCATTGCAATGTGAAGATAACTACCCTTTCTATATATAATTTGAGTTTAAATATTAGAAAGATCAAAACATAAAGGATGATTTTAACTGTATGCCTACTCCATCAAGAAAAAAAGTAAATATTATCAAACATTAAATTCATAGTCTTTCTAGAGAAACATGATTATCTTGTTCTCATCACAAGATCATTAGTTTCTCTACATTATGCCAACCAAACATTATGTCACTTCAACAAAATCACAAAACTCTTAGCAATGTTCTACTTATGCATATTAAAAACAAATGTCAAGAATTTTCCAAGCTTCAAAAAAATTATTATCACAACCAATGCCTTGGGATAATTATTAGTATATAAAAAGTGAAGACAAAGTGATAAGGTAACAAGTTTTATAAAAAATGAATAAAAAACTTAGCATATTGTACCCATGAAAATATACTCAACCAATCATTGTTTTGAAAATAAATAATACTACTTTATCAAACAAGCTCACATTACCAACTTAGTTCACCTTCATACCATATTGGCATGCAGATTAAAAAATAATATGGCAAATAAATATTAAGGAAACCCATTTTAAACATTCTTTGAAATGAAATAGGAAACATGTACTTAAAACCAAAGACTTTGCTAAGAAAGTGACTCATCTCAATTATTTGGAAAAAAATCACTAGAACTTAATTTAATTTTAATAATTTTTATGATGGACCAATAAGCCTAATACCATCCATAATATATTTATTGACCACGTTCATAAATGAAAATTTCTAATAATAAAGATACTGATAACTAATACATCAAGTGTTGACCAAATTTAACTTTTAGTCAAATTAGGTCAGCCCCTACATATTTAAACTTTTAAAAGCTTACCATATGTATAATAGGTCTCATGTGTGTCTAAACATATCACCTATCCCTATTCTATCCTTGGTGTAAGCCTATCTTCCTTGTACTTGCCTAGTTAACCAAAGTCAACTTTGGTCAACTCTAGTCAAACATGGTCAAAGGCTCAAATGGTGTTAAAAATTTCCTAATATGGCCATTTATGTGTTTTAAGGTGTTATTAAGTCAAAAATTTTACCTTTGCTCTACTTCATATGCAAACAATGCCTTTTGATCACATTTTTAGCTCATTAAATGACTTGTATAGAATTGTCAAAGAAGCATATTTATCACCAAGTAATTTTATAACATTTATGAGGTTATAAAATGTTAGGATTTGGTCATAGGTAGGTGATAAGCAGTTTTATGCATAAAATATGGGTATTTACTTAAAAATAGGCCCTTAATGGCACTTGTACAGACTTGAGAAGTCTATTTTTAGCTAAAAACATGGGCCTAGTGTCTCTTGAGCTCCTTAAGGTTTTCCCTATGCTTGGTGTGCATAGATTTAATTAGATAAATGAAAATTTTCTTTTGATCCATCTTTCTTTCCTTCACAAGCCAAGAAGAGTCAAATTCAAATGCTTGGTACAATTCGTATAGATAGAGTTGGTAGGAATGATCTTGGGAATTAAAAGGGGTCTTAGTCAGCTTCAAATCCATGGTAAGAAGTTTGAGTTTCATGGCACCTCCTTTACAAACCATTGCTAAAAATCCAGGCAACTTTTTATTCTTATACATTCAAGAGGGGTATAGGTTTTCACCTATTTCTTGCTTTAAAAAATCTATGGAGCTATGTGGTTTTGATGCAGTATTTGTAGGTTTGAATATATCCTCTCCATGATGTTTTCATTACCCAAATCTCTCTCTCTCTCTCTCTCTCTCTCTCTCTCTCTCTCTCTCTCTCTCTCTCTCTCTCTCTCTCTCTCTCTCTCTCTCTCTCTCGGTTCTTGGTGGAAGATTCCCAACTTATGCTTGGTATTCAAGCTTGTAGTCATTAATGCATACATTATATTATGGTCATTTGTGGAGGATCCATGGGGATGTTTTAGTGTTTTCTAGTCTAAGATAGTTGAATGTTTTCATTGGATGATCTATGAAGGAATAGGTCAATGTACTTCCAATCACAATGCTTACCTTTCATGTTCGCTACCTTGTCTGTAGAATAAAAACCTATAGTTATCTCATATAAAACTAAAGAGATTTGTATGGAGGTATGAGTGGTAAGTACTGGTATCCATGAGATTTGAATTGAGTTAATATCTTGATGAACTTTATTGATTCCTTTGGTAGTTCACTAGGTGTTGAAAAGCTTTGCCTAAGGAAGAAACCTGAGTTTTGGAACTTTTCCCTAAATTGAGAGAATAAAGAGCTCTATGTTTTTTTCAAGTATGGATATGTATAAGAGATGATCCATTGTTAAACATTTAAAATCCCCATTTAGTATCCCTACCACAAGGGTATCTTTTTGTAAAATAAGGCAATTGGATATTTCAAAATACATGAGTTTGGAAACCCTGAAGTCATGCTTTTACAAACTAACATTGTTCAGTGGCATCTACAGGTTTCCAAGCTTAAGAGACTCTTAAGACCTAAAAGCATAACTACACAGGTATAAAACCTACACAAGATAACTCTTGTGGGTGAAAAACATATCATGATGCCAAAGAAGATAAGGATAACATGAAATGAAAGGATATGACTCCATGTTAGCCTATAGGTATATCCTATAGGTATCCTTTTTTGTATAATGGAACACCTACATTGGGGATTTCACCTTGGAATAAAGCTTGACATTTCTAGACGATTAATAACATAAATGGGATAGAATATAGATGTAAAAGGTTTCAATATAACTTTGGCAAGCTTAGGGGAAATAGGACAAAGATGAGTCAAGGGTCTTGACCCATATAGACCTATAAGTGTCTTTCATAAGGAAAATAAACACCTACAATAACAACAAATAGTGACCTTAATGTGATGACAAATTGGTGTCTTAAGGTTCTAAATAAGTTAATATCAGCTCATATTTGTATCATTTAACCTTAAAATAATTAAGAGAGGACCACACATATCATGAATGTGCTCAATGGAGGTAAGTAACACCTACAGGGGTCAGCTAAAGTATGGTGTCTCAGTCAAAACAATGGGTGAAATATTTATGAGCTAATGTGCATGAGAAGGATCTAGTGAATCATGAAATGGTTGTAAACAAGTGTAAAGCACCATGGAGGTTATATTTATTATTGGAAAAAAAATTCTTCAATCTTGAATGATATGTGAACCTAATAGGCAAGGGGAAACATTTGTGTCTCAGTCAGATAGTGACATAGAAGGTGACTTTTGAATGCTTGCATTGCATGTCTAATGGGTATGAATGGATGATAAATGGTTCAAAGAGACTTAGGAAGGGTGTGTAGGTCTTGATATCAAGCTTAATCCATTAAAACACACTTTCAAGGAAAAATCAAGGGTATGCCTAAGTGCAAAACTTAGTCAACTTGCTAAAAGCTCCATACAATTTGCCTTCAAAAAACCAATCTCAAAATTTACAAGTTTTGAGGGTCAAATCATATGATTGGGGGATAATTTTTTGTGGAAATCACTATGGTCACTTGAAGAAGCCTACACTATGGTCTATTTTTTGATATAGATAGGGGAAGTACCCCTTGTTTCATCTTAGACAGGGGGCACTTTTCCCTTGCATGTACCCTAAAAACTTGGAAAATGAAGATGGAAGATGAGTCAAAAGTATTATAGATCCTTCAATATGATTTGTGAAGTTTTAATTTGCCTAGTAAAACGTGGGAGACAAACCTAGAAATATTGAAACCAATCAAGGTGGTCTGAACACCTAAGGTTATAGTCAACACCATAAGGGATGGTAAAGATTATAGCTAGGTAAGGAGGTCATATTAAATTTTGGCCTTGGATAAGCCTCCAAATTTATTGAATCATGTTTAATGGATCATTTTAGACCTATTCAAACCCCTACGATGAAAAGAGGATCATTGAAACTTATTTTAGGCCAAGAGTTACAAGTAGACCTATTGAATAAGGTCTAGGCCTAGTATCAAAAGGGGGGTCAATTTCATTTCTATCTCTTGATGAGATGTTATAATTATTTAATCATGTCTTTGGGATGTGTATAGAAGTTTTTAAGCCTTTATTATGTAGATAAGTCCACCAAGAAGCCATTTTTTGGATTAAAGTGCATATAGGCCTGTGGAGACTGGCAAAGGAGCTCAAGTGGCCAACTTAGGATTCTTGTATATTACATGACACTTTTAATGGAGCCTCATGATGTTAAAATATGTTATAGAGGGTCCTTAATAAGCCATAAGTGGCAATGTTTCATAACTCCAACATTTGGTCTTTATGAACAAAGGCTAAGAGTTAAAAATACTCTAAAACCCTCACAAACCTTAAAACATTAGATTGGAAAGATGATACAAATGGAGTGTCAAAACATAGTGTAAAGGCCAAATAAATTATTTTAAGATATATATGACTCTTCGTGGATCCTCTCCATGAAATTTATCTATACTACACCTGTATGGATGGTGTACAATAGGGATTTATTTGATAAATTTGTGTGTTTTGTAGGTATGGAGAAACTTTAGATGATGAAATAAATTTTATGAGAGATATTGGGAATTTTTATAATTATATATGATCATTTATTTAGATATATAATCTTGTAAGTGTGTCTATTATCTTCTTCATCTCAACCAGTTTAGTGAGTAGACAGTGAACACTTAGTGAAAAAGATGAAAGCTCTAATTGGGAAGCCTTTTAAGGCTTAATTGATGAATTTGATGACATTAAAATTATTGAAATATGTCATTCCTCATTTTTCATGGATTATATTGAGAAATTGGAATCATTTTGTGTGCCAAATGTGAGGGGTGCATGAGGAGTCATTTGTAATTGTTTGGGATGATTGCTCATGGCCAGGGGAATATGAATGATTAGAGACCACTCTAATGCATGTGAAGGATTTTAAGTAACCCATACACATAAAATAAATCATAAAAACTAACCCTATTTAGTGGAGAGGTAGTCTAATGAAAATAAATTAGGAGGGCGATTTCACAATTAAGCAAAAGAGCTCTATATCACATATGGAGGAGTTATACAAGTTTGAGGCACATTTGTCCTTTTTTTCCTTATATGAACTATATAATTATTTATTCCATGATATTTTAACTCATTATCCTTACTTTAAAAGTGTCTTAGTGACTCTTTAACTTCACCTTCTCTCTTTCCTCTCACATTTGGTATATATACTCACCTTTTTGGCTATTATATGGATATCTCCACCTGAGTATGGTGAATCCCTAATAAATTTTTGCCTTTAACTAATAAATAATGTTTTTTTACCTTATTCATGACTTCATGAAGTTCATTCTTTGGTTTTTTGTCTTGTACAAGTGTATTTTGCTTACCTTCAGATGTTATCCTTTCTAGTGGGTTGCATAGTTTGAAAACTCTCTTTTGAAGGTCTACAAGAAGTGTCTAATGGAGATTGAAGATGAAGTGAGTAGTATATTAATTAGTGTTTCTATAATACCTATTGTATATTACTCTTAATCTAAGCTCTCTTCAATAACCCATGCTTGAAACATTGATGTAGAAGAAGAGATTTCACTTTGATGGATGAAGTGTACGTGTAATTTTCTTTTTGGTTCCAAGTGAATTGAAAGTGGTGTGAGTACACCATATATTTGGTGAATCACCTCCTTATCTAGTTTTATTTTAGGCTTCTTAACCCTTTTCTTCATAAATGAAAGTGTGGTTGTAGTGTGTGAAAGTGGTACATCAAGGGAACTAGCCCTAATCTAGAGACTCACCTCAAATTTGGGTCACCCATAGCCCTAAGGTGTTTCCATTGTGCCAATTGAATAAGGAGAGACTTTTCATCTCCTTAAGGGGTGAAATTTAAAGTTACAACATCAATATAATAATCTCCCAACTAAAAATGATAAGATATGCCTCAAAATTATTTTCAAAACAAACTTACAATCTAAACCTCAAACCTCGTTTCCCATAACTGTATTTAAATAATTGTGAATGAAATGGTTTTGAGGCTCACCATACTATTTTTATTCATTATATAATTTCCACACTTAACATTTAAACCCACTTTATTGTGCTAAGGAAAAACAAAACAAAAACTCAATGAGATAAACATGCATTCTTGAAACCACAATAAGTATAACTTTTCCATGAATAATAAATCACAAAGTGAGAATGATTTTTTAGGTAATTTAATCTCTATATTTTCCCATATTTTGGCTTCCAAAATGAAACTATTAACATGTAACCTCATGCTCTTCATAAACCCACACAAAACCAAAAAGGTTCATTATTTATTAATATCCACTAGTTGAACTCACAAGAGGAAACTTGTGAATATAAACTATATCTCTATGGGGGAGAGAAAAAATTGAACACTACTACATAAACCACATATATTTATGTCTTAAGAAGCCATGAAATACTCATAACATTTTTTTCTCAATAATATTGTGCCATTATAACCTTGAAATAACCAAAACACAAGAATATGTATATATTAACCACATTGAATGTTAACTAAAATAATTCTCCTCACCATTGCTAATTATTATTCATAGACAAATATATCAACAAACATATATAATGCATGATAGGACATATTGAAAGTTGCTCTAAGACTAAATGAATTAGAAAAACAAACCAAATAATGAAACAAAAAAACTTATAATGAAAAAGTAAAGTATATATAAAAATTAGACCCCAATAAGAATAAATATGATATTGGCTCAAATATATATAAGAAATGATGGAATTTATATTTTTTGTGACCTTGCAGGCTTTATTCACAAGCAAAAAATGGTGGTGACAAAATATCACAGAATTACTTAAGAGGGAAACTAGGTATAGTTGTTTTTTAAGTCACTAAGAGTGAACCTATTTTATATAACTTATGCAAATAGGGATGGCGTGTTTAGCTAACATTGAATGAATAAAGGGAATTAAGAAAGCTAGGATAATGCACACCAAAAACACATTATTTTATAAGTCAACTCAATGAAATTTGAAACCAATGTATTTCCTTAACATGTGAACCCATATTATTGTCATATAAATAACATTTATCTAAAATTTTCATTCATATCATTCATCCAAACAAAACATAAATATAAATAATATGTTTTCTTGCACCTCTAAATTCAAGTTCAAAAGGTAAACATTCATACAATAGAGCATAACAAGTTATATGAATCAGATGTATTTATTGACACCTAAAACTCTCACTCTAGGAAAATAACCTTCTATGGGAAGCTTTGTAGGTGTCAGACTCAAATGCGATCTATAAATCAACCTTTGGGGTTTTAGAAGCTAGATCTTGAAACTAGTTTTGGGTAAAAGTGTTAGGAAGAAAATCAAGTAAAACTTAAAATAAGGACTAACTAAGATAATGTGTTGAGATATTTAAAAGCGTTAACCTATAATTGCATGAAGTAGTTAGAATTATTGATAATTATAGATTATTAAAGGAGCATATACATGAATTAAAGTCTATAACATAGATAAAAATTAATACTATAGAAGTAGAGAAAGGAAGACAACAAACATAAATAACTTTCCATTTAGTTTGACACGTAACACCACATCCTCTTCATTGTTAGGTGGAGAACAAAATATGAAAGGCCTCTCCAAAAATAATATACAATATGCAATCCAAATCATGAGGGGTACCTACTAAAGTCTAAGAATGAAAACATTAACTATTGCTAATTCTATTCTAGAACTAAAACTTATTACCATGGTTTCTCTAGTATAAATAATTATCTAAAATCTATCCCTTATGAAATAAAAGAGCCTTGCTTATATAGGCATGGTGGCCTCTTGATGAAGTGACACCTAGAACTAGACACTCATGCTTATGATGAGGCTATTATAGTTAATAGGGGAGTTCCAACTCATGAGTACATTCAGTCTTCAAAGATCCCTGATATGATGTGACTGTAATGCCCTATGATGTCCATGATGCTTATAAAAATCACAATGGTGACACATAGATACTTTCTAAACTAGCCTTAGAGTACTTTTAAGAAGGGGGGAACCACTAGTTTTATCTAATGGCACTACTCTAAGGTTTGATAAGAAAAGTTTTCTCATAAGGAGCATTAGGATGACATGTGGTGGGCCTATTTCCTTCATTAGAACTAATTGGTGGGTCCCATTCCCAACTTCATTAGCTAATGGCATGATCCCAAGTCCTAATAAAAGAACCTTTGCTCTCAAGAAGCATTGTGATACCACATGGTGAGTTGGTACTTCTCTTAGAGAAACTGATTATTCCTTTTCCAAAATGAGCATGGGGGCACCATGTGGAAAATTTACATCCCTCTTTGTAATTGAATAGTGGGCCTTATCTATTATCCCATTATCCAATGGCATTGATTTAAGCTCTAAAAAAATAAAACCAACCTTGGATGCACACTGGATCACCATATGGAACACTAGCACTTATCCTAGGTAAGCTAAGAATTTTTAGTGATAAAAAAGTTTTGGGCTACCATGTGAAGAGCTTAGAAGGAAGCTAGGACTTAACCAAAAAAGAAGGGGAACCTAAGGGATAGGATGAGGTCAAAACAAATGATAAACCTCACTGAGCATGTTTGATATTAAAATATAACTACTCCAAAACTAAAAAATGTGGATAAAAATTCACATTTCCCGATGACTCAAAGGGGGAATCTACCTATGGATGGAGGAACCTAAAATTATGGTTTCTCAGACTAGTCAAGATAAAACTACAAAAAGAGGTAGAGCCCACAAAAATCATAAGTTCTAAAGAGCAACCTTCAAAGGTATCCACTTTTCCTCCTTTAGTTTGGTCTTCTTCTTTAGAGCCTTGAAGGCTCTACCTAGATCTATGATCTCCTTGAAAGAGATGCTACCCAAACCCTAATCTACTGCTAGCATTTAAAATTCTAGCTAGGTGAGAGACTGTAATATGGTCTCCACCTTAAAGACACTTGGCAATTGACTGAGAGTCATGAACATGATCTAGTCATTCTACTTCTACTCTAGTAGCTCTTTTATTTTATCTTCTAAGAGGATAGTGTTATCCATAAGGAATGGATAGGGGAGTCCCAACTAGACCAACTATTCAATGTGTCCCTTCTTTCCCTAGACCACTTTTTCTAAGGAATTAAGGAATTCCTTACACTTTGTCACTACCTTTTTGTAGTTTAGAAACTCATTGACCTTCATTATTATTTGCCTTTAGTTAGCCATGCCTGCTACTTGTACAGTCCCATCCGTTACACTATAAAGCTTCTAGATAAGGAGCTACAAGTCTTAAACCTTAGGAGACATGAATGCAAGGACCTGATCTATGTATGAACTCACCTATGAGGTCAGCTTATATGAATTAGAGATGAATCCAAGCATTAAATTTAAGTTAGCGACCACATTCTTTATCCTCTCCCAATAAGATATGTATAATTGCTAGACCATGGGGAGGATCTTTATGGTCTGAGAGTGGGAAAAAAGATCATTTTTCAACTACAAGATCTCTTGTTCCTTAGCTAAGGACTCTTTCTCCATATACTACTATAATTATTGATGTGTCTTATTAGAGTCTGAGAGACTCTGATAGGTCTGTGCAAGCTCTACATCCTTTTCTTACAAATTGTTTTCTACAGCCTACTTCTCCTTTTTTAGACCTTTTATCTCGATATTTAACTCTATAACCTAGATTCATAGCTAGGCTCTTTGGTTGGATTCCACTTGGAATCTCTCATTACAGACATGGTTCTAAAGGTTGGACCTTATTTTGTTGAGCTCCACATATTTTGACTTTACCTCAGTATTAAGGTGATTGATTATAGCTTTCACTCTGGTGTCTTCCATCTCTTTCTTCTCCAATTATTTTTCAAACTTGATATAGTCCATAGTGATGGATTTATAAATTTTATCCATCAATTCAACCCTATCAATAGGTTTGGCCTAGCTAAGGTTGAGGCTAATAGTGTGGATTGAGTAATCCCCTAACTGCATCTATTCTTAATGCTTGAATACTTAGGGTGCCATCTGTGTAATCATTAGGGATTGCTATACCATGTCAAATAATGACTGCATACGAGGCACTACTAGGGCCTTGGCCATCTTTCCTTTCCTCTTCTCTACTTGAGCCTCTCAAACATTTCTAACAGTCTCCATTTACTGATGAAACTACTCCTATAATTGAATATTTACCCTATGAAGGGGGATCCTTGTGGTAGCCCAAAGGGAATGGTCACTTGTGAAGTAATGTATGTTGTTCCCCTAGATGTGAGTAGGTGAAGGGTTAGGGTGTAAGAAGAGAAAGGTGGAAGGTTGTAGACTGGGGTGGAAGTTGATTACACCATGATGGATGATGATATAGATGATAAGGGAAGAAGAGTGAGAAACAATGCAATGAAAGTGATTGACATTATAGAGAAAAGTGGTATGGGCTTAGTGGTAGCTTAGGTGGATGAAAATGGTGCATGGGAGGTGATCAAATGTGTAGTGGAGAGTATTGTAAACTTAGTAGAAATAGTGGAGGGTGAAGGAGTGAAGAATGAAGTGGAGGTGGAAATAAGGGGCTAGGAAAAGTGTACCTTATTTTATGGGGCCTCAAGGAGAGGACTAGAAACTTGTGCCTTAGGCCATCCATGTTGAGATAACTATACTATAATATGCCATGAAGATACCTATTACTATTACAAGGTAGATAAATATGGGTACAATGAAAGATGTTAATTTACAGGGTTCTAGATCACCGTAACTTCTTCTTTCTCTAAAGGGGCATCCTCCTCTTCCTTGGAAAGAGTTTCCTCCTCTTCTATTTCTTATTTGATAGATAATTATCCTTATACTAGAGATTCTACCTCATGATTCTCATCTTATAGGTTTTCAAACATTTTATCCAAGTCCACATCCTCAAAATTTAGAAAAAAATTGCTGATTTACTGCCTATATTTACAATAGGCATACATTTTTTCTTTGGATGAGCTATACCCTTAGCTCCTTTGTCAATTTCTTCATGGATTTTAACTACAAGAATATGTCATAAAAGGACTCCTATATCTTTTGAGTGTCTGATGGGATCTTGGATAGATCCATATAATATTTGATGTCATACTCTATGGGCAACCTCCACTATTTGAGGTATGGCTGGGGCTCATGATTGAGTAGGGTGACAATATTCAAAGTGGCTATATAACCAACTGGGTCATAGTTATACTAGTCATCGATTAGGTTGAGGTTGATCTCTATAATCTTAAGCACAAATAGGTGCTCTTGTAACCTCCTTATCACTATGATGCCCCCTCTTGTGAAGGGGATGCCATATAGGGCCTTATTTTTACATCTTGCACCATATATTAAGTCAACCACATCATGTTGGCAAGCTAGTTCTAAGGCTAGGGTCCTATCTGTGAGTAAGCACATGAGCCAAAATGGATCATCCTTGAATTTATATGCTTGAATGACGGTGAAATAGGCCCTGAAGAACTAGTCAACTAGAATTTTGGTGTCAGTGATGCATGACCTATATTTGTCCATCATCCTAAAGGTGATGTCCTATCGATTGAGGTTAATAAGGATTGGGGATAGGAAGAGCTCCAAGAACTCATAGTAATCTTGTGTGACTGCTAGGATATGGATCCATATCATGATGGGGATAATCATGTTGGGATGTGTGCTCATCTCAATGGAGTTAAAAGTGAAGTATGAAGAGAAGGAGTGGGAGTTCTTAAATACGATTAGGTGGAGGAAAGAGGAATAATAGAAAGTATTCAATTTTGAGAAGTTTTCTAATTCATTTTTCATGGTAGTGGTGATGGCATCTACAAAATCCATCCTATACACCTTTTCCTTACTCACCATATTCAATAGGAAGACTTCCCCTAATTGGAAATTGATGACATTGGCATTTAAATCCACCCTAAAGATAAATTATAACATATAAAGGGTGTCTTTCACATCTTGCATCACAAAGCTTGTAAGGGTGATGGGCAGAGGAGACACCTTGGTGTAATTTCTCTTGAGGAGTAAATTGAGGAAATCTATATTATAGACCTGGGTGTCCTAGACATTCTATAAGCTCTCTATACTATAGACATTGATGTTGGGGATGCTTGAGAGTCAGAGCATCTTCCTTATGGTATTTTCACTAACATCCACTTTTAAGTGGTTATTCCCTATAATAACACTGGTACTAGCATCATACTTATCTACATAGAGGGTAATAATTTCCAAGCATGGGTGCACAAAAGGCACCATGTACTGGGCCAGTGTGGAGTTTTAAATTTTATATTTGAATGACTCATAGTTATTTCTCTACACCTTTTTGATCATCTATGTGTTGGTACCCTCTCTTAGGTTCTTCAAATTTTTGGCCAATTTGGGGTCATAGATTTCATCTACATAATCCATGACCATCATGTGGTCTATATAGTGCCCCTTGGATATACTTTTTATGATAAATAATTTAGGCTTTAGATGAGTGAAATTAGAATCACATGATTTACTTACTACATACTGTGGGAGAAGCTCTCCATGACCACCTGACCCATGGGTTCTCTACTTTCACTAATGATTTTTGCCATCAAATGAGGATGTAGAAGTATCCATTCCCACAAATTCTTTTAAAAGTTCTATGCACTTCTAAGAAAATGTTGAATATTGACCTTTGTGCATAATTCTTTCAATTATTGGCTCAAATCTCTTTGATAAATATGCTCTATTTTGTGTGGTACTCTTGAAATTCTTAAGGCATTTAAGTGTTCAAACTAATGAAGAGAGGGGTATTTATAAGATAATACTAGTAGGTACGATCATCATGAAAATTTTGAATTTGGGTGCCTCATAAATGTCAACGGTGGCACACACACTTAAAGAACACCCCGCAAAGGATTTGTGACAATCCTCATAGGGGATCATGTAATATGGAGTGTCTAGTATTAATGGTTTGGGGGATGGGTAGATAATGGTCTTTTAGAGAATGTTTAAAAAATAAGGAGAGTTAGGGTGGATACCTAGAAATGGGAAGATCCACTTGTGATAATGACACTTATTCAAAAGGAAATAACAACAAAGAGAGGAAAATGAATGAACAAAGGGAAATAATAATAAAGAAGGGAAACTAGCTAACTATAAATAAGGGAAAGGTTAGTAAATTAGTTGAAGTGTTTTAAGTCAATTCCATTGAATAGAATACCTAATGAATTGCCTTCTTCATATTCCAAATTGAAAGCATTAACTTTCCTATTTCCCATGATACAAAATGACCCCCTCTAAAGGGAATCAAACTTTGTATGTTGGTATGGTTTCATAGCCCTTTGATCATATTTAAGGACCAAGTTCTTGGGATTAAAGCCTAGGTCTAATGATTTCTTACCAAACCACCACTTGACCACTTGATTTTAGGTGACCTTCACATCACTTTCTCA
This sequence comes from Torreya grandis, assembly GCA_037957365.1. Taxonomy (NCBI): domain Eukaryota; kingdom Viridiplantae; phylum Streptophyta; class Pinopsida; order Cupressales; family Taxaceae; genus Torreya; species Torreya grandis. The sequence goes on from JARHVA010000272.1 coordinate 5,707,828, forward strand.
CTCTCTCACTTCTTAGAGGTTGTGTAGTTCTACTAGCTTAACCCCCATTGCCACGTTCTCTATAATCTCAATAGCTTTTAAAATATGTAAGGAGGGGATTTTCATTGATATGGGCATGATCAATTCCTTCCCATATACTAGATCATATGGGGAGGTTTTAAGGATCTTCTTAGGGGTAATTTCATCGACCCATAGGTCCGTTCTCACATATATATGCCATTCCCTTTGTTTGTCAGTGCCTATCTTTTTGATCAACATAATGAGATTCTTATTTGTTGACTTGGCCAATCCGTTCCTTTGCAAGTAGTATTTGGATGAGGACTTTAGGAAGATACCATTTTAGATAATTAATTTATAAATATTGGAACCAAGGGAGGATTTAAAATTATCTAAAATTATCATTTTGGGTGGGTTGAACCTTGTTACTAGCTACTCTAAGAAGCCCAAGATCATGTTTTTAGTTGCCTCCTTCATTGGGGCTACTTCAGTCCACCTAGTGAACTAAATAGTGGCTATAAGTATCCATTTATGGCCTAAATTAGAGATGAGATTGATCATCCTAATGAAATACAAGCCTCATTGAGTGAAGGGATCATTATTCATAATTGGATTTAATGGCATGGCTGAATTCTTTCACTTTCCCATAAAGAATTAACATTGTTAGCATATCTTGATTGCCTAATGGTAATCTGTAATGGTTGGCCAATAATATCCTACATGAATTATATTAGTTATGGTGGTATTGGCTGAGAAATGACCACTTAGAGGGGTCAAGTGCATATCTTGAAGGATCTTCTCATCTTGACAGTTGTCCATGCATTGGAGCAAATCACCATTAAAATTTCTCTTAAACATGACTCCCTAAACTAATGTGTATATATCCCCTTGTAGCCTATAGAATCACATTTTGAATATGGGGAGACCATTGGGATATTGGATGGTTTACATGGATCAAGTTTTTTTTATAACCCAAGATCTGTCACTTTCATATTAATTAAGTAAAACCATTTTTGATGTATCTTGTTCTTTTGTTGGGTCATATACGCATAGGGCCAAGTATTCATATAGTCCTCTTCTCTACATAAACTTGGTTGGAATAACTTCAACATTATACACTAAGATATTTGTGATCTAATTGGCCCTTTTTTTAATGATCTCTCCTTCCATTATATATTCCCTAATGCTAGAATACACCACATACACCATTATCTTGCTTCCCATCATAAGGTGTCAAATTTTTTTGAGTCCCTTAACAATGGAAAAAGCCTATTTTTCAATGAAATTATACTTAACCTCATACCCACATAAGGTTTTCAAATATAAAGCAATGGGGTTCTCACTTATCCCTTCTTTTACCTTTTGAGTTAGTACAATCGATAGGCTATATTCACTCCTATAGATGTACATGATGAAATCTTTAGAGAATTCAAGATTGACTAGCATGGGGGAAGTTGATATCGCTTATTTAATTTTTTCAAAAAATTCTCTTCCTTTCATGCTCTATTTGAAAGGATGTTCTTTCTTCAACATTAGTGTGATTAGCCGTACCAGTGTTACAAAGTCAGATATGAATCTATTGATGAAAATTAATCTTTCCTAGGAAAAATTGGACCCCATTCTTATTGAACAAGAAAGATAAATGCATGATGGCCTATACTCTTTCTAGATCAATATTTATCCCTTCTTTAGATACCATGTGTCTAATTAGATTACTTTATGGGACTCTAAAAACACATTTCTTGGGGTTAAGAGATACCCCAAACTCTTGGAACTTATGAAAAACACTCTCCAGATGATCAAAGTGATCTTCTCTTTTCTTAGAGAACATGGTGAAGTCATCTAAATAAATGAATATGATCTCATTTATCAGGTTAGTAAAATCTACATCCATAGCTCATTAGAAAGTATCCCTTGTATTTGAGAGGTTAAAAGGAATCTTTACATATGTAAAGGTTCCCCACTTTATGGTGAAAGTGGTCTTATTTTGGTCCTCTTAATTGACCCACACTTGGTTGTATCTTGAGAAACCATCTAGTAGAGAGCATTTTTGTGCTTAACACTATTTAGAGGATCTACTCCATAAAAGGGAGGGGGTAATGATCCTTCAAGGATGCTTTGTTCAAGTCTCAAAATTCCACACATAATCTAATCTCTCCATTCTTATTCCTCACTAAAAATAGGTTAGACACTCGAGTTGAATGTTTGATTAGTTATATTATTCATGAGTTGATCAATTTCATCAGTTCTTGAGCCATGAGAGACTCAATCTTTAGGTTTATCAGCCTTTTGTTTTATCGAACAGGTTTGGCTCCTTCTACCAGGTCTATGGTGTGTTGGATGACCGCATACCCTTTCAAATCATCATAGGTCTATACCATGACCCCTTTATACTTATAATAGAAGGAAATCAACCACTCCTTATCTTCTTAGGGAACTGTTGTCTCCAAATGTTGCACCCTAAAAGATAATGTTCAATATTATTCTAGATTTGGGAAACATTGGAACATTTTCAGGTATGTGGGTATACCTATAGAGGAAATGGACATCTAGATTTAAAGGGGCTAGTTCCCTGAAAATATCTCTACAAAACAACTTTTGTCTAAACTAGTTTTATTGAATGGAAAAGAGTTTATATTATAGAAAAGGAAAACCTACTTTAAGAGTGTTGATACACCAATATTATCCTCCACATGAATATCATATCCTAGTGCACAATATAGTAAAACACATAGATCATTCCCAAGCTCTAAGGATTTATAACACAATCATTTTAATATAGAGGTAGATACATGAAATGACATAAGGGAAATGAATTAAAAGGCAAATTACACATTCCAAGAATAGTTATAAACTTATAATAATTCAACACACTTGAACACACTCTATATAACCTATTAGACTAAGAAATTTCACTCAGGCATGAAGGATAAAGGACATAAAGATGGAAAATCATCACTTACTATCACTATAAATCTGTTACACACTTAGAAAATTATCCAAAATCTTTGAAAAAAATAGACTTGTACTAATTCTTAAAGGTAGACTCTAACATTAATCCAACAGGGTTTCACCATACACTGTGTGGTTATTTTTACACTAGCCCAAGGGTTGTATTTATAGTAAAAAGGAAGTGAGAGGAGGAGGAATTTATCACTAGAGAGGGGAATAAATATATTAGGAGTATCCATATTCAATTGTAACTACCTTTACAAATGATGCTCATTTGGGCCATTTAATTAATCCATGTCACCTCAAGTGGTTACACAACTAGCTTGTTCTCTCAAAGATGATTTCCCAATGATTACACTAGAAGAAACAAGATATTTTGAGCTAAGTAATGGCATAAATTAGTTATGAAAATGAGAGTCTACTTATTGTAGATTTGTCCTGATGCTAACAAATTCTCACTGGCTTGCTGAGGTGTGCAATAGTGTAGGGACGAGTCACTTTCATTTTGTTGGCTTTAGAGAGGCATCACTTGGAGTCTATGTGTACATCCAATTATTCCTTTAATTGGCCATAAAAAAATGACTTGGATCATGACTGATCAATGGTAAAATTAACCCTTTGATCTACTTTGGTAGATGAAGAATGTGAGCCCTTAGATCCTTGAGTGTTTGAATGAAGACCATTGATCTACCTGGGACTTATTATTTTAAATTCCAATAGCTAGCTCATCACCTTGAAGTTGATGTCCATATAACTATCACTCTACTAGGATCATTCCTTTGGGGAATTTTCTTGGACCTTTTCTTTGGAATTTTCCCAAAAAATCTTCTTGCAGACCCTTTTCTTTGAAATATTTAACCTCTCAGGCCCCTTCTCTTTTTGGTCTATTTGCTAGTGTTTCTTTCTTTTAGACTTTATCCTAGTGTCCCTTTAGAATTTATATGAAGGAAACTTTTACAAAGAATAACCCTTCAACATTTTCATTTTGCCTTTCAAAAAGCCTAAATATGCCCTTCGACATTCTTGAAGTGTCCCTTCGAAAAAAGAAAAAGACCTTTCAGACTTTTGTAAAGTGTCCCTTCAGGATTTTTGCAAAGGACCTTTCAGAATTTATAAAGGGCACTTTCATGAGAAAAAATTCCTTTTAGAAAGATTGTTTCAAACAAAATGTTTGAAATAATTCCTTTGGAAAATTTGTAAGAGCTAATTTCCTTTGAAAAAGTTGCAAGGGACATTTCTTTCATAAATCTTGCAATGTACCTTTCAGAAAACCTGAAATGTACCCTTCGAAAGAGAAAAAGACCCTTCAGAAATTTTGTAAGTGTCCCCTCAAAAAACTTGTTTAGGACACTTTTATGAGGAAAAGACCTTTCAAAAATATTGTTAGTGACCCTTCAAAAATATTTAAATAGACCAATTCTTTGAAAGAACAAACCCTTTAGAAAAGTTACAAAGGACACTTTTCCTTCAAAAATATTGAAGATGACTTTCAAATTTTTTTGAAAAGGACACTTTCATGAGAAAATACCTTTTAGAATTTTGAAAGTGACCCTTCGAAAGAGAAAATGACCAATTCCTTCAGACTTTTTATTTTAGATAAAAAGTCTGAAATAATTCCTTACCAAAAGAAATAACACTTGAGCAAAAAAAATACCAAAATAACACTTGGAAAAGACCAAAAAAAGGCTTCCAAAGGAAATAACACTTGATCTTTTTGCTATGGGGATAAACCAATTAAGAATGCTGAACTTAGCCAAAATGAAAGATGCAAAACTAGGTGTGAAAATTGGCTAACATTCTTGGTGATTCCTAAGGGAGGCATGCCTACTATGCCTAAGACCAGTTACCTAAATCCTTTCATTGGGCATGAAGTCATGTGTATAGGCACTCAAAAAATGACTTGAATAGACCCTTGGCTCAAATAAAACATAAGTTAGTTGATTCACATGCACAAAGGTAGAGACCAAACCAAACAAAAGGAAGGAGACACACTTATGCTACAAAGCACTTTGAGAACACAACAACAGACCAAAGGAAACACACACTTAAATTACTATTTAAAAAATAGATGCACAAGGGATAATAGAAGGACTTTAGATGTATCCTATTCATAGGGATAGGCAATTATTCTCAATTCATCTTGGTTAGTTGAAAGGAGTTGCTTTGCTTGCACTTGCTAATGATGTAAGGCCCACTCCACAAAGTGTCAAACTTTATATGTCTACCCAGTTTTGATCTATCCTCATCCCACCAAATCACCATCCTTGAACACTCTTTCACTTTCTCTCTTGTCAAAGGATTTCTTCATGAGTACTTGGTGGTATTCTATGGCCTTGTGTGCATTGTCTCTTGCTTCTTGTAGTTATATTAGTTTTATCAATCTGACTTTTATTAGAGTATTTTCAAGTAGCTCTAGTTGATGTGCACATTATAGATCAGGGATTTATTGAGAGATGGACAACCTAACCTCTCTCCCATAAACAAGCACAAAGGGATAATTACTAATTGATCTCTTAAGAATAATCTTATTAGCCCATAAGGTTGTCTTCAACTTGTTGTGTATGCTCTTTGATTGTTCTCCAATGTCCTCTTTATTATCTTGATGAGATTCTTGTTAGTAGATTCAACCAATCCATTACCTTGAGGGTAATAGTTGGATGCGGTACTCAAGTAAACTCCATTCCTATCTACCCAATCAAAAATTTTATCACTTATGAAAGTAAGTGCATTATCAAAAATGATAACATGGGGAACTCCAAACCTTGTTATAATGCTCTCATAGAACTCCAAGATAGCATTTTTACTTGCCTCCTTTAATGAAATATCCTCTACTCACCTTGTGAAGTAATCAATAGTAGTAAATATCCATTTTTGTCCAATATTTGATGGAGGCTTGATCACACCAATGAAATGATGGCCCTATTACATGAAAGGCTGGTCTACTTAGATAGGATTCAATGGAAGGGTTGCAAGTTTTTGTTTGCCTACAAAGAAGGCACATTGAAGACACTTGTTAGCCCAGTGGTAATAGTCCTTAAAAAGACTAAGCCAATAGTAACTGTCTGTCATTATCTTTGTAGCTATTGTCTTAGGAGAGATATGACCTCCATTTATACCATTGTAAAACTTTTCTAGTAACATATTAAACTAATCACTATTAACACACATCAATAACACACCATTCACATATTTCCTAAAGAGAACACCATATACAAGATACTAGGGAATGGTCTGTAATCTAAAATACCTCCTTTGACACTTGTTCAAGCCATTGGGGCACTCACCATTTTGAATAAAACTAATGATGCCTTATGTCCAACTTTGAACTTGTATGTGATCAACTGGTTGGGGTTGAATGAGAGGAGCCTCCTATAATAATTGATAAAAAAACATGAAATAACAAAGTTATAAAATTAGCTAAAGCACTAAAATGATTCTATTGATCATAGACCACTTTAAGGGGGCAACCTCCTTTGAGCAAGTTTAATACATTAAATTTTTGGATGCCTTCAATGGCCTCAACACTTATATATAAATTCTAAACTAAGAAACTACTACTTCCCATGAATGTGGGATAAAACAAAATGCTCATAAGATGACTTAAAAAGCATATGCACCCATAACAACTACTAAAAAAACAAAGAAAAGAGATATCATAGGTTTATAACATCCCCTCCCTCTTAGAAAAAGCTTTGTCCTCAAAGTTTTAGATGTGGGAATTGGTGTTGAATCTGAAATAATTGTTCCCTTGTTGCATCTTCTAGTTGCATGCTATGCCATTGAATTAAAATCTTGGTGATGGAGCGAAAGCAAATTTGGCATGTGAGCCTATCTAGGATTGCCTCTAATTCAAGAAGAATGGATCATTCTTTATCAAGTTTAGGTAAAATTATCTACACTTTGATGTTTGTGCCTATAAATTTATTCAAACAAGAGACATGATATACTAGGTAAACTCAGGAAGAAGGTAGGAGCTCCAAATTATAAGCAATCGAGCCAATCTTCTAAAGAACCTTATAGGGCCCATAGAACTTGGGGGCTAGTTTATGATGCCCTTTGAGTTTTAGGAAGGATTTATTGTATGATTGTAGGCGAAGAAAAACCTTATCACCTACTTGAAAAGTGCACTCAAAATGGTGCTGATCTACCTATTGTTTAATTAAATTTTGTGCCACATGAAGATTTTCTTATAGGGTGCTAAGGATTTGATCCTAGGTTTGAACAAGTGTGTTGACTACTTAGATTGATAAACTATTAGGGTTATATATAAGGATCACTAGTGGTGCTTGACCATAAACTAATTCATATGGAGTCATTTTAATTAAATTATGGTAGGAGGTATTGTACCACCATTCAATGAGAGGGAGCCACTTTACCCACTGATATTATTTTTCTAAGGTGAAACAATGGAGGAATGTTTCCAAGCATTTGTTAATAATTTTAGTTTGGCCATCTATTTGTGGATGATACCTAGAACTCATCTTCAATTGAGATCTAGTATGTCAAAATAATTTCATCCAAAAATGGTTGGTGAAGGTTGTATCATGATCGAAGACAATAGATGAAGGAATGCCATGAAGATGGAAAATATGGTGTAGGAAAATTTGTACAATTTTAGAGGTGGTATAAGGATGGATGAGGGCATAAAAATGACTATATTTGGAGAGGTAATCAACCACAACCAAGATCACTATTTTACCTCTATATTTAGGAAGCCCCTTAATGAAATCCATAGAAATATCTGTCTAAATATTGGTAGGGATGGGAAAGGGTTTGAGCAACCTAGGGATGAGTGTTGTTTCACCCTTATTGCATTGGCACGCATCACATTTAACCACCATCTATTGAATTGTCTTTTTCATTCCCTTCCAAAATAAGATGTCATGCCCAATCATAAGTTTTGAGAAACCTTGAGTGCCCTATGGATGGAGAAGCCTAGAGTTCATAGAATATAACTTGCTATAGATTTATGCTCTAGGGAAGCCCCAAATGCCCTTTATATCATAGAGAATCACCATTCCAAGAATAATATGGTACAGTCGAGGGGTCAGTGGTCAAATATTGAATGATTTGAGTTAATGAGGAGTCATTGACATACCTCTATTATATAGTGTCCAACCAATCTGGAATAGGCATGGAAATAGCTAAAAGGGAAGCTTGATGTATGAGATAAAGCATCGGCTACAATATTCTATTTACATTTCTTGTAAGTTATCTCATAGTCATAAACCATGAGTTTTTTGACCCATTTATTTTGTGATGGGGTAGACACTCATTGTTCCAAGAAATATTTTAGACTTTGGTGATCAATTTTGATGCAAAAATGATTACCCAATAGGTATGGCCACCACTTCTATATTACATGTACAATGGCCATCATTTCTTTCTCATAAATATATATCAATCAATTCTTTCCATAAAAGGATTTACTAGTGAATATAACTAGGTATCATTCTCGGAGGAGAACAAAACCCAGTCCATTTCCACAAGCATCACTCGCAATAGTGAACATCTTGGTAAAATATGACATAACTAGAATAGGTGTAGTACACATAGCTTATTTTAATGATTCAAATGCATACTAAGTAGCTTCTGTCCAAGTAAAATCATCCTTTTTCAACATAGCTATCAATGAAGCTACAATCTTCCCATAATCTTTTACAAACTTACAATAATATCTAGTTAACCCCAAAAAACCATGGAGGCTCTTAAGTGTCTAAGGATGTGACTAATTTGTCATAACAATTGATTTTTTAGGATCCATTTGAAGCCCTTGGGATGAAATAATATGCCCAAGATACTCCACTTCATCTCATCCAAAAGTACATTTAGACTATTTTTCACAAATAATATGGTTAGAGAGAAGTTGTAATGCAAGCTCCAAATGTTAGAGATGCTTAGACCATGTGTTTCTATGCTAGATTTGCTTTTCACATTCAAGAAATAGAAAATGAGAAACTAAGAAGGAAATGGATGAGGGTTTGTATGTACCCAAATTGTAGACATGCGCACCAAAATTCAGACGTTGTGAGAACTCCTCTTTGGTTGTGGAGGATGACACCTGAAAGGGAAAGACACTAAAACATGAAAAAATGTTAAATGACAAAAGGGTGGACTGCCAAGCAAGATCTTGGTCCTAGAAGTACAAAGGCTCCTTGGAGGATAACAGTCCACTGTTAAAAATAAAATGCTGATCAAAAATAGAAAGTGATAAATAATGAAAAACAAAAAGAAAGAACTTAAGACAAATGCGTACCTGTTTAGAAGCAATCTACCTTTACACAGTCACCGACGTCGGTGATATTTTCGGCGTCAGTCGGGAAAGGTCACCAACATCAGTTATGATGCCGATGTCGGTCAGGGAAATGGATGAGGTCGGCCGGGGTAGTAGTCTTAGATAGAGTCTTGTCGGGTTACAGGGTGGTTTCTGGTCTACAGAATGCACTGAGGCTTCATCTGAGGATCTAAGGCTCTGTGTGGGATTCAGAGGGACTGTTTGGGGTCTGGGGAGTAGTCTAAGGGTTTGTGCAGAACTGGTTGGGTAGAGGGGACTATCGAGAAAGTGATTGGTTGAGAACCAGAAGCACAAAAGGGGGATGGATGAGAGGCAGGGGTCTGAGAAGGCTTTTCAGCCTCTCAGGGATAGACAGGGAAGGTCTAGGTAGTAGTTAGCTAAATAGATAAATGTAGATAAGAAATGAAATGGAAAACAACACTGTGCTTACCTCTTGCTTGCTGGTTGGAGAATGGAGAAACTTGTTGTCGGAGCTGTTGAAAGACCTGCAAATGGAGCTGTTGCTTGGAGCTATTCCTACAAGGTGCCTGTAGCTGTTGGTGTTGCTGTATGAGGGGGAGGAGAAGAAAATATGAATGCAAGAGCGTCAAGAGAGTTTTGTTTGTGGGGGGTCTGCAACGGATGCAGGAAATGGTTTTGAAGGCTACCGACGCCAGTAGGATCGCCGACGTCAGCTGCAGGGTAGCCGACGTCAACGACAGAAGAATGGGGATAGAGGCTAAAATTAGCCTCTGTCCATTCTTACATGCCACCGGGTCAAGGGGTCATGGGAAAAAGGTCGAGGGAGGCATAAATAGATGTGGGAGAAAGGATAAAGGGGAGATTTGGGTAATAAAGGCTAGGAGAGAGGTGGGGGGATCCAAGGAGGGGATCCAAGGTGGCATGGGTGAGGTGGAAGAGGGCCAAATAAATTAAAATATTTATTTGATAAATGGAGGGGGCTAGGACAAGGGTTAGGACATGGGCCAAGGGGGGCCAAGGGTGAAAGAAGACCTAGGGGTAGACATGATTTTAGTGTCTACACCATGTTTTACTATAGTTGAGGACATCATTGAAAACTACTAGAATAATTGTTTTTAGGTAAGGTTAGAATATTTTATTCATCAATGCTTGGAATGTGTAAGGAGCATTAGTGAGGCCAAAGGGCATCACTAAGAACTCATAATGACCATCATGCATGGAAAAATATATCTTAGGGATATCATCCTCATGAAGTCATATCTGGTGATATCCAGAGTGAAAATCCAACTTGGAGAAAAAATGAGTGCCATGAAGCTCATCAATTATAGGGATTAGGAACTTATCCTTGATTATGAGGTGATTAAGTGCATGGAAATTAATGTAGAGATGTCATGACCCATATTTTTTCTAAACAAGAACTAGGGAAGAATATGGGATGGTACTAGGGAAAATAATGCCTTGCTGTAGTCTCAAATAGGCATCTTGATCTTGGTCTTTTGATGAAATAGGTAGTGATAAGGCCCAATGTTGAGAGGAATGCTTCCTAAAAGGAGCTAAATATGGTATTCCTCTAGTTGTTATGGTGGAAATCCCATTGGTTTGACAAAGACATGTGCTTACCTCTATAAAATGATTTGGAGGTTAGAAGGAGTAGTAGAGACTATTAAGGGCTGTATTTGAATGGAATGGAGTTGGGTAATGACATCATGTGAATTATTCTTAAGAAGAATTTCCATGTGATGTGAAATTATGATGTTAAGAGATCCAGGTTGTAAGCCTTTCAATGTGTGTTTTTTCCCATTATCTAAAAATTGCATCTAAAGTTTAGCAAAATCCCATAAAATGTGTCCAAGTGTGCATAACCACTGGGCTCATAAAATAATATCACATCCACCTAAGGGCAAGACAAACATGTTGGAACACAAGGTATAATATCAAATAGAGATACACACATGTGACACTTCCCTTTGCAAGGTAATGTGCCTCCATTGGCAATCATGACTTCAAAGTTGGAACAAGGATGGATAAAATAATCAACCTATTTGGTGATTTGAGGGTCAATGAAGTTATGAGTGATACTTGAATCAATGAGTATTGTAAGAGGGAGATTTTTGAAGTAACCCCTAACCTACATGGTTTGGAGGTAGTGAGTCATACTAAGGCATGGATATATATCTCTGGTTAGTCATCTTGAGAAGTAAGTTCCATAATCAATTGAGCATCTTTTGGATCATCTATTGTATCTTGAACATCTTCCCAATCTTTAGTTTTTAGTGAAGAGTTAACATATAATAAGTAGAGATTTTTCTCAACATATCAATGTCCTTAAGTGAATTTATCATCATAGTTATAACATAATCATTTTTATTTATGGGTTCACATATCTACTTCAGTCAAACACTTGATAGGAGTGGTTCTGGCAACTAGCATTGGTTGAGATCATTGTGGAGCTATATTTTTGAATGGAAAAAAATTAGATTTGAATCACTGTTGAGTTATGATATTGTTCTGTACTAACTTATCCAACCCTAAGGATTCTATCATCATGTTGGGATGAAACATTTCAACCTTAGATTGAATTACATCCTTTGGTCCACTAACAAAGTAATTCTTGAAGAATTCATCAGATAATCCCTCTATATGATTGGCTAGTTTTTCAAATTCAATTTGATATTCTCTCACTATTCCTATTTGGTAAAGTTTAGTGAGTGATCTAGTGAAGTCATCAAAAATAGTAGGGCCAAACCATAATAAAATGAGGGTGAAAAAATTGGTCCATATGGGTTCTTCATGAGCTTTGGCATACTAAGGATACCATTGAAGGGATTTAAGTTCTAAGTGAAAAGATGTAAGTGGAACCTTGTTGACATCAAAATTATTATGTAGACTAAAATATTTTTCATCTTGATAGATCCATCTAGTTATATCTTCACCATTGAATCAAAGAAAATTTAGCTTTAGCCCATGATAATTGCTAGAAGAAGAAAATGCAATGTCAGAAGAAGACTCTAGATGTCATCTATTTTTCATGGTGGTATGTTGCAAACTGAGGTCAAGAATGTTTTCATCAAGATCTTTGATGTGGGACTTGAGGGTAGCAATTTAATCCTCCATGGTTTTTGATTCCATTCAGGTTAATACCATGACCCAACTAACAATTTTTTTTGGCAATGGATAGGAAAACTAGAGTTAAAACATGTTTAGTAAGGAAGGTTTTGAATTTGGGGGAAAATATAAGGGTTAAAGGGGATTTTAATATTTTTTTTTAGTGGGAGTATGATTGATGAACATGAGGGAAATTTTAGGAGTGAAAATGGAAAAAATAGAAAATTGTCCAAAGAGGGACAAAGGAGTAGAATGATATGATGAACACACAAGAAAAATTTCAATGTAAATGGATAAAAATAGAAGTTATGGCAAAACCTAAAAAAAACAAAATCTATAATTTATAGGAATTAGGAGTGGAATTGGGATATGGGACCTCAAGGAAGAATATGTAGGGAATGGAATTTTAAGTGTCTAGGTAAATTTTGATGATAAAAATGGTTATATATGGAGAGACATTACAAAAAAATGAAAAAAATTTTACTCTATTTTCTATTTTCTAGTTTTTTGTCTTATAATAAGTCCTCTAAGAGTCTACTGAGACTCTATCAGTAGTTTGCAAATTCTAGGTTCTATAAAATATATGTCTATAAGTCCTCTAACAGTTTATGGATACTCTAATGATTAAATATTTTGAGTCTTCTAATTTTTTTTAAAAACTGATAGAAATGGGCCCTAAGTTTCAATGGCTACCTAAGGGTTTTAAAAATTTCACTCTGGCTACCAATGCCATCTAAATGAGTATTGATCTCCAAGAAATTTCTAGCCATGGATTTATCTCTTTATGACAACTCTTGGTTTTCCTTATGGATGAGAACTACTCAATCAAGAAGGGGTTATTGCTTGTTTCACTGGTAAGTCCTCTTAGTGGGCTAGCTAATTTATGGTTCTTATGGTACTCTTCACATTGAGTTTTAGGGATTTCACCTAAGCACTTCCCATAGTTTGCGGTCTGGTTTTACCCTGATCCAAAAAATATTATTTTGATATAGAATAGAGTTATGCAGTAGAATAGATTTACTAATTTCTAAAAAGAACTATAAATAAATTATATAGAGTTTACAAAAAAAATTTGGCCCTAGAAAGTGATCTAATACCAGATGAGAGGAGCCTCTTGCAACAATTGATAAAAATGAACTAATAGAGTTATAAAATTAACTAAAGCACTGAAATGATTCTATTGATCATAAACCACTTTGAGGGGGAAACCTCCTTTGAGAAAGCTCAATAAAATAAATTTATGGATGCCTTCAATGGCCTCAACACTTATATATAAATTCTAAACTAAGAAACTAATACTTCCTATGAATGTGGGATAAAACAAAATGCTCACAGGATGACTTACAAAGCATATGAATCCATATCAACTACTAAATAAACAAAGAAAAAAGATATCACGGGTTCATAACATTAATCAAGACTTCCTCATTTGGCTCCTAAAAATCTGAAGCTAAATGCTAACATAACCCTTTTCCTCTTACCAAGCTTGACACCTTAATATCCACATCATACTCCATCACCTTTGCAATCCACCCAACTCTCTTTTCATTAAGGTCTTTGCTAAGATGAGAAACATGACATAAATATTATTGTTTGAAACCATGTGTCTAACTTTTTTTAATCCTCTTATCACTATTAGAGTTTTATTCTCAACAAATGTATACTTGACCTCATAATCTTCCAATCCTTTCTTAAATAATGCAATTGGTTGCTCTACCTCTTCATCATTATTTTACATAAGCATAGTTGAGATTGTATCAAGGTTATCAAAGGTATAGAATATGAAAATTTTGGAAAAGTTTGGGTTCAAGAGAGTAGGATATTTTATAATTGCTTGCTTGATTTCCTCAAAACTACTCTTACCTTCCTTTGTCCAAGAGAAGCTTAGTTATTCTTGAGCATAGCTATGATAGGCTTTACCATAGTTACAAAGCTTGGAATAAACCTTCTTACAAATTTTATTTTCCCCAAGAATCTTTGAATTTATTTCTTGTGTTGAGGTAAAGACAAGATTAGAATAGCCTCAATGTTCTTGGGGTCAATATACAAGCATTCTTTTGAAACAATATGACCCAATAACTTACCTTCATGGAGAACAAAGATGCACTTTTTTGGATTAAGGGATATTCCATACTCCCTCCATTTCTCAAACACCTACCTTATATGTTATATATGATTAGTAGCATCCTTTGAAAAAATAGTTATATCATCAAGGTACACAAGTAGAAACTTATTAATCAAACTCTTAAAAGCCATATCCATTGTCTTTTAAAATGAAGCACCAGAATTGGATAAACCAAAAGGTATCTTATTATAGGAAAAGGTCCCCCATTTTGTAGTGAAGGCTATCTTGAACTGATCCTCTTCATTCACTAGTATTTGATTGTAACCTGAATAATCATCAAGAAGTGAGAAGCATTAAAAACCTAAAACAAATTGCAAATGTTTCTATATGATATTCGCTTTCTACATTCAAAAAGAGAAATAAGAAACTAAGAAGAATGGTCTGAGGCTTGTATATACCTAGATGAAGTCGTGCGCACCAAAATTAGATGATAGCAGGAACTCCTCTTTGGTTGTGGAGGATGACACCTGAAAGAAAAAGAGACTAAAACACGAAAAACATTAGATGAGGAGATGGTGGGCTACCAAGCAAAAGCTTGATCCCAAAAGTATGAAGACTTCCTTGAGGGATGTCAACCCACTGATTAAAAATAAAATATTTGATAGAAATAGAAATAATGAAAGATAGAATGAAAGAAATAAAAGACAAAAAGCAAAATGCATACTTTATATGCAGCAAACTGCTTTGCACAGTCACCAGCATCGGTCTCTGTGCCGGTGTTAGTCAAGGAAGGTCACCGACGTCGGTTAAGATGCTGACATCGGTAGGGGTAATGATCGGCGTCGGTCGGGGCAATAGTTTTTGGATGGGGTCTGGTCAGGTCTGGACAGGGTTCAGGACTGCAGAATGGTTTGAAGTTTTATCTGAGGGTTAGGGAGCCTGTTTGGGAGTCAGAGGGATTGTTTGGGGGTCTGTGCAGGGATCTGGGCAGAGTTACAGACTGTATATTCTAGAAAGGGTGGATAGAGGTGATACGAGAGGAAGTCAAGTCAGGTCTGTGGTTTGAATCTAAATCTGAGTGGTGATATCAATTAAAAATAATAGCTAGAAAACAAAATAAAAGCATAAAACAAACGCTTACCTGTTACCTGCTAAAGATAGAGTAGGAGACATGATTGTTGTTGTCAGTGTGTTGCAGAAGTTTGATGTAGCAGGCCTCCAGTGGGATGACTGAAGTAGAATACCTGTACCTGAGAGAGAGAGTTAGAGAGATTTGATTGTAGATTGATTGAATGAAAAGTTGGCTGATCCTCTCAAAGGTCCAATGAAAGAATCTTTTGAAAGAAGGTCCGATAACCGATCGAGAAACTAATTGAGAACTGAATAATGAATAACGGATAACAGATAATGGATCCTGCATTTGGGTTGAGAATGCAGTGTTAAGGATAACTGACGCCAGCAGAACTACTGACGGCAGCCGAGTAGTGACTAACATTAGCGACATCAATCGAGTAGTGACTGATGCTGGCAGATGCAAAATGGGGATAGAGGCTAATTTTAGCCTTATGCTCATTTTTACATGCTGTCAGGGTCAAGGCTCATGGGAAAATAGTCGAGAGGGGCTAAATAGGCATGGGAGAATAAAATGGGTCATAGGGTAATGGCAAAGGGGAGATAAGGAGAGGATGACCAAGGGTTATACATGATTTTGGTGTCTATAGTAAAAATGGTGAGGGTGAATGCTGTAATAGTTGTAATTGCGTGCATACCACTTCACGAGATGGTCAAGTCAAATTGTCATAGGTTGAGGGTCGAGGAGTGCCAAAATTGAAGTAACTGGGCCCTAGCATGTGGTCATAGCTGATCAAGTTATTCAATCAAAGCTGTAGCTCCAATGGGTCATCATGTTCCAGGTATCCCAGGCTCAGGAAGTGCAACCAAAAACATGAAAATGTCACAAGTAGTAGGGATCAACCGGCTTGCGATCCTATGCTTGTGAGGGTCAAAAATATGGGCTGCACATAATTTTGCTAACCATACATGGGTAGCATACATGCAAAAATAACCAAGGCAAAGTCATCTTGGAAGTGGTCAAGGTCGGAGGAGATAGGCATGATCTCCAAAGTGGTTGGTCGAGATGAGGCTAAGATAGATAACTGGTCGAATAGATGGGTGGACGAAAGAATGTGACCGAGCTAACCTTAGAACACTGAGTGCTGCCTACATAGCCCCTGTTGCAGAGCCTCAGGCCAATGTAGTTCTCCCTAAAAGGGAGGAAGGGTCAAAGGTAATGGATTGGTCTTGGTCGAGGGCAAGTCATGGTCAAAAGGAAGAAAGAAGGTCTGTCCATCAGAGAGATGAACAAATGAGGGTGGTCGAGCTAACCCCAAAAGACATTGTGTCATCTGAGTGCTGCCTACATAGCCTAGATTGGAAGGGGCCTCAGACCAATGTAGTTCAGACTAAGAGACAAAATGGTCGATGATGGGTGTGGTCATGTGTCGAAATGATGAGGAGAAAAAGATGTTACAGCCTTTTCCAAATGGTGTATGCTGTAACATTGGTCGAGGGGTCTTTCATCCCTAGCAATTTTACTTAGGCATGATGGATGTATGCTAAAAATGAAATGGGTCCGTTTATGCTTCAACAAGTATTGGTTTATGCTTAACATAAAGTGAGGCTGGTCGATAGTTTCCATATGTATTGGTGTCCATAGAAACTATGTGAAATGGACTATGATGATGTTGGTGGTCTAAAAATGTTGAGCTTGGTTTGGTTTGAGAAAATAATTTGGTTGAATGTGACCAAAGTGCAAAAGAAGTGAAAGGCATATTCACCCATTCATTGACAAGGACCAGAAGGATGGCATAAATAGGGGTTATTAGAACCAAGAGCCCCATTCATGCATGACGTCGTTGACCATAGGTTGTGTTAGAGAGGTAATCGAATCACTTTGACATTAAAGTGAGCTTGAAGTCCCTTGAGAAGGTGATAGGAGGAGGATAGGGTAACCCATTTTAGAGCAGAGCTAACTTTGCCCCATTTTATAGGAGACCCTGATACAACTACAAGCCAAGTCCATGACCCATTTTTTTTTTTTGTGCAGACTGATCAATGCGGGAAGTCCACATAGAGATGTCATTTGCTTGGTGGTCATTTGTGAAGCTGATCGATGCAGGAAGCTTCTAAGAAAAGGTGTTGTGTGTAGCAAGATTTAGTCATAGCCATCCTTCGAGGGAGTGGTCTATATTTTTGCTTTATATATAAGGGCTTTGGATAGCTGTCCTTTGAGGGAGCAGTCTATTAGCTATAGTAATGATAGTACAACTATCCTTCAAGGGAGCAGTCTAATTTTTGAGTTGAGTTGGTGACCTTGGATATTTTGACATCTTGATTTGTTTTGACAGAAATGTGAGTCATGGACAAGACTATAGAAGCTCAAGGGCTCCCTTTTATTAGGATAAAGCATCCATACTGTATAAAAGGGTTATATAGGATTTGTTAAGGGGAGTAGGGTTGAAAGGAATGAGGACTAAGAGGACGAGGATTGCTTAAGGGATGAGCTCAAGATAAATGTCAAATGGATGAGTACTTGACTAACAATAGAATGGTCGTAGATGCAATGCATTAAGAGGCTCAAGTTCTAGCCATCTGTCGAGAGAAGACAAACGATACATCCCTGATCCATACTTGTGCATGATGATGAAAGGTCCAAGCTAATTAGGGGAAAACCTACCTCATTTACTTTGCTCCATATTGGTCACGTGCTGATTCTCTTTGAGGACGAGATCTCCGATGTTGAAATCTCATTCTCATAGATTTTTGTCATAGGCTCGGTTGATGCGATGTTGATAGACATGGAGATGGTTGAGGGCAGCAAGACGACACTCATCAAGTAACTCAAGTTGAGCTAAGCGATCTTGACGAAAGTCATCGTTGGAGAGAATGTCATGTAGAGAGATGTAGAGAGATGGGATCTATACTTCAAGAGGTAGGATAGCCTCTATTTCATACATTAGAGAGAAAGGGGTAGCACCTATGGCAGTTTGAATGCTAGTGCGGTAGGCCCACAAAGTGAAGGGAATGTGAATATGCCAATCCCTTCCAGTGTCATTGACCACCTTCATGAGAATTTTAGTCAAGATTTTGTTGGAAGCCTTGGCCTGCCCATTTGCTTGTGGGTAGTAAGGTGAATATAAACTGAGTTTGATGCCAAATGAGTCACAGAGTTTTTGGATGGTCTTGTTTTTGAAGGACTTGCCATTATCAGTGATGATTTTATGAAGGACACTGAAACGATAGATGATGTGGGTGCTGATGAAGTCGACAATCTTGTCGGCTTTTTTGGAGACGAGAGGAATGGCTTCCACCCACTTGGTGAAATACTCGGTGGCGGTGATGATGGATTGATGATGAAGAGATGAATGAGGGTTAATCTCGCTAATGAGATCTAAGCCCCACTAAGAAAAAGGCCAAAAATATTGAGAAACTTGTAAGGCATGACTAGGAAGATGAAGCAAGTTAGAGTGCTACTGACACTTGATGCAACGCCGAACATAGTCACTACAGTCTTGATGAAGGGTGGGCCAATAATAGCCCAGACGAAGGATGCGCTTGGCAACCGAGTTCCCACTGAAGTGTCTGCCACAAATTCCATCATGGAATTGTTTAATGGCATGAGAGGCTTTAGTGGAGGGTAGACAGTGAAGAAGGAGGCCGTCGAAACCTCGCTTATAGAGAAGACCCCTTAGCATGGTATAGCGATCTGTGTGTTTGATGAAAGCCTGCCGTGCATTGCTAGAGAGATCATGAGGGATGATAGAATGAGATAAGTAGTCCATAAGTTGTTTATACCAAACATCCCATGGATTAGAGTCTATGGTGTTGACATTGTTAGAAGAAAGGTATGAAGGCAACGGTAGATGATGCACCGTGACAAAAATTATAGATGATGATGATGAAGATGGAATATGCGAGGTGAGATAAGCCATGGTGTCAGCAAACTTATTCATGGATCGAGGAACAGTCTGTAAGAGGTAATGGTTGAAAGATTCCAGAAGAATGCCAGCATAGTTTTTGTACCTTTGCAAAATTTGATTTTTACAGAGGTATGAACCATTGACCTGATTGATGACAAGTTGTGAGTCACCGAAGATGTTGATGGACTTGATGCTAAGAGAGAGGGCGGTCTGAAGTCCCAAAATTAAGGCCTCGTATTTAGCCATATTATTGGTACAATTAAAGTCAAGCTTGAAAGATAGAGGCATGGGCTCACCATCGAGTGGGATGAGAATAACTCCCGCACCCCCACCAAGTTAACATTTAGAGCCATCAAAGAACATGGTCATTTGGTAGACAGTGTCATCGGTGGAAAGCACGGTGATAGACTCATCAGGGAACTCACACTGTGAAGGTTGATTGTTGGGAAGAGGGGCATCTACCAGTTGATCAATGATGGTTTTCCCCTTGATGGATTTCTGCTAGATGAACTCGAGGTCGAACTCAGCAAGCAGCATGAGCCACCGAGCCATACGTTGATGTTGATATGGCTTGGAGTGCATAAACTTAAGAGGGTCAGTGTGAGTGATGACAAAGGTTTTTTTGATTGAGAAGATAGTGGTGGAGCTTGGTAGCAGCAAAGACTAATGCCAAATGGAGTTTCTCAGTATGAGTATACCGAGTTTTATAGTCAACCAATGTTTGGCTGATATAGTAGACCGCTTGCTCACGATGATGCTCGTCTCGATGCGCGATCATGGCACCTAATGAATGGTTGGTGACAGAGATATAAAGGTAGAAGGGTTGGTTGTCTTTAGGTGAAATGAGGACTAGTGGAGAGATCAGATAGTGTTTGAGGGCTTCAAAAGCCTCTTGACAGTCCTTATCCCATTTAAAGGAGATGTCCTTCTTAAGGAGATGATGAAAAGGTTGGCAGCGATCAAAAAGCTATGAGATGAAATGATGAATGGACTGGAGCTTCCCTTGTAGACTGTGAAGCTGCTTGAGATTGGTTGGAGGTGGCATCTTGAGGATAGCGTGAATCTTGGTAGGATCTATCTTGATGCCATGGAAAGAAATGATGAAGCCGAGGAGCTTGCCAGAGAGGACCCCAAAGACACATTTCTTGGGGTTAAAGTAGACATTGTATTGAAGAAGGAGAGAGAAGATGATTTTGAGAATGGTCAAATGGTCATGGCAAAGCTTGGACTTGTCGAGAAGGTCATCCACATAGTCCTCCATGATTTTGTGGAGGAGATCATGGAAAATGTAAGTCATGGCACGCTGATAGGTGGCACCTGCATTCTTCAAGCCGAAAGGCATGATCCGATAGCAGAAAGTCCCCCATGGGGAGATAAAGGTAGTATTGTGCTGATCTTCTAGTGCAATTAGGATCTGATTATATCCTAAAAACCCATCCATGAGAGATAGCATCTCATGGCCAGTCGTAAGATCAACAAGCTGGTCAATGTTGGGAAGAGGAAAGTCATCTTTGGGACATGCTAGGTTAAGGTCGCGATAGTCTGTGTAGATTCGGATCCCCCTAGTTGCTTTGGTGATAGGGACAATGTTAGAGACCCACTGCGGGTAATCGATGGGCTGGATGAAAGAGACAGAAAGGAGGCACTCAAGTTCCTCTTTAACAAGGAGTGCCATGTAAGGATGCATCTTTCAAAGCTTTTGCCTAACAGGTTTAGCCTCTAGTTTGGTGACTATGTTATGGGTAGCGATGGTGGGGTCGATGCCAGGCATGTCACGATAGGTCCAGGTAAAGGCCTTGCTATGGTTTGAGAGGAAATGGGTGTAGTCTAGCTGCTCCTGAGACACTAAAGATTGACCAATCTTTAAGATGTGAGGAACATCAAAAGAAGGGAGGTTGATGTCAATGGTTGATTCATTTAACATAACTTGGGTCTCAGAAGGGAGAGAGCGCTAGATGAAAGAGTCATCAGCGCCCATGTAGGAAAGAATGGCATCGTCGTCAATGCAATGGATGGTGTGAATGGTCGCTGACTCATTTTCTATCATGCTGGGATAAATGAGAAGGAGAGACCTAGACACCCTGCTTAGCTAATAGGTTAGGGGTTCCAAGCAGATGGTGTTTATGCAAAAAAAAACTAGGAGGGATGGAAACCATTGACTCCGTAGGTGAAGAGGGAAGAATGGATGAGCTATGAAGAGATTGATCAATGGTGGGTTCAGGGCAAAGGTCTGCAGGGGCCTGAGTGGGGTCGTGGTATCCCAAGCCATACCATTTCTTGACATCATCATCATTAAGTGGTTTGATGGGCTGATGGGAGCCTTGCTCATAGTGTCTAAAGTCAAAACCCTTCCATGCACACCTGTAAAGGTAGGTGTGTGCAAAGGTAGGGTTGCCAAGAAATGAGAAGTCTAATGTGAATGGTTGTGGTGAAGAGAGAGGATTGCCATCAATAGGAGCTTGATTGAGCCCCCATAGACAAGATTGGTTCAGAGGTGAGGAGGACCATAAGGCACGACCATCCTAATTCGGTGATCATAACTGGGGCTGTGGTGAAGGCATCTATACTCTTGCAGAGTTTGGAACATGTCTAAGGCTAGAAAGCGATATTCTCTAAGTGAAAGTCGTTGGAAGATGTCTTCCATGGGGTTTTTGATTACCGCTTGAAGAGGAGGGGTGAGGTCGATCACCGATTGTGAACTGATCAAAGCTTCTACAGATGGAGGCAGCATCGAGGTTGATGGTTTGATAGGGATGAGGACGTCGTTTGGCCAATAGGTTGTGTTACAAGTTTTGAAAGGTGATGGGTCAGTGAGAATAGTGTGGACTTGCCCGTCATGCTCAAATTTTACACAACAGTGCAGGGTAGAGGGAACACAAGCCATGGCGTGGATCCAGGGTCAGCCTAGCAAGATGTTATATTGAAACTCTCCTTCGATGATATAGAAGAGATCTAAGACTATGCGTGGACCAATGTGAATGTGAAGGATGATTGTGCTAATGGTTGTGGCAGTGGTGTCATTGAAGGATCGAAAGATTGCGTCAGTTTTGGATACACAATTCTTGGGGAGGGCCAATTGATCAAAGGTATGGGTGGAGGTAATATTGATGCTAGCACCTCTATCAATCATAATGTGCTTAATACATGTCTGATCAACATAGGTAGTGATGAAGAGGGTAGCATCCTGATCTTTTGTGTTAGATGTAGGAATCTCAGAATCACTGAAAGTGATAGAGGTGATAGGGGATAAAGAGTGGACCAGGGCAGCGAGTGGTTGGGGGTCTTTGGGTTGGACCTCTGCTGCTTGCAAGGCTCAGATGAGGGCCTGACGATGCTGGGGTGAGGTTTGGATGAGGTCATAAAGGGACATCTTCATGGGTGTCTAGTGAAGCTATTTTAACATGGAGTCATGAATCGCCCCTGAAGAGGAAGAAGAAGAGGGTTGAGGCGCGCCCAGGATAGAAATCTTAGGCTTGGGCGGTTGAGGTGGCTAGATGAAAGGATAGGTCCAAGGAATAGCAAATTTTTCTTTTGCCTTGTCCTTTTGTGACCTAGTGGTTATGTGAATGGCATTGATTTCGAAGATAGGGGGTGAAGGAGATGAAGGGATCATGGCCTACTGATGAGATGTTGATGTGGTTGAAGAGGTTGGAGGAATGTGGGAAAGTGTCAGGGGTCAGTTGATGGTGTCCTCAAGAAGAAGAATGTCCTTCTCCATGTAGCGGTGAATGATGGCCTTGAGGGCACAACAAGTCTCGATATCATGTCCTGGCGTATGATGATATAGGCAAATCTTTGTATCGTCGAACCAGGAGGGCTTAGACCCGAGAGGTTGGAAGGGCCTGATGGGCGGAAGGGTTATGTTAGAAGTTTGAAAAAGTCAGTGCAATATCAAAGAGTATGAGACCACCAAAGGGTCTGTGCTCATTGATGTGTGTGATGCTAGTGACTTTTGCTTGGGTGGTGTTGGAGGAGACTTCTGTACCACCTTCTGGGTTGATGGTGCGGTGACAGATGAAGATGACACCTTCTTCGTGAGAGGTGCCAAATTTTTTGGAGAGGATAGGCTGGTGGTAGGCAAAGGAAGCATAAGAGGCAACTGGTTTTGATTAGAGGTCGAAGTGGGGAGGATTTTGATCAAGGTCGAAGGATGAGGGCCCAAAATAGAGGGCAATAGTGACGGGGGAGGAGGAGTTTGCCTCTGTGGTTTAGTAGTCTTCTTGGATTTGATTTGAAGACTACTATTGGTCGAGGTCTAGTCTAAGTCCACCTTCACTTGTGGATGAGTGAGGTTGGAGACAGGGCGAACGTCGAGTGAATTAATTGGTTTAGATGGGGTAGATGAGGGTTTCAGTCTTGATGCGGTTGGTTGAGGTGTAGATAGTCTAGAAATGGAAGTCTGGTTTTTGTTGAGAGTCTTGGGAGATTCTGCCATGCGAGGATTAACAGCATGAGATGAGAGGGCATGGGCATGTTGAAGAGCTGTGAGACACTCCCACAATACCTGATGCTCCACTTTCCTTGAAGGGATAAGTTTGAGTTTCTCCACTAATCAGGAAAATGGCTGAGAAGATGTTGGATGAGGCTTGGGTCCTTGAGAGGATGTGGATGGTTGTGGGGTTGAAGATGAGACTGGTGTAGCAGTCTCAGACCCAAGGCATGATGAAGTCGTGATAGGTTCATCTTTAGTTGGAGACAGAGGAGAGACAGGTTCTTCCCTGGGTGGAGAAGAAACTGGAGAATGAGGCTCCTCAAGAGGGTAAAGGGCAGGAATGATTGTGCCCTCCACTTGCGGTTGAGGAGTAGGAAGGGTCGGGTCTTCCATAGGTAGCAAGAAGGAGGATGGTGAGATTGGTGGAGCTGGTATGGTCGAGGTGTCCTCCAATATAAGAGAAGTTGACGGAGAACTAACCAGAGAGGGAGGTTCGTCCACATGCGATGGACTGAGGGGTGGACTAACTTCTTGAGTTTGTGAAAGAGTCTGGTCGGGGATGAAGGACGAGACCGTATTGACTGTTCGTACATTATGTTCGTGAATGTTGTTAACCATGGTCTAGATATTGTTTTGGGTCAGAGGATGATTGGGGAATGGTTGTTTAAAGATGTTGATGCCCTGATTGGATGGCGCATTGGGATTGTCAAGGACAAGGTCACCCTTTTTCAGCATGTCTTGGATGATGTTTTTAAGGGTCTTATAGTTGTCTGTGTCATGGTATTTAACACGGTGGTAGTTACAAAAGTCATTTTCCCTATACCACGTAGGGATGGCACGTGAGGGATCAAATTATAGAGGTGGTCAGATTTGTGGGAGATTGAGAACCCCCTGTTTGACAAGTTTTTCTAGCACAGATGCGTATGATTCTCTGAGTGGAGTATACTGTCATTGTACGTGTCTCTGCTGGAATTAGCAGGTGATGCTTTGGGACGTGGATGGCTCAAGCTAGTTAGTTGAAGGTGAATAGGATGAAGGTCTAACAACCATAGCATTTGCTAAAGCTTTAGACCTGGGGTTAGATGAAGAAGACTTAGAAGAAGAGGAGTCATTGGTCTTGGAGTTGGGATTCTTACTCCACAACTTGACTTTTTTCTCCTCGACGACACGTAGTTCAAGTTTGCGGGCCATCGTGAAGGATTCTTCAAAGGTTCAAAAGGTCTAAACCCGCAAGGTAGAAGAAATATGCTTGGCACAGGCTTGGGAGAAAAGTTCAATAAGTTCAGGTTTGGGTAAGGAAAATGAGAGCTGATTGATAAGGCTTCTCCAGCGAGCAATGAAATCGGCTATGGATTCATCCTTGAACTGCTGAATAGAATGGAAGTCTGTGATTGAGACCTTTTTGGCAATGTTGATAGAGAAATGGTTGAGGAAGAGTTGGGCCAGCTGAGTGAATGTGAAGCGAGAATAGCTAGCAACGGAGCTATACTAGTCAAGAGCAGTGCCAGAGAGGGACACAGGGAATGTGCGTAAAAGCAATGCATCGTCATGGGCAATGAGATAACAGGCATGTCTGAATGCCCGTAGGTGCTATTGTGGGTATTCCTTACTCTAAAAATGAGATAATTTAGGAAGTTCCCACTGGTTAGGGTATGGTCAGATTGGGATGGAAGGATGAATGGGCTCATTGCAAATTTTCTCATATGAGAGGGCATTGCGTGAACCAAAAATAGAGGTCTCAAGACTGGACATTTTGTCCATTAGCATTTTGATGATGTATGCTAATGGATTGGCAGGTGGAGTGCCCCCTAGATTATAAGGTGCTTGGAAGGTATTGAGAGGGGCGTATGACATGGTTGGTTGCATTTGTGTAAACGTAACATATGGGTAGCTAGTTATCGGGGCAGAAGTTGAAGCCAAGTGCACTTGTGTTATGGGGTTGGTAGGCACAAATTGGATAGGGGCCATCAAAGATGGTTGAGGAGTGGCCACACTTGTTGAAGGGTAGACAGTTACTCTTGTGTTGATAGGTGTAAGAGTAGGGGGGATAGAGACCACTAGGTTTTGGAAAGGTGTAGGATTTGGTTGAGTAGTTTGAGGTTGAGGGGGTGCCGGAACCCCTATGGAGGTAGGTCTAGAAGGAGAGGCTAAATTTTGAAGGTAGGACACGGTTGAGTTATTAGTCAAGGTGTTGGCTTGATTGTCTATAGGTTGAATTATAGATGTTGTTGATGTGATCATTGTCTCAACTAAGGAAGTCGACATCCCATATATTGGGTTGCCTAAGGAGTCTCGCATTCAGCTTCGTGCGAGATAATGTTGAAGGGCTCTACCATTGAGGTCTAAAAATCTTTTGAAATATTGGTCCCCTTCAAGGACAATGGGAGATTGGGTTGGGGTCGGTCGAGTAGGAGTTATTTCAGTCTCCGAGTGGAACTCCATTATAGGACTGGTTATGGATGGGGAAGATGGAAGAGGTTGACGCCTCACATGGTTGACAAGAGCCTTGGTTTGACTGCGAGTCAGAACCATTCAAGGCAAGAAAGAACATCCTCACAAGCTCAAACAAGCAGATAAGAACAAAAAAGATGAAGAACACAAGCAGACCCTAAATGTTAAATCCCTAGGAATAAATTATTAGGATCTTGGTGGCTTATGCCTTAGAATGTGTGAGGAAGATTGGCTTTTGAGATGGGTCCTAGAAGAAGTAGTCTAGAGTTGGTTTTAGGTTTGTTTAGGCACTCAAAAGTTTGGGTTAGGTTTCGTACTTGGCCTGGTGCTAAGGAGCAAGCTCCCCTAACTTCACGAGTCTAGTGATAAGCTGGGCCCGCTTAGCCAAAATATAATTCCCCTAGAGATTATCCTCTGCAAGAGAACAGAGTGGGCTTTCCCCTTGGTGATGAAATCCAAGTAGGATCATCAGGATGGGTAAGGTATCTATTGGGGGATGAAATCCCAGTCGGGCCTTGTCTCAGGTGAGTTTTGATGTTTGATTTGTGCAAGTGGTTCGGTTGTGTAACATAAAGTGGACTATGATTAATTCAATATGCGGTTATTGATTACTAGGTGTGGAATAAGAAATGAAAACAAGAAGAAATGATATGCAATGTGTTTTAAGCCCAAGTTTAAATGTGAGTTCGAATGAAAACAAGTTGAGAAAGGGTTGAAGAATATGACTTTTGACTAGTTTGAAATGCAAGAAAAGAAAGAAAGGTTATTTTTAATCCTACTTATGATGTCGTTTAGAAGAGAAGAAAGAGGTGAAAAGGGAGAAACCTAATGCACCTATATGAACAGAAAGAAAAGGAACCCAAGGAAGACCCCGAGCGTGCTAGAATGTTTCTATACGATATTCGCTTTCTACATTCAAAGAGAGAAATAAGAAACTAAGAAGAATGGTCTGAGGCTTGTATGTACCTAGATGAAGTCATGTGCACCAAAATTAGATGATAGCAGGAACTCCTCTTTGGTTGTGGAGGATGACACCTGAAAGGAAAAGAGACTAAAACACAAAAAATGTTAGATGAGGAAATGGTGGGCTGCCAAGTAAAAGCTTGATCCTGGAAGTATGAAGACTTCCTTGAGGGATGTCAACCCACTGATTAAAAATAAAATATTTGATAGAAATAGAAATAATGAAAGACAAAATGAAAGAAATAAAAGACAAAAAGAAAAATGCGTACTTGATATGCAGCAAACTGCTTTGCATAGTCGCCAGTGTTGGTCTCTGTGCCAGTGTCAGTCAAGGAAGGTCACCGACGTCAGTTAAGATGCTGACATCGGTAGGGGTAATAACTGGCATCGGTCAGGGCAATAGTTATTAGATGGGGTCTGGTCAGGTCTGGATAGGGTTCAGGACTGTAGAATGGTTTGAAGTTTTGTCTGAGGGTTAGGGAGCCTGTTTGGGAGTCAGAGGGATTGTTTGGGGGTCTGTGCAGGGATCTGGGCAGAGTTACAGACTGTATATTCTAGAAAGGGTGGATAGAGGTGATACGAGAGGAAGTCAAGTTGGGTCTGTGGTCTGAATCTAAATCTGGGTGGTGATATCAATTAAAAACAATAGCTAAAAAACAAAATAAAAGCACAGAACAAATGCTTACCTGGTACCTACTGAAGATAGAGTAGGAGACATGATTGCTGTTGTCGATGTGTTGCAGAAGTTTGATGTAGCAGACCTCCAGTGGGATGACTGAAGCAGAATACCTGTACCTGAGAGAGAGAGAGTTAGAGAGATTTGATTGTAGATTGATTGAATGAAAAGTTGGTTGATCCTCTCGATGGTCCAATGAAAGAATCTTTTGAAAGAAGGTGCGATAACTGATCAAGAAACTGATTGAGAACTGAATAATGAATAACAGATAATAGACAACAGATCTTGTGTTTGGGTTGAGAACACAATGTTAAGGATAACCGATGATAGTAGAACCACCGACGTTGGCCGAGTAGTGACCGATGTCGGCGACGTCAGCCGAGTAGTGACCAATGCTGGCAGATGCATAATGGGGATAGAGGCTAATTTTAGCCTTCTGCTCATTCTTACATGCTGTCAGGGTCAAGGCTCATGGGAAAATGGTTGAGAGGGGCTAAATAGGTGTGGGAGAATAAAATGGGGGTCATAAATGGGTCATAGGGTAATGGCAAAGGGGAGAGAATGGGAGGACGACCAAGGGTTAGACACGATTTCAGTGTCTACAGTAAAATTTATTTCATGGAAGGTAGTGGATAATGATCCTTGAGAGATGCTCTATTAAGGTCTCAAAAATCCACACAAATTTTGATATCTCCATTCTTCTTTTGGATAGGTACAAGATTAACCACCCATGTCGAGTGTTTGATAGGAAAGATGATCCTAGACTCAATCAACTTGGTCAACTCCTTCCTCGTGAGTTCCTCTATCTTGGGATTGATAGGCCTTTATTTTTGCCTAACTAGTTTAGATTCAAGTTCTAACTCAATGGTGTGATGAGCTATACTTGGATCAAACCCTTTCAAATATTTATATTCCCAAGTAAAGATGTTGTGGAACTCTCTGCATAATTCAATAAAGGCTTGCCTCTTAGACAGAGAACATTTACCAATTTTCAAAAGCTTGTCCTTATAAATCATGACTCTCTTAGTTTTTTTATTTTATTTACATGCTCACTCTTTATTTCTTATTTTGATCATATTCATTGAAAACACTCTCCAAAGTAATCAGCCCTTTAGGTATCTTATTTGTCTTTAGCTGAATAACTTGTTCTTCATATTGATCATGCAGTCTCTTTTGGTTCCTCAAGGAGAATCCTAACTCATTTGATACGAAGTGTGTAATGTGTTCATCACTTTCAAACACCTACCATGACACTTCATTATATAAAATAGATGGCCTTAAAATTACCTTGATATGAGACTGATCTTTCTCCTTTCCTACATCATCAACTACATCAAACTATGCTCTTATAGCAGCCAACCTATCAATGTGTTTATTTGAATCCCTTGGTATGGGTTGTATGTTGAAGGCATCAAAGTATTCAAGTAGGTCCCATACCCTATGATTGTAGGATTTAATCAAGGGATTATTGGTTGTATCTTGATTTCTCACATGGTGAATTACCAACTAACTATCCCCATAAACCTCCAAATTTTTGATCTCTCTCTTCTTTGCCCATTGGAGGCCATGAATTAGGCCTTCATATTTTACCACATTATAGGTGTAACTAAAGTGGAATCTATATGAGGAGTAGTATTGGTTATTTGATGGAGAAACTAACATAATTCCAACCCCTTCACCTAATTTTCTTCTTGAGACATCAAAAAACATTTCCCAAATCCCTTCAAGTTCATGATCTTCGTTAGTGAGTGAAGGGATTGAAACATCCTTTTCATGCATATAATAAAATCCCAAATTAATCTCTTTTATAAATGTATATGAACCAATTACATGCATTTTAGTGTTTTAATTATCAAGGAAAATATCAAAAATACCTTTAAGGGGGGAGGATGCTTCACCATCCATGACACCTTCTTCTTCATTACTAATTAGACAATTCTGATTTGAACTTGTCTCCATGTATGGCTCAATATGAAACCTTGATAATGGTTGTTTCTTTATAGTCACCTTAGTTATATTTATTGTTTTAAAATCTAGAAAATACCAATCAATAGAAATGTATCCTCCTATCTTATCCATGAAGTCCATTGACAAGCAGATAGTAAAATGAGCTGGAAGGTATACCACCACAATGTCTTGTATAATGGGGAAACTTGAGAAATCATGTAGAAATACTTTTAGACCTATGACTAATCCCACTATCTTGGTTGGAGTCCCATAAAGCTACAACTCACCTTTTATATGTGGTTCATACTTAAATCCTATCTTATTAGCCACTACCTTAGGCATGACAGTGGTTCTAGCTCCACTATCTATAATACAATTGTGAACCAACTTATCTCCCATAATGAGTGTGAGGTAGAAAGGTGGAGGCTTTTTAGATTTGGTCGAGGGATCTAAGAAATGACTTGGAGAATTGGTAAGGGCTATACTAGTATGTTTTGAAGCTTGGGGGGCCACATCAATGGTCATAAGCTGTTCTTATAAGAGTTCATTTTGACTAGGCATATGCAAGACTTCCCAAATAGATATGCTTATCTTGGTATTCTTCAAAGAATCAACAATGTTTAAAGGGGAAGTATTAACCTTTTATTATATTATTGAAGGTAATGAGGGAGTATAAACCTAATACATTTTAGGCTTGATAACCCTTCTTGCATTCTAATTTTGTTGAGGAGCATGATTGGTAGTAGGTATTACACTAAGATTCACACTTTGAAGCCTTGGAGAGGCATCACTTAGAGTCACATGTACTCATGAAACATATCATAGAGCTCTCTTATTAGATCTTATGTTGGCTACATTTGATGTGCTTTGATTCAATACATATTAATCCTTTGATTGAAAGTTCATCATACCTACACTTTGGCTGCTACCTTCTCCTTGAATATCCCTTTGCATGAGATTCATTTCTTTTGATGTCACATAAGGAGTAGATTCTTCTTATGCCACTAGATCTTGGGTATCTTCTCCACCATCATGAATAAACTAACTTTGAGGTCATCTTCATTGGTCTAAATGATCTTCCCCTTAGACTAGGGTAGCATGTACTAGAACAAAAACCTTCATAGAATGAGTGGAATTAGGATTATAGGCATTAGGCTACCTTTTGAAACCTTGTTGACCTTTTCCTCTTCCTTGGTAGTTGTATTGGGGTGGAGATCTATAGCCTTATTGCAGATAGTATTGAGGGTTAGGTGAAGCACTTGCCTAGAAATAAGCTTGTTTGAGCTAAGTACGTAATGACTAAATTTCCTCATCTTTGTCCATAGAATTATCTACCTTCTTGGGAAAGGTTCTTGACTTGACATTGGTATTAAGAACTTGTGTTACACTTGGGGATTCAACTAAACTATGAGACAACAAAGGCATGAAAACTCTTGGAGGTATATTTCCAACTTATACCAAGCTATTCTTAGCTTTAATATGTATCTCATGTGCATTTGATAGATCAAATCCTCCCATTCAATACAACATTACTACCACATTAGTACTGATAGCCTTGAGATAAGAGGGAAACATAAAGCTAGGAAGAGGTCTTATGATAGGTGGAAACCTATGCCATGTCCTTTGAAATATTTCATTAAAATATCCCATAGATTCATTAGGACCTATCTTTATCACACTCAACTGGTGGATTAATAAAGTATGGTCACTCTTATTCTCAAATCTAGTTACCAATAATTCCCCAAAGCCATCCCAACTTATAATGCAACCACTTTCCAAATTCTTATACCAGTTACGTACCCTACCTCTTAGGGACATGACAAGAAATATAATGGCTATGTTGGCTTGAGTGACATTATGGAAGTTATATAGGTTTGAAATGTCCCTAATATACTCAAATGGGGTAATAGAACCCTCTTTATTGAAACTAGGGAGATTATTGGTAGCATTGGGAGGAATAGGGTCATATGCAGAAGGTCAATTCTATTTTGGGTGTTGAAGGCTGGGAAAGGTTGTTTTCTATCCATTTATCCTCTTTCCTCTTGGTCTCATATCTATTCAACTTCCTTGACTTTTTCTTCTTCTTCTCTAAAACCTCCTTATCTAGGATCTCTAAGCATTAGGAATGGTTCAGGGTGTTGTTCTTGAAGAAGGGCTTTAGCTAGAGGGGCTTGATAAAAAATCCTAGAAGACCTAGTGAGGACCATGAAGTATAACATGGGAAAATTAATCTACAACCAAATATTCTCACCTTTTTGAGTCACCAAATGTTGGATTAAGAATATTTATACAACCTTAAGCTTGTCAAGACCAACATTCGCTTTGACATGTAAATAATTAGGACCAACGGTCCCATTGGGTGTGCCAAAACTATTGTCTCTAAATATTTCACCCTAGAAGAGAGTGTTCAATCCTCTTCTAGATTTGGGCAATGTTGGAACATTTTCAAGCATGTGGGTATACCTATATAGGAAATGGACCTCTATATTTAAAGGGGCTAGCTCCCTAAATATATCTTTACAAAACAACTTCTATCTAAACCAATTTTATTGAAAGGAAAAGAGTTAGAGATTATTTAAAAAGAAAACCTACTCTAAGAGTGGTGATAACCCAAGATTATCTTTTCCATGAATATCATATTCTAGTGCACAATAAATCAAAATGCCTAGACCATTCCCAAGATCTAAGGATTTCTAACCCAAGTATTTTAGTATAGAGGCAAGATGCATGGAATAACAAAAGAAAAATGAATTTAAAGTCAAATTGCACATTTCAAGAACAATTATACACTCAAAAATTCAACACACTTGAACACACTCTATATAACCTATTAGACTACAAAATTTTACTTAGGCATGAAGGATAAAGGACAAAAATATGGAAAATCATCACTTACTGTCACTATACATCTATTACACACTCATAAAATTGTCCAAATTTTTTGAAAAAAATATATTTGTACTAATTCTGAAAGGCAGACTCTAACATCAATCCAACAGGGCTTCACTATACACTATGTGGTTATTTTTACAATAGCCCAAGGGCTATATTTATAGCAGAAAGGAAGTGAGAGGAGGAGGCCTTTGGCACCAAAAATGGAAATAATTTTTTTAGGAGTCTGCATCTTCAACTACAACTACCTTTGCAAATGATGCTCCTTTGGGCCATTCGATTGATCCATGTCACCTCAAGTGGTTACATAGATATCTTTCTCTCTCAAAGATGCTTTCTAAATAGTTACATAAGAAAAAATGAGATATTTAGATATACATAATGGCATCAATTATTTATGTAAACAAGACTCCATTTATTGTAGATTTGTCTTGATGTTAATAGCTTCTCACTAGCTTGTTGAGGTGTGTAACGACATAGGGAAGAGTCACTTTCATTTTGTTGGCCTTGGAGAGGCATCTCTTGGATTATATGTGTATAGCTAATTATTATTTGACTTCCCATCAAAAAATAACTTGGATCATGACATGATCAATGGTGAAATAAACCCTCTGATCTACTTTGGTGGATGAAGAATGTGAGCCCTTGGATCTTTGAGCATTTGAATGAAGAACATTGATCTGTCTAGGCCCCACTATTTTAAATGTCAATGGCTAGCTCATCACCTTGAAGTTGACATCCATATAATCATCACTCTACTAGGATCATTCCTTCAAGGCATTTTCATGAACCTTTGCTTTGGCATTTTCTAGAAAAATCTTCTTGCGGACCCTTTTCTCTAAAAGAATGAACCTCTCGGGCCCCTTCTTCTTTTGGTCTATTTGCTATTATTTATTTCTTTTGGACTTTCTGCAAGTGTCCCTTTGAACTTTTTGTGAAGGACAATGTTTTTGAGAATAACCCTTCAGCATTTTCATTTTTCCTTTTTGAAAGCCTAAATATGCCCTTTGACATTCTTGAAGTGTCCCTTTAGAAAAAGAAAAAGACCCTTCAAAAGAGAAAAAGACCCTTCAGAATTTTGTAAAGTGTCCCTTCAGGGTTTTTGCAAAGGGCCTTTAAAAATTTCTAAAGGGAACTTACATGAGAAATAATTCCTTTCGAAAAGATTATATTAGACAAAATGTCTAAAATAATTCCTTCAAAAAATTTGCAAGAGTCAATTTCCTTCAAAAAATTTACAAGGGACATTTGTTTTGGAAATCTTGCAATATACCTTTTGGAAAACCTGAAATGTACCCTTTGGAAGAGAAAAATACCCTTCAACAATTTTGTAAGTGTCCCCTTAGAAAACTTGTTTAGGACACTTTTATGAGGAAAAACCCTTTTGAAAAGATTGTTAGTGACCCTTCAGAACTATTAAAATGGGCCAATTCTTTGAAAGACTAAACCCTTCAAAAAAGTTACAAAGGAAACTTTTCCTTCAAAAATATTTAAGATGCCTTTTAAAGTTTTTTACAAAGGAAACTTTCATGAGAAAAGACCCTTTGGAATTTTGAAAGTGACCCTTCAAAAGAGAAAAGGACCAATTCTTTCAGACTTTTTGTTTCAAACAAATATTTTGAAATAATTCCTTGCTGAAAGAAATAACACTTGAGCCAAAAAAAATATTGAAATAACACTTGAAAAAGATCAAACAAAGGCTTTTAAAGGAAATAACACTTGGTATTTTTTTTGTGGGGATAAAATAATTAAGAATGCTGTACTTAGCCAAAATGAAAGATGTAAAACTGGTTGTGAAAATTGGCTAACAAGAACTTCTTTCCCAACCTTCAATTTTATTACATCTCCAACATTAAGCTCAGAGTAGTCACTTTTATCTACAACAGACTTTCATTTTTTGTTTCTTGCATCATCAAAATCAAATAGCTTCTCCAGGGTGATCAACCCTTTTAGAAGTTTATTAGATTTTAATTTCATGATCTAGTCCCCATAGGATTTTTTGATCTTTAGTTGTAACTATTCTACAAATTCACATGATTGCTAAAGGAACATGGTGATTTGGAACTTAATTTCAAACACTTACCAATTTTGATCATTATTTAGGATGGTAGGTCTAATAATCACCTGCACTACTTGATCATTGCTAAAAAAATCTATCACTAGATCAAATTAGGAGCCAATCACTACTTTCCTATCATCTTCTACATTCATAGATCTGGGAACAATCTAGATATTGAATGCTTCAAATTCTTCAATCAAGTCACATATCCAATTTTATTAGGATCTCATGTAGAGATTATTTATGATTATGATTCCTCCTACCTAATTTACAACTAGATTAGAGTAATTGAACACTTTTATCCTTTTTACACCCACACACTTAGTGAGACTGAGGCCATAGACTAGGGCTTCATATTTGGCTTCATTATTTGTAAAAGTAAATTAGAAGTGAAAGGATCAGAGTGTCTCTTTCTTAGATGGTGAAATTAATTAGATACCATCCCCAGAGCCAGTATTGCATTTTTCACCATTGAAATGTAGAGTCTAAAAATCAAACACACTTTTAGGCTCTTCGCTCTGATCCTCTTTCTTTTTTATGACCTTGAGAATGGCCTGGTCTTCATCATGAATCACGTAGGTCCTTATACTAGTAGCATCAAAGTTTAATAATGGATAGCTCTTGATGAATTTATTGATAAGGACATTTTCTTTCAAGGTTTGGTTATCTTCTACCCTTTCATTTTTGAGCATTTATATGTGATACATCTCTTTCTTGGAGAAAGATGTGTGTATTTATTTGATGTTTATCATAACATATTCTACTATATGTTCTATTTTCTATGGTTCAGACAATAATTTCAACTT
The DNA here is from genome assembly GCA_037957365.1 of Torreya grandis. NCBI lineage: Eukaryota > Viridiplantae > Streptophyta > Pinopsida > Cupressales > Taxaceae > Torreya > Torreya grandis. Next base: position 5,743,408 of record JARHVA010000272.1, read on the forward strand.
CAAACCATATTTAGTCTTCAAGATCAAGTGGAACCATTTAAACAATAAGTATACACCTATCTTGGTAGTGAAATCTCTTAACAAACATAGCCCAAAGACTAGTAGGATGTCTATTACTACAACTTATTATGATATAATGATGTTGGGACAATAATATAAGGTAAGGAGAAGAGCTTTGATGATACCCATGGTTTGAAATTTCTTCCCATCTAACTATATTACTCCTTTAATCAAAGGTTCATAATATATTTATAGTGCATTTGTGATTTGCTTAGGCAACACCATGGTGCTAGCGCTAGAATCGATCATGGAATTGTGAAACAAATTATTTCCCATGATAAGAATCAAATATAATAGGGTAATTTTTATATTACTTACCCTTATTTAGAGTTGATGAATGTGGATGGTGCTTGGGGTTGTGCACTCATGATGGCTTGCTTTCCCTTTGTCTGTGTGGGCTCTATAATTAGTTATTTAAATGGGCTTCTCTAGGTCTTCTAAGGATTATTTCAACAGAGACTCCTTCTTATGGATATATAGGATATCCAAAAGAGAAATGTTGGCTTAAACTTTTGTTAGTTGTTCCACCACATTATATGACCTAGAGATGGGACCTCATGGTCGTTTACCTCAATTTGCACTACATCACCCCACCTTTGATATGTCATGGGTGATTGTTGGGGTGCTAAACTTATCTTAAAAGTCACTTTAGGTCTTATGAGAACTTCTTAGATTTTGAATAATATCTTCTTAGAGTGAGTGTAATAATCTAATTAGACTTGTAAATCTTTATACATGGAGACCTTGCTTGCATAGACTACATCATTTCATTCTACCCAAGAGAAAAGAACATGCTCTAAAGATATCTCCTCTTCTTGTTCTACGAACATTCATTTCATTTGTGCCATTAGGACAACATTTTCAATTCTTAGGGACTGGTACCCATAAGAGGATTAATCAAATGTGTCACCTTGTCTCTGCTACTAGATAACATTTTACTGTAGATTGCCTCTTGGGTAATTTCAAGGCACATGTGCATCAGTACAGGTAAAATACCATAAATTTGAGTCATCCACCAAGTTGTTTTAGCCTATGACTAATTATCTATTTGCATTTGATGAGACCATTTATAAAGGATTAGGCACTAGAATAATTTGATTCATAGGTCACATATGATGGTTTATCACTTGATGATTTGGTCCCTAATGATTTGGCCTTTGCCTCTCATGGTATTAATTATTTTGATAGGGCATCCTCCTTTCTTGGTAGTTTTGGAAAGTGGGGTTTGGAAGCATAGACTATTACCTTTTAATATTTATGATCTCATTAGAGAAGTTTCACAAGATACTCTTCATGTCATTCATATCTGTATCTATCAATGATGAGGATGACATGCTCACCTAGGTAGGTATATATACATACATGAAAAGTGGCACCTACGAGGTGCTCAAGAATTCTTCTTATAGATGTATCAGTATCTTTGGGAACATTAGCATGGTTGGCCATGGAGGAAGATTCCTAGCATCTATCAAGGTTTTCTCATCTCTGACTATTAACTCATATGCATTTGGTAATGTCTGGCCTCTAAGAGACTGGATAATGATGGCAATGTCTGAGTTAAATGATTTGAGGTAGAAAATAATAGACATGCTTATTGATGATCAAGCTATTATTAAGATTCTCTACCAGGTCTTATCAAACCTGGTATTGAAATCAATAATAGCCTCTTGCAAGGTGTAGACACCGAAATCGTGTCTACCCCTTGGTCCTTTCTCCCCCTTGGTCCCCTTCGTCCACTTAACCACTCCTAACCCATGTTTTATTAATTTGAAATAAATATCCTATTTTAAATTAATAAAATCCCTTTTCCCTCTCTCCCTTGCCACCTCACCACCTTTGGATTCCCTTCATTCTCCACATGGCCAATATTAATGCTTGGACTCCCATTCCAACTTCTCCTCTTTAACCTCTCGCGTCCACTTAGCCACCTTCGACCGTTTCTTCCTCAGACTCGCTGACCCGGCAGTTGGGAAAACAGATGAAAGGCTATTTTTAGCCTTTTTCCTACCTTCCAGCCACCGATGTCAGTCAACTATCGATCGACGTCGGTGATATTGCCAGCGTCGGCAGCCTTCATAACGGTTTTCTACATCTGTTATCTCTCCTTGGCCTCTCTCTCGCATCCAGACTCTGGAATCCTTCAATCCGTCAATCTTTGGCTCCTCTCTCTTCCACTGCTAACTCTTTGGCTGTAGGTACACATCAAGCAACACTCTCCAGGACTCTTCATCAGTTTTCTACATCAACAATAGGGACTCTACCTTCGTCAGCAGCACCAACAACAGAGACACCAGTCTGCAACACTCCTTCAAGCCAGTCACAGATAAATATCTTGTTTATGCTTTCATTATGTTTTCTAGTTATCTACTTCTAAGTTATGAACTAGATTCAGCACTCCCTATCCCCAAACCAGACCAGACTCGAATCCTCATCTCTTTGTCTCCCTATTGGCCTCCTCTACCCTTTTATCCTTTTTTGACATTCTGTCCATTGTCCTAGACCTTTGCACAGACTCTCAGACCATTAACCAAAACCAGACTCTCGAACCCAGACCCCCAGATCATTCAACCAAGACAAAAATCTATCTCAGACCCGTCCACAGACCAAAACTCGTCCAGAGCTCATCCACATGCTACTGCCCTGACCGACGCTGGTCACTTCCCCCACTGATGTTGGCAGCTAACCGACGTCGACATCCTTGACAACTGACGCCGGTAGGACAACCGACGTCGGTGACTGTGACTAGGCCGACAGCACATTCAGGTAAGCATTTGCTTCCACTTTTCATTCTATCTTTATCATTTTTAGTCTTTTATCTTTCTGTCCTTTATCAAATATCTTTTATTAATCAGTGGGTTGACATCTCTCAAGCTTTTGCTTCTGGGATCAAGCTTTTGCTTGGCAACCCACCATCTCCTTATCTAACGCCTTCTTTGTCTTAGTCTCTTTATTTTGCAGGTGTCATTCCTCCACAGCCAAAGAGGAGTTCTCACTTCATCTGGATAAACGGTGCACATGACTACATCTAGGTACATCAAGCCTTGACCATTTCTCTTAGTTTCTGAATTCCTTCTTTGAATGTGAAAGCGAAAATATCGCATAGAAACATTCTGGCATGCCCGGTGGGACCTTAGGGTCTCCCTTGGGTTCCTTTTCTTTTGTTCATATAGGTGCATTAGGTTTCTCCCTTTTCACCTATTTCTTCTCTTCTAAACGACATCATAAGCAGGAATAAAAATAACTTTTCTTTTCTTTTCTTGCACTTCTAGACTAGTCAAAAATCATATCCTTTAAACCCTTTCTCAACCTGTTTTCATTCCAACTTAACATTTTGACTTGGGGCTTAAAACACTTTGCATTCATTTCTGCTTGCTTGCATTTCATAGTCCACACTTAGTAATTAATAACCACATATTGAATTAATCGTAGTCCACTTGATGTTACACAACCAAACCACTTGCACTAAATCAAACATCAAACTTACTTGAGACAAGGCCCGACTGGGATTTCATCCCCCAGCAAATACCTTACCCCTACCTGGCAATCCCACTTGGATTTCACCACCAAGGGGAAAGCCCACTCCGTTCTCTGGCGGAGGATAATCTCTAGGCAAGGTATATTTTGGCTAAGCGAGACTAGCTTATCACTGGCCTCATGAAGTGAGAGGAGCTTGCTCCTTAGCACCAGGCCACGTACCAAACCTAATACAGACTTCTTGAGAGCCTAAACATACCTGAAACCATCCATAGACTACCTCTTCTAGGACCCTTCTTCCAGCCAACCTCCCAAACATCACTTTAAGGCATAAGCTACAAGATTTTAAAAGTTGATTCTTAGGATTTAACACTTAGTGTCTGCCTGTCTCCATTTATTTCTCTATTCTTATTTGCTTGTTTGAGTTAGTGAGGATGCTTTTCTTCCTTTTTTTCCAAGAATCTTCAAATTTATTGAGTTTCTGGAAAACCACAGTCACCGGCATCGGCTTTACCACCGACGTCGGCTACCTTTCCTCACCGGCATCGGTTATCTGACCGACATCGGCCATCTGATATCATCGACATCAGTTTTTCAACTGACGTCGGTCACTATCACAGTCCCTTTTTTCAAAACAACAGCTTAAAACCCAACCCCTTTTTCTGCCAAAAAACCACATTCTGAGTTTTTGAAACTAAAAAAACACAGTTTTTGAAACTTGACCTCTCTTGCCTTGCATGGTTTTGACTCTTAGTCAAACCAAGGCTCTTCTTGACCACGCGAGACATCAACCGCTTCTTCTTCCCCGTCCATAACCAGTCCTATAATGGAGTTCCACTCAGAGACTGAAAGAACTCCTACTCGACTGACCCCGACTCAAACCCCCATTATCCCAGAAGGGGACCAAGATTTTGTATGATTCTTGGACCTCAATGTCAAAGCCCTCTAAAACTATCTCGCAAGAAACCAAATGCAGTACCTTTCACTTACAGTGGCAATGACATTGACGTCATCCACTACCCAACCCATCATGACTCAGCCTATTGTCTCGACCAGTCACTTGACCATGGCCAATACACAAAGTTTGGCCTCCTCATCTATTTTCAAACCTGCCTCCATCGGGGTATCATTACCCCCTCAACCGCACACATTTGAACCAAGTTCTACACCATACCAGAACTTAGTTGTCTCAACCTCGCCCACTCTTGCACCTATACACGCAGGAGTGACAACCTATCCTTTTACTAGTGCCGCCACTCAACCACCTATGGCAGTATCTAGTTAACTTGTGTCCTCCAATTTCATGACACAAGCCCCTTTGCCCACACCATCTATCCCTATGACGTACTACCCATATGTTGTGCCTACACAAGCACAACCAAGTACGTCATACGCCTCTTCGACCACCTTCAAGGTGCCCTACAATCTAGGGGGTACCCCACCTGTTAATCCGTCAGTAGACATCATCAAAATGATGATGGATAAAATGTCCAGTCTCAAAACCTCTATCTCTGGTTCAAGCAATTCTCTGTCATATGAGCAAATTTACAACGAACCCATTCATTCTTTTGTGCCCTTCCGACCATACCCCAACCAGTGGGAGCTTCCCAAATTTACTCGCTTTCAGAGTAAGGAGGACCCACAACAACATATTCGGGCATTTAGACATGCCTGTTATCTCATTACCTATGATGATGCGTTACTTTTACGCACGTTCCCTATGTCTCTTTTTGGCCCCACCCTTGACTGGTATAGCTCTCTTTCCAGACATTCTATCTTTTCATTCACCCAACTTGCCCAATTATTTCTCGACCATTTTTCTATCAACATCACTAAACAAGTCTCAATCACAGACCTCTACTCCATCAGGCAATTTGATGACGAATCAATAGTCAATTTTGTCGCCCATTGGAGAGGCCTGATTAACCAGCTTTCCTTCTCCTTACCTCAACCTGAGCTCATTGAGCTCTTTTCTTGAGCATGTGCTAGCCACATCTCTTCTACCTTGCGGATTCAGACATTTTGCTCTTTCGACGAAGCTTTCACCATGGCAAGAAAGCTTGAACTCTGTGCCATCAACGAAAATAAGGTCAAATTGCATAAAAACAATGCAAAATCTAACGACCCTTCTTCATCCAAACCTTCTTCTGTCCACTCCCAGTCTAAGGGGTCAGCAAACACTGTCATCTTTAGACCATCATCTTCAACCAACCGACCTCAATTTTCAACATCAGACTACATCAATAAACACTTCCAACGTCGATCCATACAACGTCAATTCACTCTAATTGGAGAGTCATATGCCTCTGTCTTGAATAAACTCGTCAAGCAGGGTGTCCTCAATCTCCCTTCAATCTAACCACATCAATTTGACCCCTCAACACCTATCCCCGCATGGTACAGGGAGAACCACTTTTGCAACTATCACCGTGTCAAAGGTCATGACACAGACAACTATCAAACCTTCAAAAACATCGTCTAGGACATGCTAGATAAGGGGGATCTTATCCTGGATAACCTGAATGCCCCACCCAACCAAAACCTTGACATCTTCAAGCAACTATTTCCAAATCACCCGCCTACTCAAAACAATGTCTAGACCATGACCAATGACCCTCAAGACCATGATATACACACGGTTGACACTGTCTTTTCTCTTGTTTCTGACCAACCTCCTTCACAGGTGGAAGACCCTTCCCCTATACCTCTTCCACATGGTGAAGAACTTTCTTCTCCTATTAATCCTCCATCGACCTCTCTCATATTAGAGGATGCTGTGATGGCACCCACACCAGCTGCCTCACCCTCATCCTTTTTATCATCAATGGGGGATCATACATTCCCCACACCTAGACCACACATCGATACCATGATCATTCCTATGCTCTATCCACCTACAGAGCCACACTCTCCTATTTCTTCTCCACCAAGAGAAGAACCAGTCTCTTCGCCCATTTCGATCGAGGAAGACCCAGTCATGGTTTCCTCTTGTCTTTTTCCTAAGATTGCTACATCTCGCTCACCTCCATCCACATTTAAACCCGAACTCGAATCTAACCTTGCCTCGCATAATAGTGGCCCTCACCCCAAACCAACGAAGGCCATTAAACCACACTGGAGGACTCCTCCCCCACCTTCATCATTACCTTCAATTTTGGGCCCGCATCCATCCACTTTAATAGGGGTGCTTCCTACTCCCATACCTCACAGAGGCAAGTCGCCTCCATTACTCTCTCAACCTATCAGACATATACCAATGCCTCCTAAATCAAAGTCATCAACCCCTACTGTAACAAAACATCTAGACCCATTAGCAGGTTCTTATGCCTTGCTATTGCAGCAATTATTACAGTCCTCTCGTATCAATCTCCTGCCACTTAGACCATATCAATCTCTTAGAACAAAACCCCCCTAGTTCGATGACACTCAGATTTGTGCGTATCATCACACGCCTGGACATGACACTGAACATTGTTGTGCCCTCAAGGTTGTCATTCACCAATGTCTAGGGAATGACACCCTTCTTCTCGACCACATTATCCAAAAACCTTCAACACCACCCCACTCATCAACTCTTAGATCAAGATCATCTTGGTTCGACAACTCTAAATTCTATCATTATCACCACACTCTGGGACATGACACTGAGCGTTGTTGTGCTCTTAAAGCTATCATTCATCAACAATAGAGAAAGGATTCCCTTCTCATCAAGGATCCTCTTGCCCACCCATTTGACAAATCATCAACACCAACCCATGCTTCTCAAACCTCGTCACCTGAATCAGGATCTCCACGCCTGACTAGGGTCCCTTTGCTACCTTTAACCCCCTTATTTGACATCAACATAGTCAATCTGACCACTAAACCTCAACCGATCTTGACCAATTTGTTAAACATTCTCCCTAGCCGTTGGGGGAATTCAACCTTCATCCAAGCCTCGACCAACCTTTTGACCCAGTTTTGACCAAATATCAACCGCTCTTTTAATCCTAAACCTCAACCAGACCGTCAACCCGACCTTGACAAACATTCAACCCAACCTCGACCAAATATTCAACCAAACATTCAGTCTATCTTTGACCAAACGTTCAAACCAACCTCAATCAAACCTTAATCAAATATCAACCAACTTCTTCAGCATCGACCCCAAACTTCGACCAAATCTTGCCCAACTCCTTCAACATCAATCAACATGTGACTAATTTGGAACGAAGCAAATGGGGCAAGTTTGCTCCCAATTGACTCGGACCTTGCATCATAACACAATCATGGGTCAGGGCTTTGTCAGAACCTGAGCCCCTTTATGCCTTGCCTCTTTGACCAGTCCACTGTTAGTCAAGTAATTGTTCACTTAACGTTTAACTTGAGCTCGATCCCTTGAGCAGTCCCTGTCACCGTCATTCCTATTCCTTTCAACCCTCAATCCTGACCCTTTTGGCAAGCATGAATGCTTTGTCCTAATAAAAGGGAAACCCTCTAAACCTCTATAGTCAAGTCTATGACCAAAAGTCCAGTCAGCAAATCAATCAAATATATATAAAAAAATGGGATGCATATTCCAAGGTCATAAACTATAAATGTAGACTGCTTCCTTGAAGGACAGCTGCATCATCATTACTGTATTTACTAGACTGTTCCCTTGAAGGATAGTTAGGCCAAAGTCATATCAAAAACATAAAAAGTAGAATATAGACCACTCCCTCGAAGGATGGCTATTCTTAAATTTTGCTACATACACAACACTATCTCTGAAGCTTCTCGCATCGATCAGCTTCATGACATGACCACAAAGCAAGACAATATCCCATCGTAGGCTTCCAACATCGATCAGTCTGCCTTCAAAAAAAAAACTGACTGATAAAACTTTAGAGTCATGGACTTGTCTATAGTCGTTCTCGGGGTCACCTATAAAAGGGGCAAAGTTGTTCCTACCAAAAAGGGTTCCCCCTTCCATCTCACATCAATCCTATCACCCCTACATACTCAAGGGATTTCAAGCTCACTTAACGTCAAGTGATTTGATTACCGCTCTAACACAACCCCTGGTCAATGATGCGATGCATAAACAGGTCTTTTGTTCTAACAACCCTTACCTATGCCCTCATTCTGGTCCTTGTCAATGAAAGAGCAATTCACCTTTCACTTTTGACACATCTTTGGTCATGCATTCCAACCAAATCTTTATCTATCCAACCAAACCCAAACCAAACCAATCAAACATTTTTAGACCAATGACATGACCTAGTCCATTTCACATAGTTTTTATGGACAACAATACACATGGAAACTATCAATCTGACACAATTTATGTTAAGCATAAACCAATACTTGCTGAAGCATAAATAGACCTCAATTCATTTTTAGCATACATCCATAACGAATATGGAAAATTGCTAAGGATGAAAGACCCCTCGACCAATGTTGCAGAATACACCATTACACAATATAGAAAAAGGCTACAATATCATCTTCCCCTCATCATTCATCATGACCAAGACCAATCTATCGACCACTTTTGACCCCCTGTCTACCACTCGGACCCTTTGTCTAAACTACATTAGTCTGAGGCCCTAAGACTGGGGCTATGTAGACAGCACTCAGATGACACGACATCATCTGGGGTTAGCTCGACCACCCTCGTTTGTTCATCTCTCTGATGGACAAACCTTCTTTCCTTTGACCATGACTTGACTTCGACCAAGACCAATTTCATCCCTTTGACCCTCTTCCTCCCTTTTAGGGAGAACTACATTGGCCTGAGGCCCTTCCCATAGGGGCTATGTAGGCAACACTCAGTTGATAAGGGGTCTTCTAAGGTTAGCTCGGCCACATTCCTTCGTCCATTCATCCACCTCGACTAAAGACCTTGGATATCATGACCATCTCCTCTGACCGTGACCACTTCCAACGCAATTTTGCCTTGGTTGTTTTTACATGTATGCTACCTCATGATTGGTTAGCAAAATTGTGCACAAACTATTTTTGACCCTCACAAGTATAGGATGGCAAGCTGGTTGATCCGCACTACTTGTGACATTTTTGTGTTTCTAGGAGCACTTTCTGAGCCTGGGATACTTGGAACACGATGACCATTTAGAGCTTCAGCTTACATTGAATAACCCAATCAACAAATGACTAAATGTTGGGGCCCAGTTATTTCAATTTTGGCACTTCTTAACCCTCAACCTACGACAATTTGACCTGACCATCTCGTGAAGTGGTGTACGTGCAATCATGACTTTTGAAGCATTCTCACTCTATCTTCACCATCTTCATCCACTCTTTGTCAAATCATCACCCAATTTCAGGTTCCTTTCCTTCGACTCCTGCTTTGAGGGGGAATACCTTATTCATAATCGGGGCAACCTAACCCCCTCTTGTTTTTGTCTTGTAGTTCACTTAAACAACCAACAAGATGAAATCGACCTTATCTTACACCTGGGGCAACCAACTCCTATTTTTGTCTTGCAGTTCACCCAGAATAACCAACAGACAAAAAGGGGCAAATGTAGACACCGAAATCATGTCTACCCCTTGGTCCTTTCTCCCCCTTGGTCCCCTTCGTCCACTTAACCACTCCTAACCCATGTTTTATTAATTTGAAATAAATATCCTATTTTAAATTAATAAAATCCCTTTTCCCTCTCTCCCTTGCCACCTCACCACCTTTGGATACCCTTCTTGGATTCCCTTCATTCTCCACATGGCCAATATTAATGCTTGGACTCCCATTCCAACTTCTCCTCTTTAACCTCTCGCATCCACTTAGCCACCTTCGACCATTTCTTCCTCAAACTCGCTGACCCGACAGTTGGGAAAATGGATGAAAGGCTATTTTTAGCCTTTTTCCTTCCTTCCAGCCATCGACGTCAGTCAACTGTTGACCGACGTCAGCAATATTGCCGGCATCGGTAGCCTTCATAATAGTTTTTTGCATCCATTATCTCTCCTTGGCCTCTCTCTCGCATCTAGACTCTGGAATCCTTTAATCTATCAATCTTTGGCTCCTCTTTCTTCCACTGCTAACTCTTTGGCTGTAGGTACACATCAAGCAACACTCTCCAGGACTCTGCATCAGTTTTCGACATCAACAACAGGGACTCTACCTTCATCAGCAGCACCAACAATAGGGACACCAGTCTGCAACACTCCTTTAAGCCAGTCATAGATAAGTATCTTGTTTATGCTTTCATTGTGTTTTCTAGTTATCTGCTTCTAAGTTATGAACTAGATTCAACACTCCCTATCCTCAAACCAGACCAGACCCGAATCCTCATCTCTCTGTCTCCCTATTGGCCTCCTCTACCCTTCTATCCTTTTTTGACATTCTGTCCATTGTCCTAGACCTTTGTACAGACTCTCAGACTATTAACCAAAACTAGACTCTCGAACCCAGACCCCCAGACCATTCAACCAAGACAAAAATCTGTCTCAAACCCGTCCATAGACCAAAACTCGTCCAGACCTCATCCACAGGCTACTGCCCCGACTGACGCCAGTCACTTCCCCCACTGACATCGGTAGACTAACCGACGTCGGCATCCTTGACAACCGACGCTGGTAGGACAACTGATGCCGGCGACTGTGACTAGGCCGACAACACATTCAGGTAAGCATTTGCTTCCACTTTTCATTCTATCTTTATCATTTTCAGTCTTTTATCTTTTTGTCCTTTATCAGATATCTTTTATTAATCAGTGGGTTGACATCTCTCAAGCTTTTGCTTCTGGGATCAAGGTTTTGCTTGGCAACCTACCATCTCCTTATCTAATGCCTTCTTTGTCTTAGTCTCTTTCTTTTGTAGGTGTCATTCCTCCACAGCCAAAGAGGAGTTCTCACTTCATCTGGATAAATGGTGTGCATGACTACATCCAGGTACATCAAGCCTTGACCATTTCTCTTAGTTTCTGAATTCCTTCTTTGAATGTGAAAGCGAAAATATCGCATAGAAACACAGGTCTCTCTAAATAGTTATTAACTATTATAGGAGAGATGACTAGTCTTCCTTCTCATGAAAATTCTCAAAGAATCTATTGCCCAAGTCATCCTAGGTGGAGATGAAGTCGGGTGGCAAGGATAGGTATCAATCAAGAGCTCACCCTTTGAAAGAGGTGACTAGTAGACTTAACGCCACATTCTACTATGTCACATAATGCACGGTGCATACATTCAAAACATCTTAAATATGTTCCACTACACTTTTCAAGTTTTTCCCCAAGAATTTAGGGAGTGCTTTAAGGTGTTTGCAATAATAGGGTCCCATGTAGTTGGTGCTATAGGAGGGATGAGTGGGCTATCACTGTTCCATGTTATAAATTTTCTTGGTATCCCTAGAATCACCATTCATTTTGGTTGTTGTGTCATGCTAAATCTTACAATACTTTGGTGAGTTGGGTCTACCAGAGGTGGTGTTAACAAGATTTGATTCTTCACTATTGTGACCTTATAATGGGTCTATGGCTCATAAACTATGAATTATAGTTAGTTAGACTATTAGTTTTATCCCACTGGGCATGATAGAAAATAAAAACTATTGACACCTAAAACTCTCACTCTAGGTAAACAACCTTCTATGGGAAGCTTTATAGGTGTGAGACTCAAATTCAATCTATAAATCAACCTATAGGGTTTAAGATCTTGGCTCTTTTAATTGGTTTTGGGGAAAAGGGTTATGAAGAAAAGTAAGTAAAACTTAAAATAAGGACTAACTAAGGTGATGTGTCAAGATCTTTAAAAGCATTAACCTACAATTGCATAAAGTAGCTAGAATTCTTGATCATTATAGACTATTAAAGGAGCATATGCATGAATTAAAGTCCATAACATAGAAAAAATTAATACTAAAAATGTAGAGAAAGGAGTACAACAAACATAAATAACTTTCCACTCAATATGCCATAGAACACCACATCCTCTTCATTGTTAAGTGGAGAACAAAATATGGAAGGCCTTTATGGGTACAATATACAATATTCAATCCAAATCATGAGGGACACCTACTAAGGTCAAAGAATGAAAATGTTAACTATTTTTACTTATATTTTATAACTAAAAATTATTACCTTGACTACTCTAGTATAAACAATTATCTAAAATCTATCCCTTACAAAAGAAAAGATCCCTACTTATATAAGCACGATGACCTCTTAAGGAAATGACACCTAGAACTAGGCACTCACACTTATGATGAGGCTTTTGCAGTTGATAGGTGAGCTCTAGCTCATGAGTGTAGTTGATATTTATATATACCTAATATCATACAACTACAATGCCTTATGATGCCCATAATGCTTAGAAGAAGTATAGTGGTGACATGTGGTTACTTCTTGAACTAAACTTGGAATACTGTTAGGAAGGGGGGATTGATGTAGAGGGATTATCTAACCTTATCACTAATGTAAGTAAATAATAATAAATTAGTTCCTTACATCTACCCATATGAACCTAGCTCTATCTTTTTATCTTTTTTTGTCTTCAAGGTTTAGTTTTCTTTCTCTTTTTGATGCATTTACATCCCTCTACTTGAGTTTCCAAATCTTATTTATTTTCTTAAGACCTTGTACTCTATCTTCTCTTCCTCTTTAAGTCTTCTAAATCCTTTTAGAGATTCATTACATTAACATTCACTATAACTTTGTCAAATTTTTTTATATACATAAAGGCTTATAGACAACTATTCCTTAGTTCCAATCCTTTATTTTAATAGTTTAAAATATTCATTATCTTTATAAAATCAACTGATTTCTTCAAATGTGAGTCCTACTCCTAATTTGATTCCATATATAATTTTAATGACTTCTCAATACACTTCATACAATCTTTCACCTCTTTTCACATTTCAACAGGCTCCTTTACACACTCAAACCTCCCAAAATGTACACATATATATGAAAAAACTCCATAATAAACATATTCTCTTCACACACATTTATCCCAAGCTATTCACCAAATATCAAGGATTTTTGACAATTACAACGCTCACAATTTCAATTTGTGCATAAAAACCTTAATATGTGTTTCCTGTAGTCTTCATGACCTAAGAAGATTTAATTGGAGACATGAAACCTTCTAAGAAATTTTTTAATAATTATAATTATTAGTTGAGGTTTTTTTCATAACTACCAATCAATTAAAACTCCTAAAAACTCATATAGGTTGTTAAATTCTCATTTTTGGCCCACTATGTATTAAAACAAAAATTTATCTTGACCCAAGAAGGGTTGAAATTAAATTAAAAGCATAATAATGAATTTAAAATTACTCCAATAATTGTTTTAGACCTTTGAAACTATGAGACACCTTCTTTAATTGGCACATGTCATTGCCTAAGCTCTGTTCACTTTTTTACATTATATTGGGTTTGACTAGGTTACTTCAACAGGATTGTATGGACTTGGGAAGGGATTCTTTAGTGTATTAAATTATCCAAACTATTATAACCTCCTTAAATGTTTTACCAATTATTTAAGACTTCCATATTCCCTATAGAATCATTATATGATCCTATTGACATAACTGTCATACGCTTTCAACATTATTTCTCTAAACTATGTATAAAATCTCAATAAACTCTAGTCTTGAAAGCAATCCCTTCATGGAACATATACTTTTAAAACAACATAACACCTTAAGGAGTTCAAATAATAAAACTTACCAATCACTCATAAAACCAATAGTCTATAGATTCATTACTTTACACTTGGGTTACATCTTCCTTTTCGATCATGTAAAGTGAAAACATAGGGGTCTGCAACTTTTCATTCCAAAAATATAGAATATATTTCTTGGGGTTTTGTTACATCCATCATTTAAATAAAAAACCCCTTCATTCTCTCATACATTGAATGAATGACTTGAATACCAACATCTATCTATATAAAAACACTCTAAAACACCATAACTAACTCTCCACTTCTTTAGGTATGTTGGAGAACTATATAACTTTAAGCACACTCAAGAAAGATGACTCATCATATGAGTCATGTGGGTCTTGAAACACCTAAAAAGTGTGAAATAAACTAAACAATTGTTAAGCACAGAATATACTAAGAGGGGGAGGGGGTGAATCAGCATATATATCTTATAAAACTTTCCCTTAATCAAACATTCAAGATATGCAATAAAACTCAAATAATAAACAACACATAAGAAAGAGAGAGACACCAGATATAACGTGGAAACCCAATGTGGGAAAAACCACAGAGGACAATCTCAAGTATATTTGTGAGAACAAATTCACAGGAACACCATACCCCTTTGCCGAGTACCAACCTCAGCTACAATTTGTGAGCACCAACCCACAAAAGCTTCAAACCCCTTTGCCGAGTGCCAACCCAGCTATCATTCATGAGCACCAACCCACATGAGCATCAACCACTTTATTTATACCACACACCTATCTCTCAATGTTTCTATATCAACAAATGATAGTTTAATACAACATCTCTTTCCTCTCTCTCACCTTTGCTCTTCTAAGCTAGATAATACAATATCAAATTAACCTCTCACTCTCATATTACAAATGGCTTCTCAAGCCTTTATTTATAGCTTTCCAAATGACCTTTGGCCTTCCCCCTTTGTGACCCTTCAATCCTCATGGAAAATGGCGTCAATCTTGGATGACCCTTCATATCCAAGCATTTGAAAAGTCATGTGGTGACCCTTCATGACCAAAAATGTCCTTCCCACTTTTGTCCTTATCTTTGGTGACTCTTCGTATTCCTCAAAGTGTCCCTTCATGAGAAATTGTGCGTTTACTCTTTTGTCTTCACTTGGTGACTCTTGGTACTCCCCAAGATGACTCTTCATGGGAAAATGTGTCCCATCCTTCTTTTGTCTTTATCCCGTGGCTCTTCAACTTCTCCATGGGCCCTTCTTTTGTCTCATATGCAACCAAAACTATATTCATTAATATTAAATAAATATTAACTCATATTAGCCAAGATATATTTATTACCAACAACATTAAATGCAATGGGGCCTTTATCACCAATAATGCTAAACCTTTGACATCAATGACAATATTTCCAACAATCTCCCCCTTTGTCATTGATGGCAACCTTAATACTGAAACTGCCACATCCTGTCACCTGCACATACCATCATCTAAAAACATACAGTAACTCCCCCTTATTGTAACAACTTGTACCTATTCCCTGTACCTATTTTTTGCACTTATACCTGTACCTATTATTCTCCCCCTTTGACATGAATGGCAAAGGGCCTACCTGGAGCTAACACTTAGCTCCCCCTCAACTAATGCTGAACCTCAATGGTAGGAAGTAAGGGAAGTTACTCCCAAATTCTCTTGTAGATACTCAAATGTGTCTTTTGGTAGTGCCTTTGTGAAAATATCTACAATCTACTCTATAGTACTAATATATTCCAACTTAACCTATTGATCTGCAACCTGCTCTCTCAAAAAGTGATATCTAATGGGAATATGTTTTGTTCTTGAATGCATTACTATATTTTTTGAAATATTTATAGCACTTGTGTTATCACAAAAAATGGAAATAGGTTCATCATACTTTACCTTGATATCTTCCAAAGTTTGCTTCATCCAAAGCACTTGAGTACAACACAATACTATTTCAATATATTCTACTTCAGCTGTAGAAAGTGATACTGAGTTCTGTTTCTTACTTAGCCATGATACTAAGCTATCACCAAGGAAGAAAGCTCCTCCACTTGTGCTCTTTCTGTCATCTAAACACCCTACCCAATCTGAATCTGTATAAACAACTAAAGTGAAATCTTTACTTGTGGGATACCATAATCCATAATCCAATGTCCCTTTGATATATCTAAATATTCTTTTCACCAACTGAACATGACTATCTCTTGGAGATGACTGATATCTTGCAACCATACCTACTGCATGCATGATGTCTGGTCTTAATGCTGTCAAATCTAAAAGACTACCAATCATAGATCTATACAAAGATTGATCTGTAACAGGTGAATCTTCATCCTTGCTCACCTTATTTCCTATACATATATGTGTGCCAACTAGTACACAATTCTCAAAACCAAATTTCTTCAACATTTCCTTGGCATATTTACTTTGAGATATAAAAATTCCTTTATTTGATTGAAATATTTGTAATCCTAAGAAAAATGATAATTCTTCAAGCATAGACATCTCAAATTCTTTTTGCATTCTATCAAAAAATTATTTTGTCATCTTTTCAATATTTCCTCCAAAAATGATATCATCAACATAAACCACAACAATAAATTGATGCTCACCTTCTATTTTGATATAAAGATTACTATCAGCAAATCCTCTCTTAAATCCTTGATCTTGTAGGTACTTATCAAGTCTTGCATACCAAGCTCTGGGAGATTGTTTTAATCCATACAATGCTTTCTTCAATCTACATACATGATTACTAATATTCAAGAGAATAAACCCCTTAGGTTGCTCAATGTAGACCTCTTCTTCAAGATTCCCATTTAGGAAGACATATTTGACATCCATCTAAAATACTTTGAAATTTTTAAAAACTGCATATGCCAAAAACATTCTAATAGCCTCTAACCTTGCTACTGGTGCAAAAGTTTCTTTAAAATCTATTCCCTCAATCTGACCATATCCTTTACATACTAATCTTGCTTTATTTCTGGTTACTTCTCCATTTTCATTCAACTTATTTCTATAAACCCATTTTGTTCCTATCACATTGTGATCTTTTAGTCTAGGCACTAATTCCCAAGTATCATTCTTTTCTATTTGATCTAATTCTACATCCATAGCCTTAACCCAATGCTCATCATGTCTGGCTTTTGAAAAATTTCTAGGCTGAATTTTAGATAACAAAGAGAAATTAACTTGTTTAGATTCACTTACCATCATTCTTTTGGTGTGAATTCCTTCTTTTATATCCCTGATGATGTCACTTTCATTATGATTTTTTTGAACATATTTGGATGGAGTCTTGGTGCCCTTTTTCTCCTTTTCCTCATCTTCATCTGATTCTTCAAAGTCTTCCTCTTCAATGATTTTAGGAATGTCTACTGGATCACTGATCTTTTGTGTTCCACCTTCTTCTATCCTGACACTTGCACTTTCAACAATTTTCTTGGTTCTTTTGTTATAACATTTATAAGCTTTAATTTTGCAAGAATAACCAAGAAATATAACTTCATCTGCTCTGGATTCAAACTTACCATGTTCTTCATCAATTCTCTTTATGAAGCATTTGCTACCGAAAACTCTAAAATAATCAACTGTTGCTGGTTTGTCTTTCCATAGCTCATAAGGAGTTTTGTCACTGTTGACTCTTAATAAAGCTCTATTCTAAATAATCACTACTATACCAACTGCCTCTCTCCAATATTTATTTTCTATCTTGGATTCATTTAGCATTGTCCTTGCCATCTCTTGAACTATTCTATTTTTCTGTTCAACTACTCCATTTTGTTGTGGAGTTCTGGCTGCTGAATACTGTCTCTTTATTCCATGATCTTCACAAAACTCAATAAACTAATTTGACATGAATTTTCCTCCTTGATCTGATCTTAGACACTTAATCTTTAGATTAGTTTCATTCTCAACTAATGCTTTGAATGCTTTGAACTGTCTAAAAGCTTTTGATTTTTTCTTTAAAAACATTATCCAAGTCATACGTGAAAAATCATCAATAAGTAACATGAAATATTTATCACCTTGAGTACTTTGAGTCCTCATAGGTCCACATAGATTAGTGTGAATAGGCTCTAACATCTGAGTGGTCGAGTACTCTTTTGTTTTGAACCTCCTTTTAGCCTGCTTCCCATGCTGACAAGGTCCACAAAGCGTGTTAGATGGCTTTGTGATTGTTGGAAGATTCCTGACTGTTTGCTTTCTACAAATTTTGACAAGATTGTCAAAATTTATGTGCCCCATTCTCTTGTGCCATAGCCAACTTTCTTCAATCTGACTCAAACAACATTTTTGACCTTTGATGTCTGATAGCATATATAAGTTATTACCTGTCATCTGCACATCTGTAATTAATACATCTAAATCTTTTCTTCTAATTTCACAACCTTCTACATAAAAATTTAGTGTGTGCCCCTGATCACACATTTGAATTACACTCAAAAGATTATGATTAAGACCTTCTACATATAAAACATTTTCAGTTTTAGTTCTACCATTATCTAAACTTAGTGTACCTTTTCTGGCAATTCTAGCAGTAGTTTTGTCCCCAAATTTCACTGTGCCACCATAGATCTTCTTCAGAGTTATGAACTTACTCTTGTCTCTTATCATGTGCCTTGAACATCCATTATCAATAAACCATGGCTTTTATTCATTTCTTACATGCAAAGCTATTTGGACCAACATAGAACCTTCAGATTATTTCTTTTTCCATGTTTGAACCTTTTTCTTGATGAATGGAGCCCTGAAACTCTGGTCCTTCTTGACTGACTCGAACACGCTTATACAATACCAAGCTATGTGTCTAAAGTTATTACACTTGTAACAAATTATGGTCTCTTCATCAAAGCTTGATAGAGGAGCAAAAGAGTTATAGCTTCTGCTTGACTCTATATGACCTTCCTTTTCCTTATTTTTGAGATTGTTAGCTCTTTTTCTACATTCTAATTTCTTATGACCATATCCATTACAATAAAAATAGTAACCATAAAAATAGGACCTATTTGTGAATCTCTGACCTAATTGCCTTTTATAGCTTTGTTCTTTCCATCCTTCTTTGTCCTCTGTATTATTCATTCCTTCCCTTCTTGTTTCTTTATTTGTAAGAGCTTCAACATAGCTCTTCTTCTTTTCAAAACTGATACCTATCTTATCTGATATTGCCTTTTGGCTTTCTAATATCTTATTCAGCATATTAGTGCTATTCTCAAATTTTGAATCATTGACTATTTTATTATTGACTGCTTTCTTAATCTCTTCTTTTAAAGAGGCAATTTCAGTAACATACCTTTCACATTCTTTTCTTGATATTTCCAACTGTGCAATCAGATCTTCAATTACCTCCTTTGACTCCTTGTCATTTTTCTCGATTTGATGCTTTAATCTTCAATTTTTATTTTCAAAAATTTGCAACTCTTCTAGGGTACACATGAGTTCTCCTTCCATATTCACTTCGGCTTCAACCTCTTCTTCTTCTTGATCAACTATTCTTTTGCTTGTAGAGGTACCTTTATGTATGGCCATCTTGTGCTTTCCTGCTCTACCTTCAAGTAGTAAAAATTTTCAAAAAAGAACCTGCTTTGATACCAATTGTTAAGCATGGAATATACTGAGAGGGGGGGGGGTGAATCAGTATATATTTCTTATAAAACTTTCCCTTAATCAAACATTCAAGATATGCAATAAAACTCAAATAATAAACATCACACAAGAAAGAGAGAGACACCAAATATAATGTGGAAACTCAATGTGGGAAAAACCATGGAGAACAATCTCAAGTATATTCATGAGAACAAATTAACAAGAGCACCATACCCCTTTGCTGAGTACCAACCTCAGCTATAATTCATGAGCACCAACCCACATGAGCATCAACCACTTTGTGTATACCACACACCTATCTCTCAATGTTGCTATATTAGCAAATGATAGTTCAATACATCTCTTTCCTCTCTCTCACCTTTGCTCTTCTAAGCTAGATAATATAATATCAAATTAACCTCTCACTCTCATATTACAAATGGCTTCTCAATCCTTTATTTATAGCTTTCCAAATGACCTTTGGCCTTCCCCCTTTGTGACCCTTCAATCCTCATGGAAAATGGCACCAATCTTGGATGACCCTTCATATCCAAGCATTTGAAAAGTCATGTGGTGACCCTTCATGAACAAAAACGTCCTTCCCACTTTTGTCCTTATCTTTGGTGACTCTTCGTATTCCTCAAAGTGTCCCTTCATGAGAAATTTCACCTTTACTCTTTTGTCTTCACTTGGCAACTCTTGGTATTCCCCAAGATGACTCTTCATGGGAAAATGCATCCCATCCTTCTTTTGTCTTTATCCCATGGCTCTTCAACTTCTCCATGGGCCCTTTTTTTGTCTCATATGCAACCAAAAATATATTCATTAATATTAAATAAACATTGATTCATATTAGCCAAGATATATTTATTACCAACAACATTAAATGCAATAGGGCCTTTATCACCAATAATGCTAAACCTTTGACATCAATGCCAATATTTCCAACAATAATAAACTCCAAAACATGACATTTGACCTATATACATAATGTGGTGGTGATGCTCCTGCATCATACTACCGAGGAACAAGAAAAAACTTTCCCATAAAAGTTTTAAATGATCTAACAATCATGCTATTTACAACATATTCCTTCCAAGCTCATGTCCACCTATATCTCAAGGCCTCTTTGAAACACATAGACCTTTTTGATGCTTGCTCAAACTCACTATGGATCCTCCTTTGTTTTTCTTTCTCTCATTCTTCCTCTTGCTTTGCATCTTCAATCTATTTATGGGTATCACTGCTCATTCTCTTTCCTAAAATGACCTTCACAAGAAACAAACATGTCAACTAAAACCATTTATTGCTTGCTCCCTTGGAATTCTCCTTGTCCATTGATTTCCAAATATTCTTTCTCTTGGCTCAAGATTATCTCTAGTACCAACTTATCTTCCATGATTCTCTCTTGGTCTCTTATGAGAAGCAATTCACCTAACTTTTCCATGATATGTTGTCATATAATATCTTCACCTTTATCTTCCATTTTTGTTAAACAAGATACCTCAACCTGCTACCATGCAAACTCTTAAATCACTTCAACTTGTGCTTCTCCCTCATTCTCTACTGCTTCCATCTCATAGATGTCAAACACTTCACTTGTTAATTCTATACCTTCTTTTAATTCAACTATCACATTCATTAATTTCAAAGTAATCTCATTAAAATCATCCTCAACAACATCTATATCAACATACTCATCAAAAATGACATTAAAATGAATACCTTGTACCTTTGGACTCTCTTCCATTCTTTCTTGACTATAATCTTCCTCTTTCTTGCCTTTCATGAGGTATGGTATTGATTCAACCTCTCTTTCTTCTTCATCTTC